>BPLT01000007.1:3097500-3210000 GCA_019656295.1 Rhododendron mucronatum var. ripense
AAAAAGTGTACTAAAGTGTCTTTTCCATGACTCGACCTAACAAGCATTGGAGATGGTTTTGAGCCTTTTGTAATTTTGCATTGTGTCTGATCAATTGTTACCTCAGGTGGAAAATCTTACTCGTAAAACACAACTGCAAGAACTTGAATTGGAAAGAACTACTAAACAGCTGAAGGAGGCAATAACAATTGCAGGGGAAGAAACAGCAAAATGCAAAGCAGCGAAGGAAGTGATCAAGTCGCTTACCGCCCAAGTAAGATGAGTATTTTTATGTGTCTGTGTTCACCATTGGATAAATTTCAAGTTGTTTCCCTCGTGTTTGTGATGAGTCCGTTTCTTAATGCATTGGACTATCTCGAAAATCCTGATGTGCCGCTTACACTACCTATAAGAAAGAATGAGCCAATAAAATCTGCCATTGTCTTTGTTTGGTGACTACTTAGCTTCAATGATGCATTCGTAACTCAAAATTGAAGGAAACACAATAAGTTTTCTTGTTATTTCCATATGCAAACTCTGTTGCTTCCACAGGGGGCCAAATGCTTATTATTTCTCAACTGCTAGTGCTAGTGATTAAATTGAATCTGCAAAAAGCCATGATTCTACAACATTTCATTTAGCAACTTGTTTTTCGCATATATTGCTTATGTCTAATACTGTGCATCTTGTCTCCCTAGGAATACTTGAACATTAAAATGTTATCTGATTACTTGCTCAAATGCAGTTCAATCGACTATGGAGTGGGTATTCTTTCTAGTACACTAGGATTTGGTGGTAATTGTCGAATGGTCTTTTGAAGTTGTTGGCCTAAGAAGCATATATACGGACACAGGAAACAGATACGAAATCATGCATACACGACATTTCCAAAAAGAGATGGAAACAGCACAGCTCATATACAATTCCTAGTGCCTCAGATATCCATTCTAGGAAAATCCTACATGATGAATAGGGTCAAGAAATGCAAATAATAACAAGCTGGTTGGAGCTAGTCAATGGGATCATGTGTGTAACGACCCGCCCCAGCTGACCTGCTAACCATTCGCCTAATCACGTGGCTCAAAAGGTTTACCTCAAATTATACAGTAGCCGGTGGGTGAATCCTTATAAACCAATTTCACTTTTCTGAAACTTTGATGTGGGACTTGAGTTCTTCAAAGGTGGGCTCTTACAATCTCCCCACCTTGGCTACAACCCATCAACCTTCCCCTGGTGGCCAGGGTGTGCCATTTAGTTCTGTACAACACAATCAGTGTGCTCATACAAGATTCTAGAGGTGGCCCCCACCATGTAGACCAGAGTTGTGCTCTGATACCAACTGTAACAACCCGCCCCAACTGACCTGCTAACCATTTGCCTAACCACGTGGCTCAAAAGGTTAATCTCAAATTATACAGTAGCTGGTGGGCGATTCCTTATAAACCAATTTCACTTTTTTGAAACTCCCTATGTGGGACTTGATTTCTCCGAAGGTGGGCTCGTGCAATGTGGGTGGCAAATTCAGCGTTTATAATTGCAGTCTGGGTTGAATTCAAGACAACTCAAAACAGAAAGACTGTTGTCTTTCTTGTATCATCCAATTTCCTTGACAACCGTACTCTGCTTTCTTATAATAAAAAACATGTTATAGATTCTCACCTACTCCGTGTTTTTGCTTTTTTTTTATTTTTTAAATCTCTTCACTCTATCTTCATATGAATATCCCTCTCTTGTTTGACCCAAAATAGAATGGGTCGCTGTACTCAACAGAATGATGATTTGTAGCTGTTGTGTTGTGCAAAAAGATGTTTCGCTATAATTTGAACTTCCTTAACGATTAGTGCGTAAGTGAAGGACTAGATTGGTTGGTGGTATGAGGAATGCATCAAAGACCTCAGGCGAAGGTCAAGGATCTGCATCTTAATGATGGTCGTGGTGAATGCAGAAAATGTGTATTTCATTTTCTCAGATAGCTTTCATATTGTTGGTGTTTAATATCATTGTCAGTAATACAAAATATGCTCATCTTGGATTCCAGCTGTATATCAGATAGCTTTCATATTGTTGGTGTTTTATTATGCATCTTGAATGATTTCTAAACAATTGGTGAGGCAACTCATTTTTTTTTTTTTTTTTTTTTTAATGTATTGTCTGTGTGCAAAAAAACAGCTGAAGGAGATGGCTGAGAGGCTGCCTGTGGGAGCAGCCCGAAACATCAAATCATCTTCCATTATTTCCTTTGCATCCAATCCCCTTTCAAATGAGTTGTCAAATGTTTCTGTTGACCGATTGAATGGTCAATTAACATTTCAAGAACCAGATTCTAACGGATCAAATGGCCACTTGCTTTCCAATGGGTCAAGCATTTCCAGTAGTCGGAGTTCAGGGCACAATAGACAAGTCCAGCCAGAAACGACGAACAGAAATGGGAGCAGAATGAAAGAAGGTGATCCTCGTAATGATAATGAATGGGTTGAGCAAGATGAGCCTGGTGTTTATATCACTCTTACCTCCTTGCCTGGTGGAGCCAAGGACCTTAAGCGAGTTCGCTTCAGGTATGCTTACATCATTTCGGTCCAATTTCATTTGAAATCAAACTTTCCTCAGCTATTTTGGATTGTTCGACATAAAATGCTTAATAAACTGCACATCCATTGTCAGTTAGCACCTAGAAGCAAACCTCTTAATATGGTATGCTAGTACCATTTGTGCGACATCAAATAACTGCTACACCCACGTTTTATTTTTACTAGGACAAGAATATAATTTGAACTAGAGATTGATCTATTGGACTTAAATACATTGGAAACCTAATACTGTAGCACAGTTCTTAAGATGTAAATTTGAACTTCTCTGCGTGGATTTTTTTGATGGGAAAGAAATTTCTGAGACTTTTGGAGTAAGTTTTGTAGGAAGAGGAAGAAATGCATTCCCATCAATGAATATCTTCTTACGGGAATTTTCTCGATTTTCCACTTATTTATTTTTGGGTTCTGATTGTTCAAGAAATCATCATTTAAAGGAACTATGTGACGTTGCTGTTTAATTGTTAGAAATGAATTTTGCACTCCTTTTTCTTGTCTTTATTCACATGAAAGGACAAAAAATGCCCTTTATATAGGAAAAGTGAAATGCATAAGTAATGATAGTTTGGTAAATTCACGTGAATAAAAATAACAAAAGAAGCGCAAGAGGATAAAAGGGGATTGCAAAAATCACTTCCCTTACTTTTGTGCCTTGCTCATTGAAGCTAAACCACGGGGCACGCAGTTTCCCATTATAAAAAGGAGAATACTATATTTGTTTTGGATTTTTATGTAAAGAAGATTCGAAATGATACATATAACTGAACATCATCTATGAACATCTGAAATGCAGTCGGAAGCGATTCAGTGAGAAACAAGCAGAACAATGGTGGGCAGAGAACCGGGCAAGAGTATACGAACAGTACAACGTTCGCATGGCTGACAAGTCAGGTGTAGGTGTTGCGAGTGAGATCACACATTGACGTGAGAACATGTTCATACGTACACACAAACTGTAATTTTTTTCCCTTTTCAAGTCCCTACTCGCGCTTCTTTTGCTGGGAAGGTTGTATCGGTCAAGTAAGTTGGCTTTCATCGTATTGACAGAAGCAGGGTTTGATATAGAATGAGAGAGTAGAGTGGTTTGGTTGTGTTTTCTCTTTCTTTTGTTTGATATCTGCGTCTGGAATTTGCATTTTCATTTTTTCCCGAAACGTCCTTGTGTTGGGGTATTGAGGGTGAGAAATGTAAATTTTTAGTAGGGTTTCTCCTGGCTACTGTTTAAAGCAGCTGCCTTGTAAATTTCATAAGCAAATGCATATTCAATTGTATTGTTAGTTTCTTCCTCACCTTTTTTTTTTTCTTTTCTCTTTCTTGTAAGTTTGTAACCATTGGCTCACCGAGGCTATGCTAGGATATTGGATTTCTAAAGGCAGCGAATTTAGTTCAATACATTTTTTGGATGGCGTTCTGGAAGCGGATTGGGGTTTCCTGTAGTGCACAGCCCTACAAGGTTGTTACATACCGGGTTCGTTAGATAGAGATCGTGGGCGAGAGATGATGGTGAAGAAGGTGGATTTTTTGCTGCAGGAGGCCAGGAGCCAAGTTCTCCAAGTTGTAAAAATGTCTTTTTCGAACATTAGAACAGCCTCTTGCTGTTATAAATTTGGTTGGCCATTAACATAAACTGAAATCGGATGCATTAAGGATGAGCAAATAAAATTGATAATTTATGTTTGGGAAAAAAAGAAACAAAAATGATATTTGATGAACGAACTAGTTGAACGATAGATTAGGGGATAAATTGATAATAATGAGTATCGAATTTCGAAAAACTGAATTACCATAATGCATTCAGATGCAAAGCATGGGACATATGAGGTCAAGTGCCTCCATTACTTGTACAAATGCCAACTAACAGTAGCGGAGCTAGGATTAAGAATTTCGGGGGCCGAGTTATAACTGAAAAAAATTTCAACGTCAAAAATCTTTCTATTCATTACTCAACAAATAAGTTTTAAAAAAAAAAAAAAAAAAACGATGACAAACATCACGCGTCATAATGACATATTTTGGCACAAATGATTCACATGATCTTGTGCATGGACCTATGTTCACTATGAATAAATAACATAGAAATATGACGGATTTATTTATATTCTTAAGTAATGAAAAAACCTGATAAAAAACCCGGTGCAGAAATCCGGTTTATTTGTGATTGGGGTTCAAAGATTGCCAGCGGGGAGACTTTCGGTTCAAGAATTATCCTTAAACCTTCCTAATGCATATTTGACGGCCACCGATGAAATTATACATATATATATACGGAGAGAGTGCTCAGAGAGAGAGGGAGGAAGAGAGAGAGAGAGAGAGAGCGAGAGAGAGCGTGTTTAGAGAGAGAAACAATGGCAAGGGATGGTTGTCTGGCTCGAGTGACCGCAGGCGTAGCAGTCGGTGGTGCTGTCGGAGGCGCTGTTGGTAAAACTTTTGACTCTCTCAACAACTTCCTCCAAAACCCTAACCTTAACCCTGCCCCTGTTTGATATGTAGCTGTGTTGTTTTAGTTAGTTAGTTTGAGGATATGATCCCTAGGTTTGAACAGAAGTTGGGTGCCCTTAATTGAAATTGAAAACAGTTGCTTCTATGACGTCAAAACAGTTGCTTCTCTGATGTCAATCGGTGGTGTCAATCTGTTATTCCTTCCTGAATTGAAGAGATTGTTATGAACTGACTAAAACAAATTCTTGCAAAAAAGGCCGATCATATGATTCCCATTTCCATGGTTCTTTACTTATTGTTTTGTTTGATAAACTTGCATAAGGGCAATAACATCGAGATATATTTATGACGGGAATCCACAGACTTTTTCTTTTTGCGATCCTTTGTTCCTTAATATGGTGTATATCATTAGGACATTGCAGTTTGTGCCATATCATCTCGCTATAATTCGGTGCAACCATAGAATTTCTTTTCCATAGCTTTTGTATAAGTGTGCTTTCAGAGTAACAATAACCATTACGAATGAGGTTTTAAATAGCGGTTGTGGTCGCCTTAAGGGTAACAGCGGCGACGGCGTGATTGCGGAGTGTAACGGTTGTAGCATAATAGTGGCAGCAGCCGAAGACAAGAACTCTCTTTTTCCTGCACGTTTGGGAGTAAATGTTCATCGAGTGTCGGGTGGTGGTAAACAATACTAACGTGTTACGGCGTTACACAAGAGTGGCGGGCCTTTTTAAAACCAAACCATGATCTTGAACTTGATACGTTCTTTTATGCATTTCTGCTGTCCGAGGCCACTTATTTCAAAGGTCATGCTCTTATATCCAAAATAAGCAATGGTCTTATTTTGATATGTTCATCACCCTGTAAAATTATTGTTCTTAGGGTAGCCACGAGGCTCAATAACCTCTTGGAAAGAAAATTAACATGAATCGATTTGCAAGCTAGAAATTATGGTTCAAGTGTTCGACTCTTTTGTATTATTATTTGTATGTCCATAGATGGTTTCCTTGCGGGGATAAACTCCATAGTTACATAGGAATATATCGAATATCTGATACATGGGCTCTTGTGCAGGTGCTGTGTACGGGACCTATGAGGCTATTAGATACAAGGTACACTTTTCAGTCATTCTTGCCTTATATAGTACACTCTCGGGGTCATAATATTAATTGGTCACTATACTCCATTTCAGTTCTTTGATCACGAAAGAGATCTCCATGTTTAATATACTCCCGCTTTCCCATATATCTTAGTGCTTTGGGAATTTTTTAACTTCTGTAACGGTACATGTTATATTTGCATCCAGATTTGCATTAATTTCTAGCATTGCCTTTAGTTCTCACTTCTAAATATTTGGTGCTTCACTAGTTATATAATGGGGGAAATTGGTCATTGAATTTAACACGACAGGATCATTTTGAATTCTTCAGTAGTAATGATGTCGTAAAGACTAAAGAGTAAGAAACAGGATGCATGTTATTTGTAATTAGCTGGAATTAAATTGAGTTTGTTTCTCATTACATTTTATGTAGTAGATAGTAGGTATATATGGAGAGATTTTAAAGCAGAAAATTAGTTATCTACAACTGATAAAATGTAGATCTAAAACTCGTGACCGTTGGCTTAAGTTGATGGATGTATGGATGGGCGTTGGCTCAGGGCTACTTGCATAACTTCATGTTTTAAGCTCACAAACATCTACATGCATAACTTATGAAAGAGATATGACCGGAGGGGATAATACCCTCTCCGCTTGAGATTCCGCCATTCGTCGACCGTTAAACTGCCTTCGTTCTCAATCTATTAGAGATACCAGGTTAGAGGGAGGGAGGGAGATGAACATCTAAGAATGTTATGTCAATATAGGATAATCTAACTGGAAGACCTTATCCTTGTAATCTAAAGAATCAAATATGTGCTTGCTTTGTGGAGTTACTATTATTTTTGTAATTTATCTAGTCGGATCGCTGGTTTACTCTGGTTCTATAATGCTACCGTGGGAACACGGTTCGGACCAGGTTGGTTTGTTTGCTCGGATTTTGCTCACCCCTACTACACATTTGTGGTAGTTCTAAGCAAACTAATGAATTTTTTGTGAGACGCAAAACTGAAATTCCTGTAGTTCCTAGTGGAGATAACATGTATAAGTATCTTCTTTTTTTTGCGTGACTTGGGCATCTTTCTGGAACATGTACCAGTATTTCATTTCTTAATGTATTTGGACATAAATGGTATGGATTTTATTTCAATTTCTTTTCGTACCTGATTTAATGACCGGATAGAGATAAGGTTCTTAAATATATAAGAAAATGAACATAAATGGTATGGATTTTATTTCAATTTCTTTTTGTACCTGATTTAATATTTTAATGACCGGATAGAGATAAGGTTCATAATATATAAGTTGTTGAACCTTTGACCCTAGAACCACTTAAGAACTTATCTGCCTTCAGAAGTTTAGAAGGAAGGAAATCTTTGGTATAAATAATGGCATGCTGTTGTACTTGAGGTCTACCAACAGCTATGTAATATGTTGCAATAATTGCTTGAAAGTAAGGCATGGGTTGATCTTGTTTCCATCAAGGCTAGCAAAGGATATAGATGCATTCATCTAGACCCGTTGCTACTAGCGTTGGTATCTATTTCCTACTCTACAGTTCTTCATCAGGTGGCCTCGTAATTGGCTTTTATCAAAATTAGGATAAATTAGGATTTAAGTGTAGGAACATGAAAACTAGAGTGTCATAGCTTCATGATGATTCCATGCAATTATTGATTCCTGATTTTAACAGGAACATTTATTACTACACTTGTTTATTGCCTCTATGAATATTAAACGGAGTTCACGATTTGCTTTATTTATTTCTATTAGCAGTTAATGTCAAAATCAAAGATCGTTGTTTTATTGCAAGTGAATATTCGGATCCAGCAAAACAATTTTGATTGGGTTGCTTTGAGGGTCTTGCAACTTTTGCTCTATGTTGTATGGACTCTGGTACTAGTATCAGGTGTTTTAATGGGTGCAGAAGCATTAAACCTCCCTCAACCCCGAGTGTTATATATAATAGTCGTTGAATGGTTAGGATACCCTATTTTAGAGATATAGAAGGCTAGCAAATGTTTTGTACGTCGATGCCTACTATGAAATATTTTTTAAGTTGTTTTCGTAGATGGCAACGAAATTTTTAGAGCCAGCGTTCCTTTTCGAAAAGCAAGATTGAAGACTTGAAGTATAGATATGCAGCCAAAATGGATACATCCTAAACCCTTAAAGTTGTGCAATTTGTTACATAAAATAGGTCTATTTTGCTATGGTTTTTAAGAGAGCACTTGAAATTGAATTCGGTTTAGGTGAAATGGGAATTTCTATCTCCTAGCCATGTATGAGGTTATAAATTTTTCTTCAGTCATATGTGGGCTTCTCCTTCGAACTTCGTTAAAATGAGAACTTGTAATTGGATACTGGGATCAGTTTGTATCCATACGCTTACCCTTGTCATATCCAATGTCAACGCATACATTGGGGTAAGAAGAATCCATTTAGCAAATATCAGCATATGTTAATGTAGTCAAGCTTGGGTTAATATAGCATCTGGATGGGAGATTTAATGCATACAGTTAGACTTTCAATGTGGCAGCCATTATGTTTCTTGAGTTGAGTCCACATGAAGGGAGTGAGACCTCAATGGTTCATGAGAAGCTCCTCAAGCTGTGTCTAGCTAGAGTACTGGTACTACTGTAGAAAGCATTCTAGTGACCTTGTGGGTTTAAGCATTTTAGATTTGGTTGGACCCGTCCCCTTGGTTCAGGTCGACTCTTGAGTTTCTTCTTGTTGTGAGTTGAAAATCTGAGGTTTTGGGGCTGGACCTTGATCCAACTAAACCTGGTCTGAGTAACCTTTTGAGATGCCTACCCCTTGTGTAAGTTGTAACTTCTCCATATTAAATAACATTATCTGATGGTCTATGTCTCGACTATGTATGTATAGAAATGTTCTTTTTCAATTCCTTTTTTATTCTTTGCTTCCATGTCTACGTATGTAAGTGATATTTTGTACTTGGAAAAATGCAGGTTCCTGGACTACTGAAAATCAGGTACATTGGGCAAACCACCCTTGGTAGTGCCGCCATTTTTGGTCTTTTCTTAGGTGCTGGCAGTTTGATACATTGTGGGAAGTCTTACTAAAGCTCCGCGTTGAATTTTCTGTATTTGCTGGTTCTGTTATGTTTACAAGAATTGGTTGGATTAAATGAGCCTGTCGACATTTTGCACAGAAACAATTTTCAGCAATTAGCCATTATCTAAACATAATAATTTCTGACGCTTTTTCTTCTTTTGGAAGCACTTTTCGTTCTTAGCAGTTCCTTTGCAACATCGGCTCCTATCTGTTTCTTGCTGTGGGAGTTCTGTGTTGTTTTTTAGGTTTGGTAATTTGTTGTATTGCAAATTGCGTACTTGCTGCAGAGGCATAACTAAACTTGCCTAAGAACAGGTTGATTGATGGGAAGATAAGACTTCTTCTGTCCATAATTAAATCTGCGAAACCTTAAGTGACAAGGTTATAGTACCCTAGTGTTGTATGACGGGAAAGTTAAAAATCTGTAGTAGCAACACTGTGCTCAAATTTTGCACCAGCCGTCCCTATGCCACAGACTCCTGAAAGTCAAAATCTGTAGTACCCACTTTTGCGGGCTCACTTTGATGATCGAACTGGTCACTTTAAGATGTCGTTGAGACCATTAATCACGTCAAAAATTGAGTTGATTAGATATTGTATGGTACAGTATAATTTCAAAGCACATATATGTTGACAAAAAATAAAGGATGCAATGTGGGATTACAACTCATTTAACCTATTTATCTTAACATAAATGTTCTCTAAAATTATATTAAATGATATTCGATCAACATGATTTGCTGTCTCGACAAGATCTAAAAAGTGAACGATTTCAATCATCGTCTGCTGGGAACACGACGGTCCATAACCAATTGTCCTCCTTTCAAAACCTGTTTGGCCTAGCAAGTATGTAATTTAGACTGAAAAACAGCCTAGTGATTTTCACATTCTACAATAAATTTGCTGTCATTTATGCACCAAATTTGGCTTCCCATATTTACCATTTCATATCATATGGATTGCCATCAATTAACCCAGGTGAACGCAGAATACCAAATCCAGACAGCTAAAATCGAAGAAATGGCTGTTAAATATGGGCAAATCTTGTCGAAGCACCACGATTATCGGAAAAACAGTACCGTCTTATTTAATAGAAGAAAATATCGCAGCACAGACATACTCACATGGTTAGGTCACAAGAATGCATAGCATACAGGACTGGGGTTCCAATATCTCATCACATTGACAAAAGGACCTCTTATATCACATAACTTAAGAACATTGAAAGAACTAGGGTGGGGAGCAAATGACAAAGCACAACATTTGCTTATCGTATATGACATTTTACGTAACAGCGATTTTTCTACTCCCTAAGAGCATCTCCGGTTCGTTGATTAAAAACGCTTGCTAAAGCATGTCTTAACTGGTAGGAATAGGTAAATACGGGACACACTATCGTGCGTTAAGTGTTCGCGAATTTATGAAGCATGCAGCGTTGTCGTTCTCTTACAGGAAAGTCTCTAACGAGTTAACCTGGCATCGACCAACAGAAGCATGGTGGTTGGGCTATGGCCTCCTCTTCATCCGAACAGGCAACCCCCCTCTCATCTTTAGTAGAAGAGACAACGTGTAAGGCGGGTCTATCATCTTCCGTGCATCACCACCTCCATCAACGACCTCAATCTCAAACTCATACATCACAGCCGCAGCAATAGACTTCATCTGCAAATAAGCCATATCCTTCCCTAAACACATTCTAGGTCCGCTATGGAACACAGGAAACTTGAACTGATCTGATGGCTGAAAAACCCCATCAATGTTCAACCATCTCTCCGGCTTGAACTCATTGCAATCCGGTCCCCACAGCTTCTCCATCCTCGCCATTGCGTAAGCTGAGTAATCGGCAAACCAACCCTTGCCCACGTAGGTCCCATCAGGTAAAATATCATCCGCCACAGCCAATCTAGAATTGATTGGCACCGGTGGAAACAGCCGGAGTGACTCTGATAAAGCAGCATGCAAGTAATTTAGCTTCTTCAGTTCATCATAACTGAAATCTGTTGGCGAACCAGTCAGCGATGCTTTCACTGCTGCGGCTAACTCACCATAGATCAGCCGCTCACACTGAGGATGGCCGGCAATCAACCAAAAGAACCAAGTCAACGCTGTTGAGGTCGAATCCTTACCTGCAAACAAAAGTATCCCTGGTAACTAAACAATTTCCCCTTAGCTAAGTATTCGGAGGTTTTAGACCCAAGTAATACAACAACCACCAATTACAATGACCTAATCCGAATTTCAAGATCTATATGTATAGGAGGATGTACTAGAACATGTATAATACAAAGAAAGTATCAGGAAAAAGCATAAACAATCAGTAGAGCACGTGTTCGAAGTCTTCATCCGTTATGTCTTGAGATTTATGCTATGTTTGGATTGGTGTTTAAAATTATTTTTGAAAAATAGAGGGGTAATAAGTGGAGAGAGATAGAAAAAGAAATGTTGGAAGTAGGGGGAATTTTTTGAAAAATTCTTTTTGAATTGTAAGATAACAAGGCATTAAGTTGTCATGCCTGCTAGAATGAAGCTTATCGCGATGTCTCTCAGGAACTTCCTCCTCTCATCTTGATCATGAAATCCAAAACTCGAGGTTGAAGACATAAATCTTGATAGCAAATCTTGGCTGTGGTCCTGATCTTTATCTTCTTTGATCTGATCGTATTCTCTCTCTTTTGATCTGATTATATTCATAGCAAAATCATCGATGACAGCAATAGCTTCTTTGAATTTTCTCTCGCTCCCAATGTTGAGAAACCTCTTAATCTTCCACACCGCAGGCACAGGTGACATGAACCTGTCTGAAGTTAGCTCCACTGCATAATCAAATGCCTGAACGAATGACGCGTTCACCGAATTACTGGCAGTCTTCGTCTTGTTTGTGTCTAACCATCCGGGGTCCACACCAAACGCTACATTACATACATTGTCGAAAGCAAACGTGTTCCAGGATTTAGATTCAAAAACCATTGAAATCAGAAGAAAACACAAGATCGAAAAGAAAGTACACCCTGGATCAAGTCAACATAAAAAAGATACAATAGCGAAAACTTAAATTAGAGATACATGGCATGAAATGTGAGAGCCACGACAACTCCGTTTTTCCAAGTTCCTCATTGATTGATAGGACTTACAGTGAGCGTATATATAATCCCAAAGAAGAGTAATGCCTGATAATGAAAGGATTACTAATAACACATCTACCGATTGTTACTATATCTGAAAGCTGAAAATGACCTCCCATGCCATGTTCAATACAATCACTTCTAAATTTCTAATGCAGAGCACCTATGGAGACAAGTCTTTGAGTTTGTAAAATATTCTCTTAACTTTTCTTTTCTCTGCCTTCTCTCTACAAACATCTGGTATGGTTTCTTGGTAGGGGGGCTGGGGCTGCCGCCTCACCCCACCCCACCCTCCACCCCTCCATCACCAGCCGTCTACTCCTTGCTATGATGGGTTGATGGACCGCTTGGTGAGATCCTCTGGCGAATAAGCCCCCAGAACCAGAGCAGCGGTTTGTCCGGTGACATGATTACGGCTGGGGTTCTGTTTCCTCCTCCTCTCCCTCTCCAGATCTGTCCCTCCTTGAGTTTGGTGCTCCCCGTCGATGGCGCCAATCATCAATGTGCAGTTCGCCTATGTGCTCTCCTTTCCAATCTTCCTCACAGTGCGAGTTTTATCGGCGTTATCAGGCCGGCCCAACCTTGTCGTTTAGGCCTTGCTTGTTCAAGTCCTGACAAAGTTGTTGTTGTGGGACGGAGATAGCTGTTGTGGGACAGAGATAGCTACGGTTTGTTTTTCTTTGTTGCGTTTGTTTTTTTGGTTTCCTACCCCTGATGGGGTTGTTTCCTCCCCTTTGAAAGTTTCCTTTGGTTTGGTTGTACGTTCTTTCTGTGGCGAATGTTGTGCCCAAAATGTGTGTGGGAGTGGGGTGCTTTCTTGCTGGCCTCTCCCTTGTGGCTTGATTAGCCCGTTGTGCTGTGGGATTCTTGCTCTTCTTGATATACTGTTTCTCTTATCAATATCTCCTATCAATAGAAACTCCTAACATATTGGCAAAAAAAAGAGCACCTTTGGAGAATTCAGTACTATATATTCTCCCTCGGGCAATCACATGTTTAAAACGACCTTGTACGCTGATGAGGCCCGCTTGATTGCACATTACCAGCACTCAACTGTACCCAACTACTATTTCTCAACTCATTCAAGAAAACATTCATCATATGATATACACTAACAGCAAGTTCGTACCGCAGTCGCAATGATGCGGGTTTTTTCAATTACTCCTATTAGAAGTAACCCTTTTTTTATTCACAAAAGTGAAATTTATCACATCACATTTCAGAAAATGTACAGCGTAGTCAAAATGATACTTTACTGGTTTTCAATTACTCCAATTGGGAGTAATAATTATTTTTTGTTCTAGTTTGCAACCACAATTTGCAATCAACAAAAACAAGATAACGTAAACAAACAGCTCGTGGACCCCAACAGAGAAAACCACAAGAATCATACGATTGAAAAGAATCTGCCTACCCTTCGGCTAAGGTTGGATTGCAGACAGCCAATTGTGTGATTTTAGCCGTTCAAAAATGGATTTAATGGTTCAGATTTTTTTTTAAAAAAATTCTCGGAAAAAGGCTTTTTAAAATCTAAATCATTGAATCGGTTGGATGTAACACCAGAGGTCTCTCTTCAGTTGCACTGCAAACGGGTCCTATCGAAAATGCGAGGAAATACCTTCGGAAAACTTCTTGCAAATCGACGGTCAGCCCACCATCGCACGCCTCCGAGAGAACCGGAATCAACCGGTGAGAGAGATGTGACTGAACCGTATCGGACACGAACTGCTTGAGCGACTTGGTGTTGAACTCGTGGCTGGCAATCTTGCGTTGGGCCGTCCAGAGGTGGGCGTCGACGTTGAAGATGCCGAGGCCGAGAAGCTCGTGAAGGACGGAGCTGAACCGGGAGCCCTTGACGTAGTTGGCGAAGTTGGAGCGGAGGAGGTGGTCGACGACGGCGGGGTCGGCGGTGCAGACGCCGCGGGAGAGGCCGAGGAGGCCGTTGACTTGGATGGTGGTGGTGGTGGAGAGGAGGTGGGTGACCCAGTCGTGGAAGCGGTGGCGGTTGCGGAGGAAGGAGAGGAGGTTGCCGAGGATGGGGTGGGATTCGGGGCATGGGTTTCTTTTGGTGGTGGTGGGGTGGGAGAGGAAGTAGAGAAGGAGGAGAGGGAGGAGGGCCAGGAGGCTCAGGAGGGGGAGGGGCAGGAGGATGAGAGAAGGGGTGAGGTACTCTGGCATTTTGGAGGTTTTTGGTTTGTGAGTGGTGGTGGTCAGGTGGTGGATGTTGAGAGAGGAAATGGAAGAAGATGGAGGTTGGAGAAAGGAATTGTGGTGGTGGTGGTGGCGGAATGGCCAACTACGGTTCTTGTACTGATTTGGGAGTGATCAACAGCATTAGAATTTATTATGATTTCTAACAACAAATGAAGAAGTCAAATTGACTGAGATGATACGCGTAACTTGTGTATTTTATGTATCAATTCAATTATTGTAGTACTCATATTCAAATACAGATAGGCTATAAACCAATTGAGCTACTCACAAGCCACTGGAGCCTTGGCAGGGACTCGTTTGGTTATTGAGTCGAGCTCTAACTCTACTCAATTTCATTTTATTTCGAGCATACTAAATGATACCGTACGGTAATGATACTGCAAGTTTGTTCGTTTTGGTATTTGAATTTTGAGTAATGAGTGGAGAGAGATAGATAGAGAAATAAGAGTAATGATTTAGAGAAAATTTATTAGGGACTGTACGTTGAGAGAGAATCTAAAATTCCTAATACCTAAAAGAACAAGCTCGCAAGTGTTGTTGAATGATATGATAGCAATAATACTCGAGATTAATTATTCAATTCATCAAAATCGTTCTGTAAAAACTTGAATGACTAAATTTCGTCTTGAAAAATCATTAAATCAAAATTTCTTTCACAGTTTGACCCCATTCAACTTATTTTCCTAGCTCTGCCACTCCTTATTAGTAGTTGTAGGTTCCACATGAATGCATGATTACAATGAATGGGTTCGTGGGAGGTGGTGTTTGGCGGCAATTCTTGATTTACCACTGCCGTATCTTTGTTTCCTTCTGTCTCGTAGGCCATGTGCTTTACCTTGGTGGGTTTGTTGGGCTCCTTCCTATCGCTAGTCATATACATCTGGGTGTGACCAGATCTGCTTAACAGTGAGGCGGTTGGGTGGTGGTGCTGGTCTGAGCCATAATGCCTACGGTGTTTTGTGCGGCGGTGGCTTGGAAGCGGGTTAGCGTTCTATGGGATTGGGTCCGACAGCAAGATTTTTCTTGGGCCTGTTTGTTTTTTGGGCTTTGTTGTATATTTGGGTACCAGGTGGGCTTGATTGTTTTATCTTTGGGCTCCTGTGTTAGACCTTAAAGGCTAGGCTTTGACTTATTTGATGAACTGTCAAATTTTTTTTGTTTGATTTCCTTTTTTCTCTTCCCTTTTTTAATAAAATTTTACCTATTTAAATAAAAAAAAAAGTGGTCGTGACTGATCCAGATCCTCTCCCCATTTCTCTCTTTCAATATCTTCCAAACATTTCAACCTGAGGACGACAACTCATTAATGTAGCCATCCAATGGTAAAAACTTAGCCACGTTGCCATTCCCACTTTTCAAGAGGGCTATTAACTTTTTGAGGAAAACGACAACTAACGGGATGGGTGCTCCATTTCTTTTGTTTCCCTTATTTGCTTTTTGAGTCAATTACAGTCTCTCTCTCTCTCTCTCTCTCCCTCTCTCTTTCTCTCTCTCTCTCTCTCTCTCTCTCTCTCTCTCTCACAACACCACCATGGCTGCAGGGCCAACCTATTTCTGTTTACACCCATTTTTGGCCAAAAATCAAGAAGTGAATTTACGGGCCAAGCGGTGGCCTCAAATGCGAGGCCTTAGCCTCGAAAATCCGTACGGCCAAATTCCCCACAAATTAGGGCCGGTACATAAGGAATAAAGGCCTACAAAATAGGCCCAAATCAGTTAAATGCCCAAAATTGGGCTTATATGTAACAAGGGCTATGAAGTAGGCCCAAATAATTAAAGGCCATGGTTTTCTCACTGAATTAAAAGGCTCAGAAGGCTTACAATGGCTCAAAGGCCCATGAAGCGCGGGCCCAACTGGTGCTAAGGCCCACCGTTTTACTCAGCTCCGTTTAGGGCCTAGGGAAAGCAAGTTAAAGGGCTTTAAGCTGCTCACAAGCAGCTCAAAGGTCTGGAATATTCTTACTGAAAGCAGGTCTGGGTAAGCTGCTCACAAGCAGCTCAAGGTCTGAGCTCGTGGGACCCTGCTTTTTAGGGTGATGCAGGGCTAGCAACAGGTGGCACACATGCAACCCATGGATATACTCTTTCAGACCTCAGCAAGCTGCTCACAAGCAGCTCTCCCAGACTTGCCTGAATTGTGAGTCTCGATCCTTCTGCTGAAGGGGATCAAGTCCAATGAGTTTAAGGGCCCACAAGAGATGGGAGGTCCAATGGAATGATGGGAATATTGGTCTTCAGCAGTGGTGGGCCCAGAGGAAGTCCATTCAAGCAGCAGCTTGAGTGTTGAAGCAGCTCAAAGGCCTGGATGCTGCAAGGGCAGACATTCTTTTTGCAGAGGGAATAGAGGTTTCTCAGGCCTTTGCCATCCTCTTGGAGTGAAAGACACGTTTTGTTCAGAAAGTAGTCCCTTATTGGACCATTTTCGAAGCTGCTCAAGCTTAGGCCTCTGCTGGAAGGCCACTTGGCAGACATGCATTGGGGTATTGTGAAGCAGCTCAAGGCTTGGGCCTCCTACAATTCTCAGTTTCGGAGGCCTTAGCAATGGTCCACGACCTCAAAAGCTCACAGCTTATGCACCTACATTTCTATTTCTTTCAAGCATTACTTGTACCCACTTCAAAGTAGTTTAAGTTTCAATCACTTTTCTTGTAACCAAGCTTCATTAAATCGATTAATGGAGTTCGTTTGATCCTTGTTTACTGCATTATCTTTCTTTCCATTGTTCTAGCAACGAGTAGAAAATAGTTTAAGTCCTTAGCCTGACAAGGCAACCAACGAACCATTACGAGGCCTTACCCTTTAGGCCGAGCACAATCACTCGATAGAAGTCAGGTTTTGAGGCACAAAGGCCTTAAAAGCACTTTGGACAGACTTGTCCTGGCACGCCCTCGCATTCCAAGCCGAATTCAGTTTCGATACTTTTTGTGGAGAAACAATTTCACACCCCCGATCTCAATAAAACACTGTTCATACCACCTCCCTAAACCCAACTACTCTTCTGGGATTTAAAAGAAATTGTATTTAGAGAGATATGAAGAGAGAGCTTTCAAGTTTAATGGTGTTTGATTACTGCAAACATTCAACAAAAACTTCTACCCCCAGCATTTTATGGGGTTGTTTGACGTTTTGAGACTCCAAATATAGTGGGATTTTTCTACACTAAGCCAGCCTTTGAAATTGAAAATGAAAAACGATGGGAGTAGACAGGCAGAAAGGATTTTGCACTCTGTTTGCTTGAAGAAATTGAAGGCAAAATTATTGTTACATGAATCAACAATTGATATGAACTAAGAAAATTGTTGTTTTGTAATGTAATACTTTGGTTCTGCAATTTGTACTCAGAGAGAGAGAGAGAGAATTAGGGTTTTCTTTTACACAAGTAAGAACTTATCAGAGGAAACAAAAGGAAAATACTCAGACAATACTCTCTCAGAACGGACACAATTAGAGGGGCTCTGGTTATGGATCGGCCGATCATCTTCTTCATCAAACCGCCGGCCGAATTTTTTGTTGATGAATCAGAGAGAGAGAGAGAGAGAGAGAGAGAGAGAGAGAGTTGAGATATGGGTTAACTTTTAAAAATGAAAACGGGAGAAGTGATCTCGTCAAGTTGCCGTTCTCAGGAAAACGACGCCATTGCACTAGAAATGTTTGCAACCGTTGGATGGCCTCATTAATAAGGTGTCGTCCTCAGGTTGAAATGTTTGGAAGATATTGAGTAGAAGTGGCAATTCTAACCCATATTTCTTAACCCGCCCAAATCCGCCAACTTGTAACCCAACCCAATCCGCCCATATTGTATAATGGGTTGATATGGGTTCAACCCATGTCAACCCATATTTTTATGGGTTTAGATGGGTTAAGAGTGGGTTTAATATGGATTAGAATTAAAAATGGTCAACATCCTTTTTCTCTCTTTGCCCGCACAGCCGCACTGTGTCTCCTGACTTTTCAAAGCATTACTCACTGCAATCAATCCAATTATTCACCCATCTCTCTCTCTCCAATTCACCCATCTCTCTCTCTCTCTCTCTCTCTCTCTCTCTCTCTCCAATTCACCTCTCTCCCTCTCTCTAACTGTTTCGGCAACAAAAAGACAAAAATAATTTAATTATAAGACCAATCCTTTGAGCTCTTCTCCCTCTTTTGGATTTTTTTTTCTTTATTCAACTTTTTCGCTTTTATCGTACGACAAATATTTTACGATTTTTTATTTGCTCCAGTCATAAAAGTAAAAAATTATGACTTTTACCTAAATATTTTTAAAAACATCCAAGATAAAGGCCTAAAAAATCAGTTGTTGCAATTTATCTTGAATATTACAAAAAATATTAGGGTAAAAGTAAAAAAAAAATTACTTTTTCGATTCCTTCGTTAAGACGAACTAATAGGGATAAAAAGTTTATCACAAAACAAACAAATACAAAAAAATTTGAATAGAAAATTAAAAAAAAAAAAGGTCATGTACTTGACTTTTTAATCGAAACCTAAGCCGTGCCTTCGGCGAACGCAACGAAGACCGAAACTGTACAATCGGTGCAACCATCACCCTCCAGACAATTCTCTAATGTGGCCTCTGACTCGTTGTTGAAGTTACGTTATTGTTTGGAAATGAAGAAAAAAAAAAAACCTAAATTTTTAAAGCTTTTTTAGCCTCTAATTGCTTCATTTTTATTCAAAAAAATTAAATTTTAATTATAAAATTTTACTTTTTTAAATCCTTGACAAATCAGAGAAGAGAGGGGAAGGGAGGAGGGAAAAGAATAGAAGAGGAAAACGGGTCCGGTCGGGCGGGTTTGGGTTTGGCTTGACCCATATTCAACCCGACCTGTTTCAACCCGTTTACCTTTTGACCCATATTTGACCCACGATCCGTTTCAACCCGCCCAGACGCGCATGGTTGCCACCTCTCAATTATTATTGAGTGAGAAATGGGGAGAGGATCTGGATCCGTGACTGGTGAGCTCATTCTGGAAAAAACCGCTGTGAACTGGCGTCCTGGAAGAAGACGTGTCACATAACCGGTCTGTCTCGTTCTGGTTGTTGAACCGGTTAATTTGATCCGGAATGGATTGATTTGCAAAAATTGGGGCCCCATTCGCTTCGACGCCTCACTCAGTCCCACTGCCTCACCAGAACACAGCGATCGCCGGACGACTGCCGCCGACGCCGGACCTCTTCTGCTCCGGCGTCATCCCAGGTCATCCCCCCCTCTCTCTCTCTCTCTCACACACACACACTTTGTTTTTCAACATTTGCTGAAGCTAATATTTGAAAATTTTCAAATTTATGAGCGGGATCTCGAGTTACAATTCAGTCTAGTACTTTTCGACCTTTTCTAGTCATAGAAAGAGTATGAATTTCTTTTTGCGGTTTTCCTGTTTGGTACTAAATGCGTCGTGAGTATTTTCGCCATCCACCAGACCATCTCAAACCATTCCTCCATTTTTTTCAAATCTCTTCTTCAAAATGGAGAATGCGAAGCCTCCAACCTCGCTTCGTTTCCGCGAAGAATCAAGTTTGATTCTCCATATATGGATACCCAAGTCTTGGATAGAGTGCGGGCTGGATTGGCCAGTCAATGGTCGTTGGAATCAGTGGCGGACGCAGAATTCTTATTGCGGGGGAGCAAATCACATGTATTCATAGTTTAACAACAAAATATCATCCTCGTATAATAATAACACAATTTTGAGGGACCTTCCTTCATAATTTATACAAACAAAACCTATATAATCTAGTAGAAATAATGACACAATTGGGAGTGATGAGAATCGATCTCCTTTCAATTGAGTAATTTCTGCTTAATGGAAAATTGTATGTTCTACTCTCAGTTGTATGTTGTTACTTGCCTTATTATTCTTATTGTCTTATTGAACTGCTCTATAAAGTTGGCACTAAGTATCAAACTAATACTAGCGTGGGTTGTACAATTCTATACTGGGATATACTAATTTGCACAGCTTTTGAAACTATGCTTCGATCAAACATACTATCAATGTTCTAAAAATTGCTAGGCGCTAGTCAGGCGAAAAAGGGGCGCATGGCTCTTAGGTGGGAGACTAGGCACCGAGTGGTCGGCTGCCTAATCTAGGCGTTGGACCACCACCTAGCGCCTAGGCGGCTGACTTTTAGTATGACTATGTTCTTTTGATATCTATGTTGTTTTTCTTAAGTCTTGTCTTTTTTATTTGTGATTTACATGAACATACTTTTCTTCAAAATTCATCAGTTGGAAGCTAGCTAGTAGTTGCATTGCAAGCACAAGTGCTTTTTAAGATGACTGGACATTTAGTCATATGAATTTGGAGAGATTTTATCATTTACCAGTTTAAGTAATGCATGCATGACATGTCGGTACCTTATGATTCCCTCTTCGATTATGCTTGGAGAGGAAAAGTAACCTGTGAATCAGAGAACCAATTCCAACAAACGGAGGGGTTGTACGGAATGGCTTCCTCAGCGTTGCCTGACTTAAAGCATCATGGTATTGGGAAGGAACTGTATGGCTGATTGCATACTAGTGTGTGTCCGGCTCATTGCAATTTGTTCATTTATGTGAACTGTGAAGGAAGTTGTTAATGTTGAGCAACTATTCCGGCAAGGTGCCATTTTGGAGATACAAATTTTATGTGTCAATCTCTCCGGAAAAATTTGTTACTTATTTAATTTATACTGAAGCTTTTGTTCCACTTGTGGAATTTTTGCTAGGTGCAGATTGGAATTAGTGCATGGTGCTAGGTGCAGCTCATAAATTCAATTTCATGGGAACTTAACATGCTAAAGTTATTTTCTGTCTAATGATTATCATGCATATTATTTTCTATGAACGATTATCATGCATAATTTGTTTAGAAGTTAGAGATTTTTAAGGTTAATTCCTGGCTTAGTGGTGTATAACTGCACCATTGTTGATAAACATGTACGTGAACCTCGAGCTGGCCCCTTCCAGCAGCTTAGGGAGGAGTAGAATTGGGCGCTTACGTAGGGAGGAGTAGAATGGGGCGGTTGGAGTAGAATGGGGTGCTTAAGTAGTACAATGAAAATTTATTCACATGATGGTATTAAGGACACATTATACTCAACGTCTATATGAGTCTTTTACTCATGTTTATTACGTAAATAACGGTCTTATGAGTGGAATCTCTTTGGTAGTGAAAAAAGCCATCTTTTTTAGAATTGGCAGAACAGATGGAGCAAGACTGAGAAAGAGAGATTGAGCGGAAAGGCCTTGCGGCCATGAAGCGTTCCCTCTTCCTTTTGTCCTAAGGTAGCGAAATTCATTGTTGTGTAAGTAGCGATCTACACGAATGGTGTAACGACTACCCTGCTGGCTCCAACATGGACCCAGCGAAATTGAATTCTCCGTGAAGATGCGGAGTACCAATGGCTTGATGGTGAGACCCCGGATTATCCCTCTGAACTTGTTCTTGATCCAATGTGGAGACAGGGTATGTTCGTTATACCTTTCATGACTTGTTTTGGAATAACCAATTCATGGGGCGGTTAGAGTATCACAGGGTGGATTGTCACGAATCTGGGGTTTTGGAGTTACGGAGGTGTGGCCGGGGCACATATTGTCTTTTCTGGCTTGTGCTTCTTGGCAGCTATCTGGCATTGGGCGTATTGGGATCTAGAAATATTTTGTGATGAACGTACAAAAAAACAACTCATGTTTATTACGTAAATAACGCATGAAGAAGCCTCAAATGGTGAACTTTATACATTTGAGTTAATTGGAGGGTAGTAAAACTTGTAAATTTTCGAAAATATGGGTATTGAATAAAACAAAATCCTAGTAATAAGAAACCTGACACCTAAAATTCCCATAAAAAAAGTTTCCAATCCAACAAAAACCATTCGAGCTTCCCCCCTTTTCCGCACGACTCTTTCTTTTAGTCTTTTATTTGTGAGTTGTGACTTTTTCCTCTTTCGTCAATCTAATTTGTAGATGGACAACCATGTCATTCTTTGAAGATATTTGGCTTATACTCGTTGTATGTTGCAGGAGTTTCTCTCTCAATAAAATTGCGCTATAGAGCTTGCTTTTAAGTCTGTGCATTCCCAACAAAAGCGTATGGCGAGTCACCTCCCTCAAGGGCGGCTTATTATTCAAAATGAAAACTTCAGCATGCATCAGAAAGGTATGTTTCTTTGTCTATTATCCTTATTATTCATTCCCACTTGCACATTTGACACCGTCTGGGTGAAAATTTATGGAAGCCCCTACATGAGATGTTGCATAACTGTTAAGTGGATAGTTTAAAATGTTCTCAATATCTACCCTTGAGCATGGGGTTATTGAAGTGACTTTGGCACAGTGGCACTGGTGGAGGTGTTGAGGGCTGGGGCCTGACCCCCGCCACTTTTATTTTCAAAAAAGAAAAAATACTTTGACCCATTGAGTAGAGATATGGCTTA
The DNA here is from genome assembly GCA_019656295.1 of Rhododendron mucronatum var. ripense. Taxonomy (NCBI): domain Eukaryota; kingdom Viridiplantae; phylum Streptophyta; class Magnoliopsida; order Ericales; family Ericaceae; genus Rhododendron; species Rhododendron mucronatum. The sequence goes on from BPLT01000007.1 coordinate 3,120,441, forward strand.
CATATTCTACCTAGATGATTTTAGGAATTTGAAAGAACGCTGCATTCCACTTTGACAGATTGTTAAACTGATTTTGCTCTGTTTTGAAGCATGATCAATATCAACATATGTGTACATGCTTACTTATCCAAAAAAAAAAAAAGTGTACATGCTTCTTTTTGAGTAAGGAATATAAAGATATTAGAGGTTGAAATCTTTTCTATTTTTGTGTAAGGAATAGACAAAATTGGTTGTTGAAATATTCTTCCTTCTATCATGGGTCACCGGCTGATCTAAATCCTAGCCCCGCCATGGGCTCGAATCATTCCCGAACTTTTTTCTCTCTCAATAACCATGATAGATGCATTTCACATGATTATGCAGACCTTGTGGCTGATGGAGCAACCAGGAGTTCTAAACCTACTGGCAAGAAAGCTGGGACTGGGTTTGGAAGCCGTAAAGCCCTCAATGACATTACAAACAAGCCATCCATTCGTCATGAAGCATCATCAAAGAAACCTACTTTACTTAAGGAGGAGTTTAATATTGCAGAGGAAAGGTTTTTGCATGATCATAAGAGGTGCATTGAGGCACAACTAAAAGGAAAGGAGCCTTGTTTCTGGGATACAGTTCTTCCAGGACATGGTAATTATTCCTACTTCTCAATATGTGATATCGTTCACTTGAAGATGTTCTTAAATTATGAAATTTCTAATTGATGAAGTAAAAACATATATGAAATGTTCTCGCACTAAGTATGTGTATCTACAAAGATGTGTCTGTCTACATCTACGGTAGCACTACAATGGGTTTAGCCAGGTGGAGGCTGTGGTTGTGACGTGGGTGGCAGTGGAGGTCAAATGGAGTGAGAAACAAAAGAAGGTCGCCCCCAGGATGAGAGGAAAAGAGGGAGGAGAAGAGGGTGGGAATTTGATTTGGTGCACTATAATTGCCTTTCTTTCAAGGCAAAGCGATGTGGTAAGGGTCGATTGGATATAGATGGGATTCATTAGTGAGGCTGAACTTCTCTTTGTCCACATAAGTTGTAGTGCTGAATATTAAGCATATTTGTCTTTTCCAATCTTTTACATTTGACCTCTTTTCTGTGACATGAGGGTACATTGTATTTTGTTTAACCATTGATGCCACCAAGGAGACAGCTCTGACTGTGGAGGGCAACGTAATTTGATAAACCAAAGAGGTGAAGGTCGCTGTAATAAAACCTTCCTGTTTTATATGCGGAAATTCTTACTCTCAAAGGAAACATTTGGAAGTCCTATTTCTGGAAATTATACCTAGATAAGATAAGCCTTCTGAAAATTCTTAATCAAGATGGTGTTAACTTTATTCGTGCTTGAGCATGGAAATGACAACATTCCTAAGTTCCTAACGTGTATTTGTTCTAACTAGCTTAATTCTGAATCGATTTCGCAGCTTATAAGATTATGATAGAGGTGATGGCAATATATTTAACCTGGGAACTCTCTGTCTTCCAATATTTGAAACCTCAACTTCAACTTGCCACTTGCCAGTGTATTAGGTTATAAGTTGTGCCTAATACTTCCCTATGTGACCCACTCTCTCTCTTTGCAGATGATGTTTCTCGTGTTGAAGATCCTGAGTCTAAACGAGCCAAGGTGTGTTTCTCTTTTCCTACTTTCATCCTTCCTTTGTACTTTCAGCTACTCTTTATCAGTGAAAGGGTATCTTATCATAGTATCGTGATTATGTCATTTAGACCGATCCTGAAAGCCCCCGTTGCTACCCAGAACCAGTGGAGATGCCAATGTTAGAGTTCTATGATCGGTTTTCGGTCTCAACTCAATGGGTCTCCCCTCAATCTTCTCCGTTTCGAACAGATTCTCCGCCTTCCTCTCCGTTGGTGTGGGGACTGGAGCATGTTGACTTTGTATTGAAGGAAGAAGAACATGGCTGTTGAAAATTTACTCTCTTTACTTGTTTTTTGCAATACCTTTTAGAACAACTGATCACAAATTCTTCTCTTATAAAGGATGTTTTATGTATTTTCGTTCACTCAATGGCAAAGTTCATCAATCTTATTTCATTTTTCAAAGTTGTTCCGATGGTACCAAAAAGTCATGTTTTGACCCGACAGATCACGACCGTTGGATATCTCTTGAGCCAAATTTGGCTTGACAAACAGTAAAGCCATTTTTTTTGCTTGAAAAATGGCCAACCATGAGAGGTCATTTTTCAAGGCCTCTTGCCAAATAATGGCGTGGTTTTGAAAAATGACTTACCATTGGATATATTCTAACATGGTATTAGAGCAAGACGTTGAAATGCTTTTGGACATGACTTTCTGAATTGGTTGTCATGTATTTTGCGTCATAAGTGCACTGTTTTGCAGTGGTTTCTAAATTACGAATCCTTTGTTTACCTCTTCATGTCAAGGATCGCACGTATGGGTTTTGTTCGCAAAATCTTAATCATAACCTCCAAAACTAGAATATGACTTTTCCAAATTTGGTTCCCAGCAGGGAGGTTTTCCGTATTGGGCTTTTAACCAGGACTTTTGGGTGTGTGGGTCTTTTGAGCAAGATGGAATTCGTTGCCGATGAAGCCTTTTACTTCAGGCCATTCTAATTGGGCCTTTAAAAATGGGCCTAACAGTTGGCCTGGCCCGTTTCTCAGTTTATATGGAGAACCGATGGGCTTGCTTTGTACTGCTATTTCTTTTTCTTTTGTGAACAGATACTCTTTCAAACATGAATGCCTAGTTTGACAACCCGAGGACCCTGTGTCCTTTAGAGACAACATGGCTGTTGTCCCCATCCAGACCATCTAATTTTGGCAATGGACAGTTGAGATTTGTTCGGCTGAGATGAAATCTAAGTCGTTCATTACCGAAATGGATGGTCCGGATGGGGACAATAGGGTCCCCGAATTCCTAGTTTGCCCAGTATCTTCAATGCTATGAGGATACTTTACGAAATGGTTAATACTTATATACTAGATAAAAAGAGACTATTTGGATGTTTAGTGATGCACCCACAAACACAATTCAGTTTTCGAAGACTAATATATATATATATATATATACTAGTGTTTGTCCGTGCTTACGACACTACCCACCCTTTAATGACATTTTTGTAATATATTTATAAGAGTGTAGGTATTTTCTTAAGAGAGTTGGAGAGCACACATTAGCCCTTGGATCAAATGAATCTCAGTCCTTCTTTCAACTTGTATTTATGTGGCCCCCACACCCTTATGTTTTATTAGGTAGATATCTAAAGCGGGAATGAATTTAGAAGGGTGTGGACCAGAAGATTGCTGGCCATTGGGTGAGGGGTCCGCCGGTGTTAAGGAGGTGGAGCACTGGGACCAGATAAAGGACCAGAAGTAGCTTGTGGGGAAGCAAGGTCAGATGCAGATATTGGCTGAGAAGAGAATCAACAATAGAGCCTGAAGCAGTGAATGAGGTCTGTCCTGAATAATTAATAATTAGACTGAACCAAGTGATCAAGGTATAGATAGATTATACCCATAAAGAGCGGGTTGGGTTGGGTTGGGTTGGGTTGGATGATCTCTCGGATTGCATAATTAAGTACAGTATGGTTGTTACATAGTAAGTATATAGATGAATAAAGAATTGCAAAAGGTTTTTTTTTTTGGAACGGAATTGCAAAGGTTATGTTCGGAAGTTGTGGAACAAAAGAGGGTAGAAGAGAAAATAAAGGAGAGTAATCAGGAGGATAATTATAGAATAATAAGTATTATTTTCCTCTATTTGTCTCAGACAAATTAAAGAAAAAGTTAATTAAAGAAGTCTTCTTAAAGAAGAAAGAAATATACTATGAAGGAAACTAAATTTCCACTAATATGGGCTTCTTCTTTTTTTCCCCCATTTTTTGCCTACCTCTTTTCTAACCAAGAATCAAATATGGGAAAGGAATTCTTTTATTCCCTCACCCTTTCTCTTTATTTTCCAAACATCCAATCAAACCAAAATAGTTACTCTCTACGTCATTCGATCATTATTTGCTTTTTTGAAGAATTTCACTTTTGAACGAACATGATCGTTACGTATGAGGGATATGCATTTTTAAAATTTGCTAGTCAACTCAAATTGTACATGCTACTTCTATTGAATGATCATTAATTATTTGGTTTTTTTAGAATTTCAATTTTAAATGAACATGATCGTTACGTATAAGGAACGTGTATTCTTAAAAATTTATAGTATATTCAACTCAAATTGTACTTTTTGTACTTCTATTCACGAGGGAGGGAACGACTGGGAAGGGGTAGTGTTTAAAGAGAAATTTCATACGATTTTAATATTTGACTTCCAAACTTGGTCAAACAATTTTAAAAATCAAAAGTTAACGTGGCAAAAGATCCAATTGTCCCAAAAAAAAAAAAACGTGACGGGTTTTGTTATTTGACTTCTTGATGTGGTCAAACAATTCGCAGTATTCAAAAGTCAACGAGCAAAAATGGAGAAGCAAGTAATATGTCGACATGTATAACAAAAATAAAGTAGTAGTGATGTACAGTATTACTGAAACCATTTCAAGAAATGAGATAAAACAATACCTAAAAATGTAGGGAAAAATATCTGTACTATAAAACAGATTTTTTAAGTAATTATTTTTCGTTTTACGAGACAAATCATTCTCTCACAAAGTATCACCTTTAATTAAAAAAAATAAGTACTTATTTTGAAAAAAAAATACTTACTTTAGTTCGTGGAACACACTCTAATGCCTAGGCATACAAATGAGAGCAACCTATATAACCGTTTGATCACTTCCTATTTACTTTTGTAGTCATCAGATCATTTCTTTTTATAAGATATAAAGAATATTCTTTTAATAAACTTTCTATCCTGAACTTTTTAGGTGGTGTTCCATTTTTTATAAAAGTTCTTTTTTTTCAAACGGACATAATTTCAAACTCAAATATAATGAAAATGAAAAATATTTTTTCAATTTTTTTGCACCGTTTAAAATATCTTAATGAAATCTATCAAACAAGTTGCATATTAATAGAAACATTATTTGTGTAAACACATAATTTTTGAGATTGAAATTACCATTCTTTTTCTAAAATTTTTTTTTTGAGAAACCAGAACACTCTCTTAGACAATGTATCTCAAATTTTTATATATAATTTATGATCAAATAGGAAAAATGACGTTTTGTGGTAATTATAACTATCGTTTACGCGTAATGCCGCGTAGAGCAGTTTAGTCAGAACGGATTAATTTCTTTGAGCTGAGATTCCAGGGGGCATCCTCCACGCAAATATTGAAAAGAGAAAGAAATAAAAAGAGACCTGCGGGCGTGAGGTATGACATGGGTGGATTGACGTAAGCCCTTACGCGTGACGAGTCAGCCGCGTTGGGACGCGGAAAACCGTGCGTCGGCAGCCGCGGACAAAAGCCAGAGCGAGGGAAGGGCAGAATGGGAATTACGGCAATCGAAATCCTGGCACTGGGGGGAGATTTTTTGGTCGTCGCGCAGAATCATCAATGGACGAGGTGGGTGAGCTGTCATACGCTGGAGAAAAACACGTGTCGGCGGGAGAGGAATTCGGGGCCCGCTGCTAGCTGGACTGGGACTGCTCTCTCTCTCTCTCTCTCCTCGGGCCTCGTATTCTTTTGTTTTTAAAAACGTGCGTTTTTGGACGCTGACTCCTGTGTGCTGTTTTTGCCTCCGCTTTGGCGGGGCCCGTTCACACGGCTATTTCTAGAAATTTCCTTAATTTCTCGCATACCCAAACTGGGCTCTAAAATATCCTTAACTTTTGTACTCTATTTGTCTCCAATTTTTAGTCCCTTTTTGTATGTGAACTGAATAAAAAATAGGTTATATTTTTCAATTGGTAATATTCTATTGGTCCTATTCTATTTGAGAAAATCTTGTTTAGAGAGTAATTGTAAATAAGTGTTTACGGGACTCAATCTCGGTTGTCCGGAAGTGTTTTGGACGATCCGGATTAAAGACAAACTATTAACAGTAAGAAATATTTATTATCTGTAAAAAATTAAAAACATATATTTCAACCGTTGATTGCCAAAATGGACAACTGAGATCGTTCAACTCCGCAAAAGATCGTGCTCTTTATACTCCCATCTATCCCCATTTTTTAGTTCTAATTAGCACTTTTTTTTTGTCCCATTTAAAAACTAAATGGATAATAGATAAGGAATTTACTATTTTACTCTTTTCATTTTTTAATTAATGTACTAAAAAAGTAGTAAGAAAATGTAATGATTTAAGATTAATGTTGATGCCGCAGTATCCAAAGAGTTGAACACAATTGCAACAGGAGCAATAGCTCGTGACAGGCATGGTGTAGTGATTGGGATACGAGTGAATACTCAGAAGGGTCTTAATTCGCCAAGGATTGCCGAGACTCTAGCGGTTCGGGAAGATATTAATTTGGGGATCGCTCTTAATTTTACACACGTGATTATTGAATCGGATGCTAAATTAATCATCAAGAGTTAGTGTTAGTTTGAATAGCCCGCCTTCTGATATCGAGATTTTGATTCATGATTGCTTAAGTCTCAAGGAGTTTTTTTATTTTATGTGAGTTTAATTTTGTCAAATGAGATTGTAATAGAGCCACAAATGCATGTTTGTGCTAAGCAAGCCTTTTCTTGTAGTTTATCCGATATGTGGACTTCCATCTTGCCCCCATGGAGTTATTCACTTTTTGATATATATGCGTTTCTACCTGTCAGATTAATAAAATCTTCTCACTTTTGTTAAAAAAAAAGAAGAGAGTATAAAATGAGAAAAACAAGTTTTCAAAAGGGCAATGATTGTGTTCTTTTAATAAATTGGAATCTCCAAAATGGACTAAAAAATGGAGACGGAGGAAGTATAAAAATATGAATTTTGTTGGATAGATCTCAATTAATTTTTTAAACAATATTTTCAAAATCACTAAATGATTATACATTCCAAGAGTACAATAAATTGAAAAGTGACACGATCTCTCAAAGAGAAAAATTAATTAGGATAGATGGAGTGTCTTTTTCGTTTTGTGTGTTTTATTACGTAATCGGCTCCTCTCCAGGAGGAGACAAGCTTCCCTTCCAGTGTTGCCTTTCTCGAGCTCATAACGGGTCCACATTGATGATCGGAATTGTATATTATGTAGATCTTGTTGAGTAATCACCGTTCCAAAAACTTGTCGAGTATTTCAACCGTGCAAAAATTGATATTGATCAGATGCGATTCAATAATTAATCGGATCGCATTAATCTTAGAAAAATTTGTATTGGATACGTACACTGGATCCAAATCACACTCGCCGTAGCGATAGGAAAAAGTAAACCACTTGTTAAACTTTTAATCAAGTTTATCTAGTACTATCTCATATGCTGTGCTCTCAAACGAGTAAAATAATTATGTATTTAACATCTCTTGAAATTTGTTTGATAAAAAAATATATGGTAAAATTAAATTGCTTGCTTGAAGGGTCACACTCCACGGGTAAAAAACATTAAACTGCAACAACAAAAAAAATACAGATTAATTTTTTTAAATGAAATTTATTTTAACAATTGAATCCAAGCAAAACTTTTCTAAAGTTGAAAGAAAAATAATTAAGCCCTGAGACAAAAAAGTTTGTATTTGAACAATAATTAGATGAAGTTCAACTGATCGAATGCACAGTTAAGGTTTCGAACCTGGGTCGAAGAACATAAATTGGCTGACCAAGGGTCATTCCAACTTGACCATGACTACCGACCTACAGATGCTATTAGGGGCCCATTCCGAAGTCTCACATAAATAATTCAATTTGTTGATAAATTTAAAAAAAAAAAAAATCAAGTAGTCTCGTAAAAATGAGCTCAAGCTAGGCAACGCGTTGTTTGCCTATGCCTAGGGTTGGGTCGGGTCAGGAGAAAGGAGGTCAGGAGATCAATTTCTCTTCCAATGTACAAATTTAACTATTCTATGAATCCTGCTTTTCGCCGATCAGAACAAGAGAAAAAACTTCCCACAATAATAATAAGAGAAATTGAAGTTAAGAAATTAGCCAAACCAACAAACACACACGAGGTAAAAAGAAAACACGAATAATAAATTAGCCTAATCAACAAACACACAAGAGGTAAAAAGAAAACACGACGAATAATAAATTAGCCGAACCAACAAAAGCACAAGATGTAAAAAGAAAACACGAAAAGAAACAGATAATGCATGGATAGAGATTTTTACGTGGTTTCCTAACTAATTTTTTTTTTTTAGCGGCAACATGGTTCCCCAACTACGAAGTCGAGTCATTCATGGCTCATCGAGATTTTTATTGCGCGTCATCTCGAAAGAGAATAGAGTATTGCTACATTCATCGGTTGTGTGTAACAATTATTTATAAACTAGAATTTACATCATAAATTTACCATAAAAACACTTCTGTTTAGATTTCGAGAGTGCTTTGCAAATAATCGTCGTCTCAGCGAAACGCAAATTAAACCGAATTTGATTTCAAAAACCCAAGAACCAAAAAAGAAGAAGAGGCGGAAATGTCAATTTCCATGAAAATGAGGCGGCTAAACTATGCGGCGCATAAGGAATATACCAAAGCATAATTGATACTTAACGCAATAATAATTGTAAGGTTCACATTTCTATATCAAAATAATAAAAATAAAAAATAAAATAAAAAGAAACGACAAACCAATGAGATGGGATAGAGCCCCATAAAAGGACGAAGCAGCACGTGGCTCTAAAAGAGCCTTTAAACAACATTTGATTTTTTCCCAAAATAGGAGTAATAAATATTGAGAAATAGTTGTCACTCTTTTTTTTTTGTTAACGCCACTCTCTGCAAGTGTATTTTTGAACTTTCTTTTTTGTTAACGCCACTCCTCTACAAGTGTATTTTTGCACCAAAAATATATTTACAGGGGAGTGGCGTTAGCAAAAAAGAGAGTGGCAAAATCAAGCAGCCTAAATATTTGTTTAAATTTAGGAAGGCCAAGTGCCAACTAAAGGATGGAGCGATGGGACATAGCTGTACGCTGCTGTGTTGTGTTTTCTCACAGCGGTCCCTGAACCATGGAGTTCAATTTTGTACTCCTTTTGATAATTCCAAGGGATTGGCCGGTCTTGGCTACTTGGAGGTTTGCTACCACCTAAGATTTTATATCTGATTTTTTTGCCGACAACTCTTAGGGCAATCTCACGGTTCTCACCCCTCACACATTAGCATGTGAAGCGGCTACGGACGGCGATGTAGAGAAATGTATGCAAAAGTAGTAAATGAAAAAAAAAATTAAATAAGTACAAAACAAAATGTCTAATTGGTTTTTTGCAAGAGAATCTAGTCTTGAGTCACCTAACTTAGGGGTGTTTCTACTAACAAAATATACTAAAAACTTAACTCATTTTACTATTTCGTTTTCACTAACAAATTTTTTTAGCATTTTACCATCTTGTTTTCACTAACAAAAAAGTTGTCCAATAATTTTTTTTTGCTACAGTAACTCTACTCACAAACCCGTCAACAATTTATTCACCACTGGAAACAACTTAACATTTCTCAATAACTTATTTATTATCGAAAACACCATTAATACCTTTTCAATAATAAATAAAAATTTATAAATTTTTCACTACTAAAACACCAAAAAGCTACTTGTAAAGAGTCTTTACCATGAATTGAATCTCACCAGTCACCTCCATCAAGTTTGGGGGTTATGGGAAGGGGTGGGACCCCACTTAATTTAAGGCCATAGACCCAAAATCGTAATCAATGATAAAAATCTTGAGATTTTATTTTGGACAAAACAAAAATTGACCACAGTTTCAAATCCCATGTGTTTTTAATTTTTAAAATGAAACACAAAGTAATAGAACAAGTTCTTTGCGGATCAACCGGACACGGGGCCGTTTCGAACAACGCCGTATGTGTCTTTTTCGCATGTTTTTTTAGAAAATTCGAATCGTACATCTTGGAAGGGCCCGCAAAATAATTATCTAGGCAAAAAATCAGTTTATCCGGAAATCAGTTTATCCGGATATCGATAGGTATGTCAAAATTTGAGTTTATACATGAAAAAATGGACGACCATGATCTGTCAACTGTTTTTAAAGTTAAATTGTTTACGGTCGTCCATTTTTCCGTGTAAAAACTCAACTTTTGACATATCTATCGGTATCCGGACAGACTAATTTTTTGTGTAAATATATTATTTTACGGGTTCTACAAGATGCACGGTTCAAATTTTTCAAAAAACCGGGCCAAGAGAGCCCACACAGGACTGTCCGGACAGCCTCTTGTCCGGTTGATCCGGACAGAACTTTTTCTCTATTGTTTTTTTTTTCTCTATTGTTAATCATAGAGATTTGGAGATGTTTTGTAACCCCAACCAAATACATTTTTCTATTACTTAATTTTGACCTTTTGTTAATTAGGTGTAATAAGTTATTAGCAAGATCAACAGTGACAGAGGCTATGCGCAAGGACAAAGACGGTCTTGGAGTTCATCGAGCTACTGCGTCAAGTATTTTTGTTTCTTAAAATCTAGGCTCACTTATGTAAAAAAGAAAAAGAAAAAAACAGTTACTAGCAAGTCTTTACTTGGAAATTTTGCTTTCGGCCGTCTCTGACTCTCTATTATGAGGAACCAACCAACCAATTAATTAATTAATTAACCTTGTACCTGCTCACTCCTAATGTAATCTCCGTATATATGTATAGGTGTATATCAGTGCATGTGTGTATATATGTGTGTGTGTTACTGGGTATGCACAGAATTATCATTCATGTTATATACACGTGATTCGGTCCCCTCATATCAAGAACCATGCGTCCGCCATTGGTTGTCGCATGCCTTTAGACATGGATATCTTGTTGTCACTTCTGTATTTAATCTCATTAAATATATAGGTGTAATAATATGTGTGTATTTTTGGTGACTCGCGGGTATCCAGTCCATCCTGCTCGCACCTCAACTAATCATCCTTAGGGCCCAATCCCACCATCCCCCAAACTTTTTTTTTTTTTTTGAAAATACCGTCCCCCAAACTAAAGCAGAGCAAATCTCCCGTATGAATCGACCCTAAAGGAGTTGATACCACCCAAAAGGTTTCGAATTTAAAATATCAGCAGAAAGCAAACCTTAAGCCTCATACGTTAACCATCTCAGATATTTTGCCAATATTAATATGTGATATTTGCAATTATATATAGTTGTGTATTTACATATATACGTGTTTGACCGGATTTGAAACAGCCTTCTTGGCAACATAGCAACCAAGTAATAATTTTTTACTACCACTTGAATTGCAAGGCTCAAAATTGATGTTGAAAGGTGAAATAAGCCGATAAGGCATGGCCCAATAATTTCACTGTAAAGCTGAAAATGAAATTAAATTTCCGTATCTACTTGACGGTGATTCATGGGGCCCTAAATTCCTTGCAATCGCAAGCAATGAGGCGCACAATCTTGAAAATTTCGGAACGCAAATTGCAATTTGGAGACCCACTTTCCTGTTTGACATGATTAAAAAAACAGGTCTTTTTCGTTTTTTTTTAAAAAGCAAGTGTCCGGACCAGATTACGGGCTCGACGAATTTCGTGGCCATGAAGGTAACGATTGGGCAAACCCTCCGATGGGCGGCTCTAAGATTTAGAATATTTTGTCTCCGTGAGATTAATTTGAACGTGCGACTTCATGTAAGGAAAATACTTTCTTTTACTTTCTTATGTTCACTCGGTCAAACCTGGTTCAACTAAAAACAAGTCTTTGGCGGCTGCTTTATTGGGTCCACGCTTTAAACCTAGCTAACACCGACTTTTATAACCGAAAGTATGCCTGCGATTTTTTTGTCTAATCAAACAAAAGATACTAGTGTATGGTGTTGTTCCACTAAGCCAAAAATTGTTTTTTTTTGGGGAGGTTTTGTCTTATTCGAAAAAAGTTCGGGTTTGGTAGTTTTTACTTTTATCCAAATATTTTAAAAATAATCAATTTTCAGTAATAAAAAAAAAAACTTTTTTGACCTTTTGTTGCTGAAAAGTGGTTATTACCTAAAATATTTTCGTAAAAGTAATTTTTTTTTTTTACTTTTCCGATTCTTCTCGTCGAAACGAATCAATAATCCAAAAAAGTTTAGCGCAAAACTAACAAAGACAAATTTAAATATGCTGTTCTAAGGTCCGTTTATTAACTGGATTAATATTATAGTGAAGGGATATATAAACCCCCTAGAATAAATAGTCTCTTAAAATTAAACTTTGTGAAATCATACATTTAATGTGACCTTTATTGATAATTTCGATCGTACACCGACTATGTGATCCTTTTGAATAGACAAAAAAGAAAGAAAAAAATATAGTCCAAACCGATTCTGATATATGTCCGGGTAATGAATTATGGGCTTTTTTCCCACTTCGAGTCCTCTGTAGGAGTGGATAAAAAAAAAAAAAAAGAAGTCCTCTGTAGGAGAGCTTGGGAGTTCAGACCCCATTTCGCTTTCTAAAAAAGTATTTAAAAAATAAAGACCTATTTTCAAGCTTAAAAATTATGGATTTATAAAATTAATTTTTTAATTTTTTTGCAGGGTTTGATAAATCTCAATGAAATCTATCAAATAAGATCTATATTGCATTTTTTTTAAAATTTCAGTGAGCCTACTATTTTTAAGTTTGAAAATTACAAATAATTACTTATTTTTTAAAGACCCAATCTGAAACGGGGCGTGAACCATCTCTGATTCCCTCCCATGATATAATAGTAGTGTTCTTATTCCAGTCTTCCAGAACTCCAGAAATAGTCATGATGAGGATGTATTTACTTGAGATTCAAAAACTACCCTTGGGTCTCCATCTTTTAAATTACATCAAACTAAGTCCACAATCATATTGATAACCGAATAATTTGTGCATTATAAAATTATAAACAGGCAAATTGCCCCGCCCCAATTACAGTGGCGGCTCTAGGATTTCAGTTCAGCAGTGACAAAAACATAAAAAAAAAAAAAAAATGTATACAAAGTTCTATATGAAATGAACATTTTATTATGATCGAAAATGAATTGTGCTTAATTTATTTTGTTTTGTTGAATTATATTATCTATAGACTCACAAATTTAAGTGAAGTTTTTTTACTTTGGGCATGAAAGAAAAATCAAATTATATGTAAAAAGAATGCGAAATTTAAGTGCATTTTTTGAGTCCAGAAGGTTCGCTTGAACCCCCTCAAACATAGGCAAAGACAGAACCAAAATTTTACCCTAGCAGTGGCGAAATGTATACTAAAAAAAATAAAAAGATGCATTACAATATTAATAGTCATCGACTCTAAAAAAATAATTAAAATAACATAATAAAAACTATAGTAAATGATATTTGTCATTTGCACAAGGAGTACGAAAAAATACTAACTTTAATTTTTTAGGTTAAGTTGTTTTAGGATTAAAGTGTGGTGTTTTTTTACCCATAATTACATCTCATCCTTTATATTGTTTCACATTGGCCCATTGAATTTAGTTTTGGAATAATTTTTTGGGTTTCCTTTCTTATAAAAAAATAGAAGATTTATGAATAGTATATAACAAAAATAAGGAAAAAAATCTAGCGATGGCGAGACAATATAAGTTAGGAATAATTTTTTTCAATCCATATAAAAATTGCAATTTATAAAATTTTTGTCGTGGCGGCCGCCGCCACTAAACCCTCTCTTGTTCCATCAACATAGGTGCAACCGTGCAGCCGCCCCAGCCAACTTGAAAAGATTATTTTGTGGTTTGCAGTTGGACAAGGCGAGGCGTTGACAGCAGCCACATGCATAATATTTATTCATATATATATTACTAAAGTCTAAAGCATAGTGTGTGATCACAATTAGGGCAGGCCAGTGGTTTTGATTAATTTGTGGCTGTCTACAAACCCTAATTATGATCTATCAATTTTTAGCATATAGTCCACTCTTGATTATGACCTGTTTAATTTAGTGTGATAATGACATTCTAGAGTAAAAAAAAATACTTTATTCTAAATGAATGGGAATCAAGGTCATGATGCCACTTGACCTATTAATTTATGGCACGTGACGATTTTGCAACGTTAGCATTATAGGTAGTGATTAGGTAATGTTGATGGCGATATTTCCTTATTTTGCATTGTTCTATTAAGATATGGTCTTCTTTTTAATTAATTACTACTAAAAAACTAACTAATAGGAGTAATAATCAACTAGTTGTTAATCCCCAAGGGGGTTGGTCTTGGGGTGAAGGGCTAGAACGACTTAGGAGTTTGCTCACTTGTAAGATTTCGAGTTCGAATTCTCTAGGTGCTATATATCAACTTTTTTTGGGGCCAGTTTTTATGAAATTTTGGCTTTAATTGGGTTCTATGCAAGGGGGTGGTGGAATTGGACCCTCATGATTAGTCGATGTACACATAAAGCAGGCCCGGATACATGAATTATAAAAAATAATTACTAGTAATTCAATCATTTTAGGAGCTCAAATCGTGGAAAGAAAAAGTTGGAAAATTGTAGCACTATTTTGATTACCATTTCTACTAGATAGTGATTCTTTTCAACTATATATATATATATATATATATATATAGAGAGAGAGAGAGAGAGAGAGAGAGAGAGAGAGAGAGAGAGAGAGAGAGAGTAGCTTTTAGTTTTAGCTTTCAGAAAAAAGTCAAAAAACCCACATGCACCATATAGTAGCTTTTAGTTTTAGCTTTGAGAAAAAAGTCAAAAAACCCCATGCACTAAATTACGATACGCCAGTACGAAATTAGAAAATACTAATGGGCAGGGGAAAGAAGGTCCTGCTGAAAACAACTAGTTATTGGACTGTGAGGAAAGAAATATAGCAAAACAAGAAGAATTTTAGAAAGATTTTTATTTTTAATTTGGCTGGTTAAAAAAACTATTGGATATGTACGTAATTTACGTTTTTCACTTTTTTAATATCAGGTGGTGCTATGGCCATTAGTTATTTCTACCCGAAAAATAAGCATAAAATAGCAAGAGGCCGACTAAAAATAATGATTCGATTTTGCAGGTTATTAATCAAATAAATAATCACTGGATGCTATATTCTATTCAGTTCCCGTACGTACCCAAGCACTATTTGCATCTAAAAATATTATGTATTCGGAATAAGGAAAAACTAGCACCAAACCCGTGCCATGCATGGGCATGCAGGACACAGCACAAACAAGATTATAATTGTTTTAGAACCATGACTATATTTTTATTTACCATTTTATTGTATTTTGGCGATCAATTTATTTTTTCTCAAATCATTTAGGAAAAACGTTACCAATAGAGAGTTTGTCACACCTGTCCTCGTGTGAAGCCTCCCGTTTAGAATGGAAATTTTTTCTTATAACTTAAAGGTTAGGAGAGAAAAGTACACCCAATTTAGTTACTCACTTTAACTTTATTAAAGAGATTTTTCCTTTTTTCTATTTTTTTGAAATTTCTAATTTTGAATATTTCAGTAAATTTGTCAACCTTGGCTTTACTCCCCGCTCCAGAAACCTTTTTAAAAAATAAGCAGCTTATTTAACATTTTCAAACTCAAAAATAATACTCCCTCCGTCCCTTTTTAAGTGTCTTGCTTCGGAATTCCAACTTATTAAAAAGACATCATCATTATATCTTTCACATCAACTTTTTTCTCAACTTTCCCTACTTACCCATAATCATTACACTTTTACTCACTAACTTTTCAAAATGGAATATACTTTTAGGGACAAAATAGACAATGCACCAACTTTTACCCATTAACTTTACAAAATGGACACTTATTAAGGGACAACCTAAAATGGAATACCAGACTATAAAAAAGGGACGGAGGGAGTATAAATAAAAAAATATTTTTTAAAATTTTTTGCATCGTATAAATGATCTCGATGAGATCTTTCAAACAAGATCCATATTGCATATTTTTAGATTTCAATAAGTCCATAATTTTTGAGCTTGAAATTGCCTTCTTAAAAAAGAAAGAGTTTTTCTTCATTCTGGAACGAGGCCATTTTTATGTTTCCCAAGAGAGAGAGAAATGACCCTGTTCGTTTTGAGATTTTGGATTTAGATTTTTAGGTAATGAGTGTAAAGAGAAATAGAATAATGATTGAAAATAGATAATGATTGGAGAGAGATAGAGGGAAAATGAGAATAATAATTGAAAAAAATAGGATAATAATTAGAATCCAAAATCCAAACCCTTAAACGAACAACGGGGTCACAATGTCTCTATTTTAGTCAAAGGATGGAAAGAATTGTGATCGCTGGGTATTTGCACCACTTGGTCAAAATTATGGCCACCAGTCCCCATTTTGATGTGCTTTTCAGCGCGTCATTTGAACTTGTCAAATGATAATAAACCCACACATGTCTAGACAGATGTCATAAAATTAACGACCCGACAAATTTTTCAGTGATTCAAAAGTTTAAAATATTTGGTTTCGGTAGGATTCGAACATTCAATCTCATAAAAGAAAAATACTTATTTATTTTCTTACGCTCATTTGGCCAAACCTGTTGGTGTTAGATTATGTTCAAATTCACCACACAAAAGACTTTTCAATTGGTCACAGATACCTTTTTCATTTATATTTTTTATTAAAGGTTTTTAATTTCTAGGATAGTTTAATTTGCTGTAGTAAATCAATATAAAGGAAAACACGTCACAATGGGTATTTATCTTATTTTCCATTTATTTAGACTTCTCACAGTTTAATTCGGCAGGTTTTTTTAATCTCTAATATAAAGAAAGATTTTACACAATCTCAAGCAACTACAATAAATTGTTAAAGGTAATTAACTTCGACCAAAAGTCTTTAAATTTATATCTTTGACGAAATAGACACATGACCATAAAAAGTAATCTCAAGAATTGCATCATACATTCAACGATACTTATTTTAACGTGTTAACGCGACGTCACCAAACCACACAAAATTAAAAGAGTACATTGGTAATGATTTGGCTAGTTTAGTAAGAGTACAAACGAGTCGAGTCGAGCCAAGCTTTGTTGGATCTGAGCTAAGCTCGTTTTGCTAAACGAGCCTGAAGTCGAGCTCGATTAAACGAGCCGAGCCCCGTTTCATTTACTGAATGAGTCGAGTTTTAAAGTATTAAGTTCGGCCCATTAACTGCCTGAGCATTGATCTTGATATCGAGCCTCAGCTCAATTACTAAACGAGCCGAACCTCGAGCTGGTCAAGCTCTGTTCGTTTGCAACTGTACGTCGCTAGGATGGATCTGGGAATTCATCTTTTGTGGGGCACCAAACTAGTCCAAGTTTCCAGTACCAATTATGTGAATGATCCATTGACCATATTCTTGCATGGTTAGATCGAAAGGTCGACAAAGGTGGAAATGGTCATCATCGATCCTATTTTTGCTTCTAAAGTTGGTAGGAAAACTTAACATACTTGGTTAATTTGATGATGACAAATACTATATATATGTAGGGGAGGGGATCCTTTCTTCCTCCACCTAACCAATTAAACATATATTCCACCAGCCGAGTCACTGACTAGGTCATAATTGCATGCCTTGATTTGTTCAAAATGGAGTACTACTGTACTGGACTAGATTATTAGGAGCAGCCGAGCAGGTACATAACGGTAACCAGAAAAAAGCTAGCTAGGTAAGACAAAAAAATTGCTTAATTTACGTACTTCTTTAATGCAACCATCTTTCTTGTTAGGGAAACACACGCGCACGTGATTCACGAGTATACATTAAAGAAATTGACATAGCAATATACGTGGTTCCTCAAAGTCGGATACGTCTACGGGAGCGAGAACAGTCTTTTATTAATGATCACAGTACCTAGGGTTTTACAATAGAGTAATAGTTATACCTCCTCTATTCCTGCCATAATAACACCATACCGTTCTATTCCGCTTTGTTGCGCTACGCTCTTCTCGCTCCACTTGATCACTACGCTCGCAACTGACTTTTATTGTAGAACTTCTCGATACCTTTCATAATATGAGCCACAAGTTCTAACATTTCTAACCATGTACCGTACGTACTCTAAGTCACATTACTTGTGCACGCGAGCGTGAAGCACGAGTGGAGATTGGGAGCGAAAGCGCAAGACGTTTCGAAAGATTACTCTACTACAGTTTGCAAGAGCAGGAATTGAGAGGGCGAGTGAAAAACGGAGATTGAGAGCGAAAGCCATTTTAAAAGATTGTGCATGAGTAAGATCGTACCATATCACTAGCCGTTTATTGGGAAAAAAAAATCTTTTGAGATTTTTTTTTATTTTATCATGAGGCTCATTGTGTGAAGATTATCACAAGAAGAAAAAGGAGTACTTGGCCCTTTAAAGGATTGCTCCCGTTTCTGTTTCTCAAGTAAGTACTTAAAAAATAAATACTCCGGTACTTATTTTTAAGCTTAAAAATAATGAGTTTAAGAAAAAAATAATTAATTTTTTTACAGGGTTTGATAGATCTCATTGAAATCTATCAAATAAGATCTATATTACATTTTTTTTTATTTCAATAAATCTATTATTTTTAAATTTGAAAATTACAAATAAATACTCACGGAGTATAGTATTTTAAGGGAGAATCTGGAACATGCACACCTTGAAAGCCTGAACGCACTAGTCCTGGTCGTGACGCCCATCACAAGTCTTTTTATTAGTCCTTTTATTATTTGAGAGGTCACATTAAGTATCCATAAAAACGCAAATTGCTAATCCCCCCCCCCCCTGACACACCCCCCCTCCCCGGCCCCACCTCCATTTCCGATACTACCCCCGCGCCCCCCCCCCCCCCCCCCCCCCACCCCCCTTCTCTCTCTCCCTCCATTTTCTTTCTTTATTTCTTTACAGTCTGCTTTTTTTTTTTTTTTTCCTTTTCTTTCCGGTTTGGACTTTTTTATTTTATTTTATTTCCTTTTCTTTCTTTCCAATTTGAATTTTTTCTCTCTAATAATAGGTTCAAGTCTAGTTCTAGGTTTTGTAAAGTAATTGAGAGAAAAAAAGTGTTTCAATTGATCATGTTTATTCGACTGCTTTATTTTTTTTTTTTTTGTCCTTTATAGATTAAAAAATATAGTTATGCAAAAAAGTGTTTCAATTTTCAATCCGTTTGAACCAGTGCAAAGATGTTATTTTTTGATCATTTCATCCTAAATGGTCGTAGTAAATTTTTGGCTCCAAGGCCTTTCAATGAATACCCTAAGAGAGTCCTGAAACTAAATAATGAGTCTTAAAGTGCTCGTTGAAAGGCCGTAAAACAAAAAATTCATTAAGATTACAATTAGTGTTCAGGAACTAATTATGAAATGTATTTTGCAAACGACATACTAATTCAGAATACAAATGTTATATTTAGGATTACTTTTTTTTAACTATAGTACAATTTAATATATTTGTTAACCATTATTTAGCATAGATCCTCTTAACTGATTCAGTAGTATGTTGCTTCAAATCACGTTTCTACTCCATAGGATTGCAAATCGCTGGTTTCTATTTTTTTTTAACTAAAACGGAAACGTGGGCTTCGTAGGGGCTACTGTGCCAATGGGGCAGCAGAGCCCTTGGGTCCCCCTACTTTTTAATTTATTTTTTATTTAATTACTTATATCTTATTTATTTAATTCCTATAAATACACCCTTTGTATATTTAAAAATATAATTCAAGAATTAAGTGCTTTAATTTGCAATTCAGTTAAATCAAAGCAAAGATCGTTTTTTTATTATTTTATTTTAAATGGTCATAATGAATTTTTTGGTTTAAGGTCTTTCAACAAACATCCTAAAACTCATTATTTAGTTTCAAGACTCTCTTAGAGTGTCCATTGAAAGGTCTTGAAGCCAAAAATTTATTACGACCATTTAGGATGAAATGATCAGAAAAATAACATCTTTGTACTGGTTCAAGCGGATTAAAAATTGAAACACTTATTTTCGTAACTATATTTTTTAATCTATAAAGGACAAAAAAAGAAAAATAAAACAGTCGGATAAATATGATCAATTGAAACATTTTTTTTCTCTCAATTACTTTACAAAGCCTAGAATTAGACTTGAACCTTTTATTAAGGAGAAAAAAAATTCAAACCGGAAACAAAGAAAATGAAATAAAAAACGAAACTGGAAAAAAAAGAAAATAAAAGAAGAAACAAACTGTCGTAAAAAAAAGAAAGAAAAGGTAGAGAGAGTGAGAGAAGAAAGAAAGAAAGAAAAGGGAGAGAGAGAGAGAGAGGGTAGTGTTGGAAATGGGTGGTGGGGCCGGCGGGGGGTGTGTGTCAGGGGAGGGGGGAGTAGCAGCTCTCATAAAAACGAGTAGCTAGCAGTCTAGCTAGCTTGTGGTATTTTATGTTCCTTATTTGAGGGAGGTCATGTTTCGAGTCCAGTCAGAGGTGTTTGTGATTTAGGACTATGGACAATTTTTGGACTCTCTGTGGATTAACTTACTAACTTCTCCCCTAACCTCCACTAATGTACACTAATATACGCATGCCGCTTCGCCAGAAAAAAAAGATGCCGATAGAAAAAATGACTTGCTTGATAATCTTATAAATGTCGCCAAATGATCACTTGTCTTACTCTAGAGTCTATAAAGAGAGTAAGATAAGTGATTCGTTTATTCCTTAATTCACGAACAATTGACGTTAATTTTTATTTTTTATTTTTTATATAGTAAACTAATGTTGGATGGACAGTTGGAAATGTCCCGAGCTTACCTACAATTTAACCGTTTGATTTCATAGCTTATTTGTCTTCTTGGATTCTTATTGTCTCTCTAGCTAATTGGCAAATTGAGTAGCAGGATATACTATAAGGGTTTTTATTATAATAAGAACATAATTATTTTTCTGTAAAGTCTAAAAGACATTCTGTCTAGAATTTACAAAACCGGCGTTGAAAATGCCTAAAATTCTAAGGTATCCTATGAAAGTGGGTAAAACCTTAGGTTACCATATATATGAAAGTGTCTAAAATCCTAGAATACCCTATGAAAGTGCCTAAAATCCTAGGATACCCTATGAAAGTGCAACAAGATCGAAAAACACGAAAAAAAGATAGATTTTGTGTCGGCCAAACAAGACCATTGTCTCATTAACGGCAATTTTGTCTTTTCACGATTTTTTAAACTCTAAAATAATTTTATTAATGAACTCTACGCATCACAAAAACTTAGACTGGACTAAAACTCCTATAAGATTGTTTCATTTGGACTTTAGACTAATATGCTGCTTTGGGAAACAACACATTGCCTGTGCTGCTTGTGCACTTGCTTACTCCTTGAGAATTTTTTTTTTTTTTTTTCCGTCCTCGTGCTCCCAAAGCCCGTTTTACCCTGGCGCTTTCAGTCCTTAACCTCGTGAATTTTAATGACTTAGAATAATTTTTATGGACACCTTCACCCTCACGCTCGTGCCCGTACCCAAGCACACATGAATTATGTAACTTATAGCATATCCAAGGGCGATAGCAAAACCAAAACTAATCTATATTTGAAGAGTCATGTTAGCAAAAAATACTTCAAGAAGTAGCAAACTTTTTTTTTTTTTTGATAGGCAAAAAGATTTTATTAAGACTCAACAAAGGATACATCGAAAGAGGACCATATACAGACCACTGAGAGAGAGGAATTGTATAGGCCTAAGGGAAAACAAGACGTAGCAAACTTGCTAAACCATTTTGGTGCCTCTCTCTCTCTCTCTCTCTCTCTCTCTCTCTCTCCAAGTTTGAAGAGTGGAAAATGACTCTTCAAACCTCCACATCATAAAATTTATTACTCCTTTTTATTGGTAAATTAATCAACTTTTTTGATAATGTGGTCCCTTAAAACATTAAAGGTAATAAAAAGCTTTTACTATGAAAGATGAATTATCTAGTGAGCGGACCGCTGTCTTAATATGAGCATGACCGTTGATGGATCATTAAGCTGTAATAATCGTAGTACTAATGAAGGCAAAAAGAATTAGTACTAATTATTGGTCAAGCAGAATAAAATCTCATTAAACAGCATTTACTTTGATGAATGGCACATGTGATCAAATCATGATACTTTCTTCCCCTTTGAAATTTCGACAGCCATGATAAACAAAATTTCGAATCCCTCCATTTTGCCCAGAATTTTTCCTTCCTTTTTTGCCCTTTGGCGGAAGTCAGAATTGTTAGTTTCAGTTAGTGATGTTTGAATTACGTAGAAATACGTTGTGCCTACCCCTTGATTTTTCATTTTCTCTTGATGCATCTGAAATATTAAGAATATACATTAATTATGCATTATTTTGAGTTTACTATTTTGTTAGAAATATGATAATTTAGGATAGAATAATTAGTTTCTTAATTTGCTTTGATTTGCTTTTTCTATTTTTGTTAGTTTCTTATTCTCCAAGAATAGATTGTTTGGTAATAATTTTATTTTCTTTTTAGTATTTCTATGTTAGTATAAATTGAACTGGAAGGTAAGGGGGTTGTTTATGATTGATTAATGAAAATTTGAGAAATTTTCTTATAATTATGTGTGAAGGAGTACCTCTAGTTCATACTTGTTCGTAAATCATGATGTACTTGTTGTGCGTTCTTTCTTTTCAACACGCCTCTCTGCATCATCTTTTATACTAATAAAATATCTTTATCCATAAAATCCCAAGAGGCTTACAAAAGAAATGCCATAAAATAAAATAAAAAAGAGTCTGGTCACAAGATTCTTACTAAAACGATAACCATACAAGGAGGAGATAAATCGATAAGAGAAAAAATAGAAGAAACAACTCTCTCACTCCTATTTTAAAGACGTTTTGAGTAAACATAACGCACCAATTGAATTTCACTAGAAAATATCATAAAAAACACCCAAAGTTCTTGGAAAAACAATATCTAAAACATTTTCGAAGACTAAAGAAGATATATAGGTCAAAACACCATATCCAATTCTCATTTCCAAGGATGGAACCCGAGGAGGTCTAGTGGTTGCGGCCGCCACGACAAGAATTTTAGAAATTACAATTATTATATGTATTTAAAAAAATTATCCCCAGCTTATATAGTCTTGTCATCGCTAATTTTTTTTCTTATTTTTGTTATATACTAGTCGTAAATCTTCTATTTTTTAAAGAAAGGAGACCCAAACAAGTATTCCAAAACTAAATTCAATGGGCCAAAATAAAATAACATAAAAGATGAGGTGTAATTAAGGGTAAAAAAAAACTCCACACTTTAATCCTAAAACAACTTAACCTAAAAAGTTAAATTACTCCTTGTGCAAATGACAAATATCATTTACCATAGTTTTTGTTATGTTATTTTAATTTTTTTGTAGAGTCAATGATGACTATTAATATTGTAATGCATCTTTTTATTTTTTTAGTATACATTTCGGCTTTCGCCACCACTAGGATAAAATTTTGGTTCCGTCTCTACTCGTTTCTTGATCAATCGACGATTAACAAACGACGACGCAAAAAATATTTTTGTGCATCGATCGATCTTAATTAATTAGCCTTGCCAAAATTGAAAGTGGTAGGGTGTGGCCCCCTTTTGTTTTTTACTAGTATTTGCTTATTTTGGTATCTCTCTCTTGTAAATAAGCAAAACAATATTTTACAATCCATTAGAGCATCTGCAATGTAATAATCAAAACTAAAAGGTTGCTAAAGTTAGCAATATTTGCTCAAAAAAATGCTCACATTGTAATAACCAAACTTAGCAATCTCTTAGCAACTCATCAAATTTTGGTCTTTGAATAATCAAAACTAACAACTTTTTGCCAATAATCAAATCTAATGATCTCCACATTTTCTCAATCAAATACACTCATCATTCAACAAAACATTCTCTCTCTCAAACAATGTTTTCAAAAAATAACTTTTAAAAACTATTTTTTTAGTTTTTTTTTTAAAACTGTTATTTTGAAAAACTGTTTTTTTTTAAAAAAAAAAAAAAACTGTTTTCAAAAACCGTTTTTACACAAAAAAAAAAATTGTTTTATTTTTGAAAAAACTAGTAATTATTTTCACTAAACTCTTTTTTTTTTTTAAAAAAAACTATTCAAATTATTATCACAATTGTGATTCTGATTCCATAGTTTTTTTTTTTGATATTATTCTAATTCCATAGTTTGAGATGATTGAGAATGGTGATTTTCCATTAAAGAAAGAAAAAAGAATAAATAAGCGAGAATGGTAGTAGGCATGAAAGAATTGGAGGGGACGGGAAATAATTGGAGGGACAAACCAGTAGGAATTTTTTTCCGGATGAAATGAAGGGTAAAGTTTGGAGGGAAGGAATAGTTGGCAGTGGACCCATTGATTTTGATTATGGGTACAAAATGAACAATGTGAGACTTCACATTGCTAACTTTAACAACCCTCTAAATGAATAATTAAAAGCTGACGTGACAAGTTTTGATTATTCATTTTTGAGTATTACATTGCGGATGCTCTTACATCAGTGATGGATTCAGAAATGTCGTTTAGTGAGGGCACCTTGTTATCACAATGGCGAAAATTTATTTTTCTAATTAACCACAATAGACAAATAAGTACAATTAAAAAAGAATCGATCTAAATAGACAAATAGTTCGAAAATCAACAAGTATAAATGCACACCATATGACGAAATTAAAACATTAAACTAGTTTTATATGTATATTTTCAAGATATATGTACATGTTTATGTGTAGTAGCACATTTAATTTTATAATTATGCAAAATATACGAAAATATAACAAAATTATTTTAATTTCGAGCGGGGACACGTGCCCCCCTTTCCTTCTGTCCCTGCATCACATGAAGAGTTATGGGCACCCGCGAAAAAAAGAGAGCACAAAATACAACTTCTAGTCTAGTATCACAAAGAGACGAATATAGTACTCACAATCACCTCACACATACCATAAATGACAAATTTTATTATTACGGTGTGGCGTCCACAAGCACTCCACACCATCTGCACAATATGTGAATAATTTTCCTTGCGCGTGACTCGGTTAATCTCTGGGGAATCAATCTCATTGTCCAAAAAAATAGATCAACAATCCGTAAAGACTAATCTTATAAGAATTGACAACATCTAAGAGGTTTCGTACATGAAACATAACGGGAGCAAACATCCAAGCTAGCCTCTACCACCCTTAACTAGGAGGCCCATCCTTTGGAGTTTTAATGTATGTATCGTTGCTGTGATTCTCTATAGACAGAGAAAAAAGTTAGGGTTCGCTCAACATTATGACCTTTGATGTAGCCTTATTTGAATGTTCTTCAACATCGTTTTGTAGTTTTGTGCTTTTCTAGTTTTTATTGTAAAGACGAATGATTGCGAAAGTTAAACACCAAGTCACTAAATTAATAATAGGAATTGTCGTAAGAAAAATTAAGGGGAATGAATTTCACACTCTCCTTTTTTTATATCCACATTACTTCTTTCTTTAAGTAGAAAAAAATACATACACTTTTTAACACTAAAAACAAAAAAGAAGTGTGGATATCAAAAAGAGAGTGTAAAAATCCCTACCCAAAATTAATTTGAAAAATGATGAGTGCACATAGAAATCATGCCGATCAAACAAAAAAAAAAAAAAAAAAAACATTGCACATAGAGATAAGTTTTGGAGGGCATTACAGAGAATACAAGTGTAAAAATCATTTTCCAATTAATTTATGCTTGAAAAAAGACAAATAATTTTTACACTTCCTTTTTGATATTTACACTTCTTTTTTTTAGTGTTGAAAATATATGTATGTTTTTTCTGAAAGATAAAAAAAGGAGTGGAATTTAGGGGTGTAAATGAGCTGAGCCAAGTTTTGGCGAGCTCGAGCTCAGCTCGTTTATTATACAAGCCAAAAACTCGAGCTCAACTCAAACCTTAACGAGCCCCTAAATGAGCCGAAGACTCAAGCTCGAGCTCAGCTTGTTTAGTAAACGAATCAAATCGAGCCGAACTTGCAAGCTGCTCAGTTCATTTACAATCCGTAGATGTTAGAAAAGAAATTGTAAAAATCACTCGGGAAAAAAAAAAAAAAAAAAAACCCCTTATGTTTGGAATTGGGTCCGTTTGATGTGAGAGACGTGTTGTCCGTACAACGTCACCAACTTTCATAGGAGAACTAATAAATTATGGGTTTCGAGAATGGGGGAGGAGAGAGGAGAGAGGAGAGAGGAGAGAAAATGCCTCTGAAATGCATAGCTGGGAATGAGCGGAAGCCAGCTGGCCAGACTGGTACTGTTCGGTTGGATACGCAGCTACACCGTCGCCGTTCTTCGATTTTCTTGTATGGAAGCAGCTGTCTCTCCCCACACGAATACTTTTACAAAAGTAGTAGTACTAAAAAAAAAGTAGTCCGGCCTTTTTACTCCGAGCTCGATGGGTGTTCAGGTCAGTTTAAGAGCACTTTCATTAGTTTCTTTCCGGCCCGATAAAAGAAACGTCATCGGCGCTGAAACTAAAAAATTCAGTCTAAGAAATTACTACTTTCTTGCGGTTTGCAGACCGACTGACGCGAATA
Source organism: Rhododendron mucronatum var. ripense (assembly GCA_019656295.1). NCBI lineage: Eukaryota > Viridiplantae > Streptophyta > Magnoliopsida > Ericales > Ericaceae > Rhododendron > Rhododendron mucronatum. Next base: position 3,146,878 of record BPLT01000007.1, read on the forward strand.
GATCATACGGTAGTCAATTGTGGAGGGAGCAACCCACCTCCACTGCTACTCACAACCCATGCCACTTCGTTTAATGTGCATGTAAATCTCCACTTTCTCCTTCTCTTTTCGCGTAATGCCTCGTTGGTCACAACAACTATCCATTTGTTTGTTCCAACGGGGGAGATGGGGGACCCCTTGATTAATGGGGATGTTTGACTTCACTAGAATGCCCCTTGACCTATTACTGTTTGGGGACCTATTACTGTTTGGGGAAGGGAGCCTTATGCCTTGTTTGGTTCATGATTTGAAAATTTTTAGATTTGATTTTTGGAGTAATGAGTGCAAAAAGAAATTAGTGTAATAATTAGAAATATGGGTAATGAGTAGAGAGAGATAAAGAGAAATAAGAGTAATGATTGAAGATATGAGTAATAAGTGGAGAGAAAAATGAGAAAAATGATTGAAAATAAGGGTAATGAGCGTTTTTTGAGTTAAATTTTTTTTACCCTCGAAGTTCTAGTAATGTAGTAGTAGTTGTTGTTGTTTCCAAGGTACATAAAAATTAGAAACTAACCCAATTTTTCTAACCCGTTTTATTAAGATTCTTATTTTTTAAGTATTTATTTCTTGCTTTTTGGTATTCTTTTATTTGTCGTTAAATTTATTCTATTTTGGTCAGAGGTTTTGGTTTGTGTTGATTGGAGTTTATGTAAAGGAGAAGGATAGAAGATTATACCGGGGGAAAAAAAAATCTAACTATAGGTTAGCCTTTCTCTTTGTGTATGCCAATTTTTAGCGACTCGTGTTTGAATGGAGAAGTGGTAGGGAGAACTTATGGTATCTGTAATCGGCGTATTTCGGTAATTTTTTTAATGGTAAAGGTATAGTTGGTTTGACCAAACAGAAAGTCTAAAACACAAAATGATGTAACATAATAACATTTTGTCCAACGTGTCTATGTTGAAGTGTTAATTTTGTTGGCAACTAGATGGATTGCAAGTTTTCGACTAATGGTTTTAATTATTATCTCTCTTTTTTTTTTTCTATCACTTTTTCGAAAAATGTTTTGCAATGTTTGAATTTTGAGTTTGTTAAGAGACATGAAAAAGGAGAAGAAAATTAAAATGACTCGTGCATAACCAGCTTTTGAAAAGGGTAACACTGGTTTGTTTGATAAATAAAGCATTTTCTCTATGCAACAAGAAAAATGACTCAGCTTCATTCTCTTTGTTTATTTAATTACTTTTTGATTAGATCCAGCATTCCATATTATTACTCCCACAAATTCAAAATCCAAATACATGACAAAGACATAGTGGAGGACACCGCAAACACCTGAAAGTGTACCCCTTAAATCCTAATGAAAGACTTCCCAAAGACCATTCTGTTTAGTACTATTAATTTCTTCATTAACCGGATGTCCGACTATCTTGCGTGCACGTCGATTAATTTCTGGGATACTGCAGCCGACGACCGGACAAAGCCTCCAATGACCCTAATGTTTGAAACGTCTGATTTTCATACAATTCGAACATGCGACCGACCTCAAATATGCCCAATTCTCCTAAGGGGGTGCGGTAAAAAACAATTCAAGTTTCACAAGGCATTGGGGTCATTGGAGCCCTGTTACATTCCAATATTCCCCAATGGAAAGGTCCCCATCAAGGGATTCAATTAAACCAACTGTACCTTTCAAGCCTTTCTCAAAAGCCAAAATGGCAACAACGGTAGTATCACTCTCCCTCAGTGTCAACTTTGTTCACCGAAAGTCTAAGCCCTACGGGAGATTCTATTCCCACTCCCTTTTCTACACCCCGGCCCCTACTTCTTGGTGCACCGATGGAAACAATTTTATTTCAATAGGGTTTCCTTTTCGGATTTAAGCTCGGAAAAACCTCACCTTTGCTCAGCCGCCAAATCGTAACCCTAACTGAGACGAGACATGGCAAGTCATCATTGGTGGCGATTGCAGCTATTATCTCACCGAACTCTTAACCACTTGCACTTACAGAAAGCGTTCCAAGACCATCTCAACCATCACTTGATTTGTCCTAAACTCTATCCCATCCATCGGTTGATTTCTCCTCCGATTGCAATCCTAACCCTGGACAAGTTAAGCAAAATAGATAAGAATATATGATTATGTTATTTAGAGTATCTAGTGCTAACCCGTGCCTACAGTACTACGCATCTCGGTTGGAAGGGGATGACAGTTGTGTGATTTAAGTGAAAACCATGGACACTTAATCAGGAAATGGGAGGATATACTACAGCCTTTGGATCAAATGAATCTAAGCCGTTCCAACAACTTGTCTCCACACTCTTCTGTTGTATAATAGAGATATGTAAGGACAATGGTATAATCAAAAGCTAATTGTTTTTAAAGTTAACAATATTTGTGCAAATAATGGTATAATCAAACTTAACAACATCCTTAGAAATAATCAAATTTTGGACTTTCGATAACCAAAACTAGCAAAATTTTTCAATAATCAAATTTTGTGGACCCCAAACCACATAAGTTAACTAGTTCCAAAATTTGTATACACGCGTTTCAACTGGTAATTTCTTCTTCTCTTCTTTGCCTATTCTATATCTTCTTCACTTCACCCGCAAACTATTTCTCTTTCTTTCCCTCCAAAGTGAAGCTCATATCTCTCGATTATCTACAATTCAACCCATCGTCGCCGGATTAAGATATTTCACTTTTCTTTCCCGTTTCTAAATTTTCCCTAAAAAAAAATTCATAATAGGAGGAAAGAAAGTTATTGATTTTTTCCCAAAATTAAAAAAGGGAATCAATAAATTTTTGCCAAAAAAAAAAAACGTAAATGGAGGGAAGTGAATGACGGAAAACAGAGGGGGAGAGAGAGTGAAATTGTAATTGACCCCTTATTTTGATTATGGACTAGAAGTGACTATTCTGAAGCTCAACATTGTTAAACTTAGCAATCTCTTAAGTGAATAATCAAAAGCTAATGTGTCAACTTTTGATTATTCATTTTTTATTATACCACTGTGGATGGCCTAAGTGATGGTTTGGAATTTCACATCTAATTCAAATGTCTTGATGCATGTTCAATTTTGACTATAAGTGAACAAAGGGACAAGTCTCAATCGTTGATGACTGGATGAAAAAATCAGTATAGTTTCGTAATATGAACGGTGAGTACAAAAAACTTAAGGTCAAATGTTGTTGAGATCTATTAATCGATGTAGCAACTTTGGCAAGTTAAGTGTTGTACTTGGTAGTTACTAATGTATTGATGTAAGGGCCAAAATTTTACACTTCAACCCTATGCCTACAAAAACAAAAGAAACCAGCTCCTATGAACAACTAGCCTAAACCAAAAAGTCCTCTGCCTACCGACCCATCCTCATTGCCCTTTTTGATTGGAACCCAAATCCAATCTCCATTGCTAGCATCTCATGTAATCAAAATAGCATTCGATGAAATCAAATGTAAGGGCGGCAATGAGGGCTACTGCAAAACCTGGCAGGAAAGAACATTACAACAATCCTTGATAAAAATATGATGTGACAACATTCGTGGTGTAAGTGGTCTAAAAATGAAGAAATTCAACGGTGATGATTGATTCTCAATAGTGATGAATCGACGTTGAGGCAGCGGTAAAAGATAACTTAAGGCCAGTGGGGGCACGGCCCCCTACTGAATTTTGGGTTTTATTTATTTATTTATACATTTTGTAATATTATAGTATACCACTTTAAAACAAGAAAAAATTACTCCCTCCGTCCGGATTTAATAGTTCTCTTTTGGAGTTCGTGCCATTTTTCAATCGATTATATCTTCCAATTTATATTGTTTTACGTGATTTCGAAAATATTGTATTATATAACTAATCGAGATAGATAAAACAAGATCCATATTCGATATGGAATTCATTATGGATTTAAAGATATAATCTATTTTTTAGCCGGTTAGAATAGAATTAGGGACAATTAAATCCGAACGGAAGGTTTAAGTGTTATTTGGGTTCCGGTACCTGGTGTATCAACACCATTCTCCACCAAATGTTCATGTGGAATCAAGACTAAAATGTATGAGTATCACCTAAAAATGAGATAGAGAAGGGTGTTAAGGCACCTTTGTAGCCGTTACAAGGAAGCAAGCTTCCATTCATTGAATTTTTGCCTCCAAAATAACACTTGTTTATGGAGTTACAATTATTATTTGATCATAACAAAATTAAATCTATCAACAATTCCTCGATCTTGGGTTGAAGATGATTCTTTTAGAACGAAGCATTAAGGTGTTTCAGATTCTTTAAAAAAAAAAAGAGAAAGATATAATTTGTTTTAGCTACAAAGTTGCATGTGTTGGACGGTGCCCCCACCAATACAATTTTTTGGGAAAGTTGCTACACACACAAACATCTGTGCACAGATTTTGTTGTGGGGCCCACCACGGGTCTCACACAAATCATCCGAGCTGTTCATTAAATGTAAAATATTTTTTCAAGGTTCCCTATAAGCTCAATCCGATACCTATAGGTGCTTCATCCAACCATCTAACTTTTCATTCAGATTTCCAGATAATGAAAAGTTATGTGGTAGGATCGAGCACCTATAGGCATCGGATTGAGCTTATTTTTTACGGGGACTCTTGAAAAAATATTTTACATTTAATGAGCGGCTCGGATGATTTGTGTGGGACCCGTGGTGGGCCCTACAATAAAATCTATGCACAATCTGTGCACAGATTGTATGTGTGTGTAGACTTTTTGATTTTTTGGTGCGTTGAGGGCAACTTGAGAGAGTAATTGTTCCTTTTGAAACTTAAAAAGAATTTTTCAAAAAATACCCCATAGATTCCTCCTAGATTCCCCCTACCTTTAACATTTTTCTCTCTATCTCTCTCCACTCATTACCCCTAAAATTTTTCAAAATTTTTTTCAAATTGCAATCCAAACAAAGCATAAGAGTATGCGAGGAAAAATGGAAAAAGGAATACAAATTCGATAAGGTCAACCACATGGTCATATGGTTGTTAAAAAAAATAAAATCATGTGGCCATAAAACGTGCTGAGTTTAATGCTAAAATCAATCCCTTGAACATGGTTTAGAGTTTCAGAGAAGCTTGTCAAGTTGGTTCTCATTTCTCTCCAGCGGTGACCTGAGTTTGAATTTCACTGGGAGCAAGTCTGTATTTGTTGACTAACAAACTAATATCCCACTAACCCTGCTGATGTATATCGTTTCTCCAATTTTAAAAAAATTGTAGAGGAGTCAAAATCGAGTAGGTGACTATGAAAACGGGTACAATTTTAATTTTTTGGCACAAGGTGGAATGCCTCCATGTGGTTTGGCTATTTTGCAAATGACCTCTATGTGTTTTACTCGTAACCACTTCACTTGCCCAGGGGTGGAGCTAGGAATTTTGGTTAGTGGGTCAAAAATTAGATTCATATGCAATATATTTTTTCTACGCACAAGTCAAAAAAATAAACTAAATTAAGAGGCTAATTATAAGATCAAAAATGCACTAATAATTGATTTTTGCCTCATAGTTGGCCCCAAAAAACTTGTTATATTTGAAAAATAATGCATGATAGTCTCAATTCTAGCACAATCAACTCTTGAAAAAAAGAAAACGATTGAGATTTCTACGCATTTAAAACAAGTTGGACAATTTAGAGATTTTTTGTGAGGTCAAAATAGAAAAATTTGGTTGCAAATTATCAAGGGAAATGATATCGGCACTCCAAAAATTGATGCAGACACTCCAAAAAACAAAGGAAAGTGGTTTCGAGTTACACTAATTTTGGAGTACCTGCATCAATTTTTATAGTGCCAATATCATTTTCTTTTATCAAATGTTTTTGTGAAAAATCAAAGTGTGTGACCCCACTTGTCCCTCCTCCACTCATGCACCCACTTATGGTTTTGGAGTAAATTGTAACCATTACACATTCCGTCCAAAGTAACTGTGCGTGTGCCTTACGTGTTCCTAATGCATTTATGGCATGAAAAACAACACTTGCATCCAAAAGTAGTATGTTAAAAAGACAATAATACCATTGTTTCATCTTCTCCCCTAGAATCACTATGAAAACACTAGTTTAACCACACAAAACCATACGTGGGTGAAATGGTTATGAGTGAAACACGGGAAGATCATATGCAAAATGGCCAAACCATAGAGATAAAAGACCTACAACTAGTTTGATAAGGTGGGGGAGGGAGGTGAGAGAAAATATTGTGGTTGGGAAATTGGGAATAGAATTGTCCCTTTGAAGATTCAAAACTGCCCCCCCTGGGGCCCCACCTCACAAAGACAAAATCATTAATTACAGATTTCCATAATCGCAATCTTTAAACGGGCAGTAAAATGGGATTTAACAATAATCAATCAAACCCCTCCATAAAGTCCACAAATCCGGCATTCCCACATTAGCCCGAGGGCAAATCCGTCTTTCCACCCTCATTATAAGTATCCATGGTTCGCTTTCCAACACTACTTTAGTGCCGAAACGAAGACCGCCCCCCAACTCCCTCTCTCTCCTCCCCCTCCCTCCCTCCCCCTCTCTCTCTCTAACTTTTCTCCGCCGGAGGGACAAAATCGACCGACGAGTACGAACAGTTTTTTTTTTTTTTTCCCGATTAGTTGAAAACGCCGTCGTTTTATCGATGGCGTGAGGGGGAGGGTTTGGAGGATGGGGAAGGTAGGGTTGGGAGTGGCGGTGGGGGTGGCGGTGGCGACGTGCGCGGTGGCGGCGGTGATGGTGGGGAGGAGGGTGAGGCGGCGGAAGCGGTGGAGGAGGGTGGTGGCGGTGCTTGAGGAGTTTGAGGAGGCGTGCGCGACGCACTTGGGGCGGCTGAGGCAGGTGGTGGACGCCATGGCGGTGGAGATGCACGCCGGTCTGGCCTCCGAGGGCGGGAGCAAGCTCAAGATGCTCCTCACCTTCGTCGACGCTCTCCCCAATGGGTATAATAAATATATAGTCACATATTACGTACACCTCCTGTATATATATCTATATCGTGCACTCTCCTGTGTTTCTCTGATTCAATTTACGGATTTTTTAGACAATTTTTTAGTTAATTTGAGCGAAAAATTTCATCTGGCGTGAAAAAATCCACTGTGTAAGCTCTAGTTTTCGGGTAAAAGCTGGGTAAAATCTTTGTTAAGTGGTTAGTGGTACATTTGAAAATTACATAGGGAGGTTCTAGAATTTGATTGATAAAGTGTCTCTTGAGCTTTGCTCCGGCTTCAATTGGACGCCCGCAAGTGGGCAGTGCGTAATCTCGTCTAGACACCTGGATTATAAAAAAGGATAAAATGTCTCTCTATTGGAAAATTTGGGTAAAACCCTTTGAGGACTTGATTGATGTTATGGGTTTTATTGACTCTGATTAAATTTAGGTCGCAGTTGAGTCAGGCGTGGAGACTGGAGAGATGCTTTTTTTTTTTTTTTCTTTTTTAATCTTGTACGAGTACCATTGGATCAGCTCATTTGTTTGTTTTCTGCCAATTTGTTAATTTTTGTGTATATCGTATTAGAATCTTTTTTTTTTCTGATTTCTGATTGCCGTCGAATTGGGATATGTTTTAAAACTTTTGTGGGATTTCTACTAGCATTCTTCAAACATGTTTTGGTAATGTGATTTTTGTAGCCTGTTTTAGTCTGATTTTTGTTTTGGTTAGTGTCTACTATTTTTTCCATTTTTGTTTCAAGCTGAGATTCTCATGGGAGTGCTTCCTTTCTGTCTCCTCATCTATCTTGGCTGTCCAAGTTTGATAGTTTTGATTGGTTGGTGCTTTGGATTCCTCTTTGGGTTGTGCCACTGTTTTAGGGGCAGAATTGTTAATATCGTGGTTTTTTCTTTTTTTGTGATACTCGTATAAAAGGGTTTTTTTTTTTCCCCTCTGATTGAGAGATTAATAGCTCACAGTTTGTTTTCTCATTTTATGATTTTGAAAGTAGTTGTCTACCCTGTTTTTTTGATATTCTGTATGGTGATGGAGCATTCTTTTCGAGGATTTATTGGAGAACATTTGTGGGAAACTTTAAGCATCTGGCAAATAGAATTTCTAGTGTTTCTTTTTCCCATTTACCTTATATTCTTGTTTGAAACTGTAAAGCTGGGAATCCTTAGCCTGGGGCTCCCGAAATGGTTTCGGCTGGTAACCTTTTATAGGTGGTGTTATATAACATGTTTATAATGACAAGAATCATATCTGGAATAATTCACCCTGGATATGTCATTCTCTTTTCTTTCGTCTTCCTGTAAATATCTTCTGGTAGATGTTCGTATTGTTTTATTTTGTTTTATAATTTCATGCGTCTAAAAAGTAGTTTACAAATGCTTCTGGAATAAAGAAAGATTCTCGTTGCCAAACTTAAGGAATTATAGCTGAGATTTGGTTTCTCCGCAGAATGCACAATGGTTTGTCTGTTGTTAGCAAGTACGGATCTCATCACTGAGATAACCGCGGATGGGCAGTGACATTGCAAGAAAGTAAAATGATTTGAGTTCTGGAGTGTCATAATTTATTTTCTTCTTGTTAACAGCAGACATACGAGAATGTTTTGTTGTTTTAAACTTGACATGGACTGTCCTTGACTCCACTGCTGGTTGCCAAGAAATGATTTACTTAACTTTAGTGGTCATAATTGTCATCCTCGTTGTTCCCCCCATTTTCTTTTAGTTATACTTACCTTTGGTTATTACTGAATCTCCTTCAGGAGTGAGAAGGGCACCTATTATGCGCTGGATCTTGGAGGTACTAATTTCAGGGTCTTGCGAGTTCAGCTCGGGGGTAATAGCAGTGATAGGTCTGCTATCCTTAGACATGATGTGGATCGACAAGCTATTCCTCCACATCTAATGACAAGCACAAGTGAGGTGATTGAGTTTGTAACCCATTGTTCTCTTACCCCTGAGCACATTTTTTCAAGTTTTGATCTTTTGATGGAAGTAATATAACTGGAGCTGCCTTTTTTTCCTGCAGGATCTCTTTGATTTTATTGCTTCATCGCTGAAGCAGTTTGTGGAAAAGGAAGAAGGATTTTCTGAACTATCAGCAGTCAAAAGAATGGAACTCGGGTTTACATTTTCGTTTCCCGTGAAGCAAATGTCTATCTTGTCAGGCATTCTGATCAAATGGACCAAAGGTTTTGCCATAGAAGACATGGTTAGTTGAATAATGATTCAATAAGATGTGCTCATATTTAATTGTTGTAGGCTGCAATTTATGTAGGAAGCTTTCCTCTTCAGTTGGCAAAAAAAGAATTTACATCTCCGGTTGAGCGATATTTGTTCTATAGGTAGCACTCAAACTAATTGAGTCCAACAGGTGGGACTGGGTTGTAGCTGTACTGTATACACAACCTCAGTTAATCTGTTCACATTGTGGTATGGGTCTTAGTAATCATAAAATTTACTTTTCTCTGAGAGATGGACCATTACAGAAAATCTGGGATTGTTTTAATGGTTTATTCAAGAGATTAGTTTGTGTGGAGGCTGGAGCTAATATGGCCCAAAAATTGTTCTCTTTTCAGGTAGGAAAAGATGTTTCTGAATCTTTACAGCAAGCAATGTCTAAGATAGGCCTAAATATGCGAGTTGCAGCTATTGTAAGTACTTTTCAATTTCCTTTAAAGTTGTTTTGCGGTCTGAATGTTCTTTTGCTGAGTGTGAAATAAATATTTTCGTAGCCCTATGCATATGAGTGTCTTTCCCTACTCTGGAGGGACACCTTGCAGATATTCCCCTAAAGGTCTTAGAGGTTAGAACTCCTGCTAAAATGCTCAATTGGTGATACTGCATTCACATTCTTGCTGTTTGTAGAAGATTGGCTGGTAATTTAGTTGTCTACTAATATGTTTGGTGTGTGTGTGTTTGCTATTGTTGCCTGTGTTGGAAGATGTGTAGATTTCCTATTACCGAGTTGTTCCAACTGCATCTATGATATTGAACTTAATAATTATTGATGGAACCACTGCTTGATCGCTTATTATGTAGCTTCAGTTTTTTTTTTTTGGCAGATATTATTGTTTTTGTTCTTTTTTGTATTATTAGGTATTCATAGTTTTAAAATTTTCATTCAGAAGTGAAAAATATAGGAAATGCATGTCATCCATCAGTGAAATAGGCTGTATATGCGCTGTTAGCTTTGACTAATTGACTGCACGGCTGCATGCATGCTTTGAAGCAGTTTGGTATATAATACTAATCTATGACTGCTGACCTGGAGTCCAAGATGAAAATTTGCGACGGAATTTGAGGAAAACACACTATCGTCAATAGTCCTCATTATGTTTGTTTCTTTTAGTATGTATCATTTTTGTAAGTTTGCTTTCGGCTTTCATCCAACTCTTACCAACCTGGCATGCTTTGGTTTCACTAGCTATATCTTACAAGAGCATTTTTCCTCTTGGTTTTGAAAGTCACCTTCCTTTTTCAAGAGCTCAGGAGGTTGCTAACTACCTTTTGGATGGAGATTTTTATTTGCATTTCTTGAGAACACTGACAATACTCACTTGAGTTCCATTTTTCCTCAAGCCATAATCCTTTTGCACACTTCTATCATTTAGACCATGATAATCTTGCTTTGTCCTTCACTTCTTAAAGACCATTTTTGTCCCTCTTTCTATTGTGATTGTACTATGTTTCCAATGAAGTTATGATTTTATTTGGATATTCAGGGTTTTTATTCCTTCAACTCTGTGTTAGTAATGCCTAGTCCTTAACTCATATACTACAAGTTCATATGGTCTCATCTTGCATGGATTGGAATTACATGGTCCCAATATTTGTGTGTCGTATGGGTAATAAACATGCATATATGCTTTAAAATGCGCTTATGTGAGTCTGTTACTTGTGACATTTACTAGGAATTTTGGTCTAATTTTGTGTTTAGGTAAATGATACTGTTGGGACATTGGCACTTGCACATTATCATGACGAAGACACAGTTGCTGCAGTGATAATTGGGACGGGTTCAAATGCATGCTATTTGGAACGGGCAGATGCTATCATTAAATGTCAAGGCTTGCTTACTACATCAGGATGCATGGTATCTTTTCTTCGGTTTTCCAGTGCCGTAGCTTATGTGGCTGATGCTGAAATTTGGCAGAAAGATAACTGCTTGTACTTGTGTTTTAAATTTTCTTAATTAGGTAGTTAACATGGAATGGGGGAATTTCTGGTCATCTCATTTGCCAAGAACATCCTACGATGTTGACTTAGATGCCAATAGCCCAAATCCTAATGACCAAGTAAGGCTCAGTTGCTGGCAACGTCTTTTTCTTTCTCCCTCTTTCATCCATCAATCTTGTGAGTTATGCAACTGTAAGGATCTTGATGCAGGGTTTTGAGAAAATGGTATCAGGAATGTATCTTGGTGAGATTGTGAGAAGAGTAATTCTTAGGATGTCAGAGGAGTCGGATGGTTTTGGACCAATATCTTCGAAACTATCAGCACCCTTCAGTTTAAGGTATATACCTTTTTTCCTCTCTCTCTCTCTCTCTCTCTCTCTCTCTCTCTGTGCGCGAGCGAGCGAGAGACACATGAAAATCAAAGCCTTACGTAGTTTTCATCCTAAATTAGTTATCTTTTTTTAAGGTGTGTAACTTGCAAGCTTAACTAATTTTGTTTGTCTTTAATTCGTAGACATGCAATATTTGATACACCTTTCCTTACTGGGTGCCCTCTTCGTTGTTTAGCCCGTTGATTTAATATGTCCAGCACACTCTAAGTGAAGCTTAACCTTAACAATTTGAAATTATGTAATATATATGGTTGGGGCTTGATGAAATCAAATTCCTTCTTCAAACATTAGATCTCCTGCCTCTAGGGGTTCTCCTGAGCAGTTGGCTGTTGTTAGGACATCTAGCAAGTGCGTCTAGGAAAACCGATTTCACTGGAATTTGAAATGATAAGAAAACTATTACTTTCATGCAGACTTCTAGCTTTGTTTTCTTGTTTTCCTGTTAGTGGTGATTGTCTTGCTATTTCTAGGATTCTAAAAGCTGAATAATGTTTTCTCATTTGGACTTCTGTAATTTCATAGATGATTTTCTTTCTATTGGTTTCACCTGGCACAATGACACATCTAGGCGCAACTCTCCATGGAATATCAAATTTATTTTGATTAATTATGAATAAGTGATTTTTATGAGTAACTCTGGTCTAACAGGGGAAAAGAAAAGTATTTACGGTTGGAAGAATATTCAAAGCTTTGATAAATGGAATTAATCATGTATCTGGCAATAAGATGAGGTGAATATGGATGCTTGATTCATGGCTTTCCAATTAAGGAACTCATGTGTCGACGCGAATATGTGGAAGCATACAAGTAAAAGAGATTGCCTAAGTCTAGGGAAACCTAGTGAATCCATTATTTTCCATGTTTGAATGTTAGATTAAATTGAGCAGAAAAATTTTCAAAAAATAATAGTTTATATTTTTACTTTAAAGTTGTGGTCTGCGCGGATAATGTCAGTAGATACGTGGATGGCTTTAAGTTTCGGAGCAGAAGGTAGTCACAGTTTTCATGATCACTTCTAGTATATACGTGCCATATCATTTTGCCCGTGTACTTCAACCGGAGAGAGAATCGAAAACTAAACTCTTAACTGAGCTCTACTTAATCTTGGGAAAGAATAAGTTCAGGTTTATTTCATCTGCTTGAAGGTTTCTGTCTCCTTTCCATCAAGGTTCTGCATGTGCAAGGGCTCTTGGAATGAATACAGATGGTAATCACCATGTTATGGCTGTGATTGTTGAGGAATTAGGAGAGTTGTTAGGGGAAACATGATGAAGTAAAGCCGATTGACTATTAGTTTCTGGATCGTGAACAATACCCACTAGATTTTGGACAACTTGACATCTCTCTCTCTCTCTCTCTCTCTCGAGTGGGATAAGGAAAAAGAACAGCTTGATATGCACTGTCAGTATCAACTTCTTTTGCATGAACTTAATGTCCTGCTATCAGCTACGGGTGCCCTGGCAAAGGCTGTCCCACTGAACTTAATGCCCTGCTTTAGTACAAACTCCATACCACTGACCCGTCTAAAATGTCAGGACTCCGTTGATGGCTGCTATGCATGAGGATGATTCCCCCGACTTGAGGGAAGTAGCCAGAATTTTGAATGACGATCTTGAGGTATATTGGTTTGCATCACTTCCGAATTTGGCTGCTATCATTGAATTGCTCGGTTTTCTTATATTTTCTATTTGGTGTTATTTTACCCTTTAAATTTCAGATCCCTGATGTCCCTCTAAAAGTTCGGAAGCTCATTGTAAAAGTATGCGATGTGGTGACCCGCAGGGCTGCCCGATTGGCAGCTGCTGGCATTGTGGGCATCTTGAAAAAGATCGGACGGGACGGAAGTGGTGGCGTCACGAGCGGAAGAACAAAAGGCCTTAGCAAGGTAAGAAGAACGGTTGTGGCGGTTGAGGGAGGATTGTACACTAATTACTCCATGTTCAGAGAATACTTGAATGAAGCCGTGACTGAAATCTTAGGGGAAGAAATTTCACCCCATGTCATTCTTAAAGATACAGAAGATGGATCGGGCATCGGAGCGGCCCTCCTGGCGGCAGCTTATTCGTCTCCCAATGTGGATACCGTACAGTTGCTATAGATACATATATTTATAATTATATATGTATAGCTCCTGTAAATTGTAGAATTTGTTTTCGATTATAGTTATATATAAGAGAAAGGAAAGGGTGGTGTATATGTGTCATGTATGGAAAGGTTGTTCTTGTTTGTTTAACAAGTTTCCTCTCTTATTTATGAAGGTTTAATTCATTTGTTGAACTGTTGTATTGTGATTTTAAGAGTTTTTTTTGGTTGTCTTTTACTTTACAATGCCAACTTCATTATGCACTTGGAATACAAGGCTCCATTATGCAGTTTGTGAGGGACTTCTAGAGACTAGACATAACCCATCTTTTGCAATGAAGCTATTTTAGCCTTTTCTATTGGAGTAAGAAAATAACATATAGAAGAAAACATGTGGTTAAAGGTTATCTCTCTCTCCTCATGTATAGTGAGAGAACCCTGCATTGATCCTCATGTGTTTGTGTGTCAGGTAACAATATATTGACCTAAGTTTGAAAGAAAGAAAAACCATATATTGACTTCTATACAGCTAAAAATTCCACAACCACAGCATGTAAAGTCCAAATCTAGGATAAACAAACTCTAGGGCCATGTCCATGTTCGTTTTAGGATTTGGTTTTTGAATTTTGGGTAATGAGTAGAGAGAAATGAGAGTAATGATTGAGAGGAAATTTATTGAGGACCGTGCACAGAGAAAGTCCAAAATCTCAAAACAAATGGGGTCATTTGAACTATATTGAGGATTAATTTTAAGTTGCTGGTATTCGGAGATTCGTTTTGGCTTGATTGGAAATCTCCAGAATTGACCATGGAAATTAGTTGCGTGTAAGTGCGCTCAGCTTGGTGAGGAGACGGTGAAAGGATACATACTTACCCAAAGGTTTAGTAAAACTGTCAGCAATTTGATCCGATGACCAGATATAATAGGGAGAAATCAACTTGGATTGGGTTTTCTCGTGGACGAAATGACAATGAAGTTTCGTGGTTTTGTATAGTACTCATGAGACACATGATTCTTAGCACTTTGAGTTGTTGCTTGGTTATCACATTAGAGAATTTATGGTGATGGAGGGATATACCGAGATCACTTGAAAGGTATGTCAACCATCGAAATTTGGATGTGAGCGTTGCCATAGCACGATACTCTGTTTCAGCAGAGGAGCGAGACCCAATAATTAGCTTCTTCGTTTCCCATGAAATAAGGGTTAGAACCAAGTAGAATGCAAACACCATTCGTAGAACGACGTGTCAAAGGCGACCTATCCAATCAGAATCACACAAACCACTCAAGGTGAGTGAAGTAGATGAAAAGAGCAATATGGCTTTCCCAGGTGTACCTTTGAGATGCCGGTACATAAATGGCTACAACCATTTGAGCAGTACTGCGAGGGTCGTGCAAAACCTGGCTTAGAATGTATACGGAATAAGAATTATCGCATCGAGTAAGCGTGAGGTATATGAGACGTTCTACGAGTAGATGACATGCAGAAGGGTCAGATGAAGATTTACCATCAGTAGAAAGCCAAATGAACGTGGTGTTACATGGGACAAGTAGAGGGCTTAGCGCCAAGTATCCTGGTGATGATTGTAACCTCAATACCAAGGAGATATTTCGATTGTCAAGGTCTTTGATGAAAAAATTCTCAGCAAGAAATTGTTTCAATCCCTGATCCGCGGAATGGTTGAATATCGCTTGCGGAGCCCTTGAACAAACTCCATTGCACGATGCTGTCGTTGTTGAATTGCGCCTGGCTTTTCATGGCCACATGTACTACATGGTTTCACCATCGTAAACGCGTTCAACTCATCCCATAACGCCTTCATCTTTGTAAAATAAGTAGAAACAAATGCATCTTCTTGTTTCAGAGCTGCGATGCACTGTTTGAGTTGATAGATTTTTGGCGCATTTATCTGTGTGAAATGATCGCTCAGATCTAGCTAGCCACATCTGTCTGGCAGTATCAGCATATAAATATTTGCATGGACTTCAACCTTTTGTAGGCTTGAGGATCCAAGAACTTACCAAATCGTTGCAGTCATTTGTTTTTGCCTAATTTTCCATTTCACACGGGGGAAATAAGATAGAGGAACTAGTATTGGCACAGAAAATATTAAAGATTACTACATCAAGCTTCGTCAATTTCGGAGATCCAATCAAAGCCTAAATTCCGATAAAAAAAAATAAAATCAAGCCGAAATCAATCCTTCATATTTGCAAATCATTCCTAGAGTTTCTATCGTAGATTTTGATTTTAGTAGTTGCGCTCTATGTAGCACCGACATGGACACGTGACACGACACCGACACTCCGACACGCGAATTTTTAAAAAATGGAGGACACGACGTTAGGGGACACGTTTTAAAAAGCATATATGTATACTATCACGTGAAGAAA
Source organism: Rhododendron mucronatum var. ripense (assembly GCA_019656295.1). Lineage (NCBI taxonomy): Eukaryota > Viridiplantae > Streptophyta > Magnoliopsida > Ericales > Ericaceae > Rhododendron > Rhododendron mucronatum. Next base: position 3,162,856 of record BPLT01000007.1, read on the forward strand.
AAGTAAAACAATCAAGGTTCTAATTGTTTCTAATTGTAAATATGCAACACCACACATACGTTACATTAGAACCATCATCATATCATTCATAAAAGTATTTCGACTAAAAGCATTTGATCATTTGTGTGCCTTTTTAACCAAATAATCCATCATCCATCACCCAAAAAATATGACTTCCCTAAGTTTTAATTAGATCCTACTATTTCTTTTATCAACCCTGAGCGTCCGAGTGTGTCTGGAGCAATTTAAAGTGTCCCGTTGTCTCCAAATGGAAAACATTGATAAAAAATTAGGACATTTGAAAATGAGTGTCGGACACGTGTCCGGAGAGTGTCAGTGTCCGACACCTGTACGTGACCTCTGACAAAGTTTTCGTGCTACATAGGTTGCGCTTGTGGGATTTGTTAGCTATATAGAAAGGGTAAATTTGTTAGCTATATACAGGGTCATCTCAATAAACGAAGAGAAACCCTTTAACCAATTCCATATTCCTTTTTGTCTCTCGACAAAAAGGGCAAATAATGTGGACAAAGAAGTTCTCAACACTGAAGATCAAGGATCAAATGATGACCCCTTCTTCATCATCATTTTGATGATCCCACAGCCGTCATTGTCTATCTGCCTCTCTCACAGGAGACAATTACAGAACATAGCTTCGTGCCATTACATTGGCGCCGCGCTTCAAGAACCTTCCTGAGTTTGTTGGTGGCACAATCGACGCACCAGAGGATGCACATTAATCGAGGCACAATTCAAATACCATACATGAACCTCAAACAAACAACTGAGGTCAAGATCGACAAGTGGGACGATGGGGCAACCTGAATAACCACGTTTGGCCCTTGGATTTTCAAACATTTGTGCTTTGAGAGTTGCCATATTTGATTGATGCATTAGCTTCAAGCTTAATGAGTGTGCTCTCTGGCGAATACATTCTTTGTTTGTCTTTTGAAATAAGCTTTTTATGAAATGGTCACTCTCGAGCTTTTTGGACAATAATTGCTAATTGAGTTTCATTCGCAAAAATCCAATCCAATCCACTCCAATCAATACTACAGATTCAAGGATTTTGCTTTCTGACAACTTGTAAGAACTAAATTAGCAGTCCCATTTACGCACAACGATAGATAAAACACACAAAGGAGTGATCAGCACATCTAACCTTTTCCTCTATTTGAAAAAAAACCCCAAACAAATCAACACATGAATTGTTTTAAACTCTCTTTTCTGTGACAAGAAAAATTCAAGAAAATTAATGGAACATGTGAAACGATCTCTGTTGAACCTTTCTTTCCTCACAGAAGGAAGAAGGAAATTGAGTGCCTAACTTCCAAGCCCATTTAACATCTCTAGAGCTAGGCAACAGGCTTGTATAACTTCTCCACCATCTTCCTGTATTCTGCAAAATACCCAAGAACTATAAATTCAGTTCAGAGGAGAAAGAAAGTGGACAGGAAGAAAAACACACAAATAACAACAATTTCTAACCTTCCTGGTTGCCCCAAAGCGACGCTGCTTGAGTGTTTAGAGGTGAGGCTGTGTTTGGTTCTGGATGTTCAACATGGGCAAAAAGAAAAGTAATAAGTGAGATCAAAGTATATCGCAAAAATCAATAAATGGATGTTCTCTAAACTAGCTAAGTTGAATTTCTAAATTACCTCCAAGCAGACTCTGGATAGAAATCAGTATGGTCCTCACATCGTACGCCGATGACCACTTATCCTAAAAGAATCAGACGAAAGAATATCAGAAAAGCAACAAACAATACTCAAATGGGTACTCTTAGTAGCTAAAAAATTGTGAAAGTTGTATGATAGTTTGTCGCGTGACCGGCGAAATTGAAGGCCAAATAAGAAGATACACCAAGATAGTCTGGTTGATATAGTTCACCTGAAGAATGTCGAGGCATATGTTTCCAAAAACATCGACATTGGGGTGGAAGCAGGAAGTCTCGAACTTGACCTTCGGGGACTTGAATGGGTAATCATTGGGAAAAGATAGGGATAGCTTGTACTCTGTCCCTTCAAAGACTGTGTCTTTGCTACCAGAGATGGTCCCTTTCCAGTTGAATAGGTTGTCTTCCTCAGGGAATGCAGATATCCCAGAATCACCACTCATCTTTACAATTCACAAAAAAGAGAAAAGATTTATTAGGGAACACTATTGGTTCTATGTCTCTCTATGCTCAAAATGATTCAAATCTACATAGTATGTGGTATGCTCAGTGCTCACCATTAGTGCCATCAGTTCAGATTGCAACCTGTTTAATGAAGTCAAAAACACAAAAGAAAGATGATTAATAAATTACTCGCAATGGAAAACTACAATTAAAAAGAACGTTGTACTTTACGTAACGTACTAGTACTAATAAATTTTTTTTATTTTTTTGAATAACCGAACGTCCAGGCCAATTTGCACACACAGATTTATGTACTCAATTTCGGACACCATGTGAGCCCCTCATTGGTTTGCATGGTACTCATGAATCGGATGGTTCAAGATACAAATGCATCAAACACAAGGCGACCCCAATCAAGATAGAAGGAAACCCAAATCAAGAAGCAAACACAAAACCCGACTCGAGAAGCGAAAGTCAGGAGAAAGAAACTGAACGAATTCTAGGAGTCGTATATTAAGGAAAACCCATTAATTGCAGGATCAACTGGACCGTGTAAGAAGCAAATAATCTTACACACGGCAACCAATCAAGATTTTTAACAAAAATAAAGGCCAATCAAACATACAACCCAGATCGGAAAAACAAAACTTCCAAAACCCAAATAAGAACACCCAATAAAGACCCGCGGGATCTATGTAAGGATATGTGGGTGTACGTATATATATACACGTTATACCTCTTGCGAACGGACTGTGTATCGACGGTCTTCGCCGTGGGGAGCGGTTGCTTGGAGGAAGCGATCGGGGGAGCGGTCACGGGCGTGTTGCTGTCTTGCCTGTTGATTGTAGTCATGGTTTTCGTGTTTCTCTCCCCCTCTGCAGATTTAACAGGGACTATAATTCGGGGAGAGAGAGAGAGAGAGAGAGAGAGAGAGAGAGAGAGAGATGTGTTTAGAGAAGAAGAGAGCGGTGAGTTGAATCTCTTCTTCCCGTTGAGAGAAAGAAACGTAGAAGGGAGAAAGTGTGAGGGGGTTTGAATTGATTTGGAATAACGTTATAAAAGGGGTTTCTGATCTTCGGAATTCCACCCACTTTTTTGAACGTTACATTCACGGCGTACATGTTTTTTTGTCTTTCTTGCAACGGCTAGTTTCCATTCTGCTTTTTTTAAAGATGGGCATGGACTTTTAAAAGTGGTCGAAAATTTTGGGTTCCGGTGTACTTGTTAGGGATCTAGACTGTTTAAACATATTTTGGAAGGTTCGGATTTTAGAAAGAGAAAAATAGAAGAGAGAGTGATGAGATAAGGGAAGAAAAGGGAAATAAATTTGAATTGTTGGATCACTACTTGAACGGTCTGAATTGCGGACACACTAGCACCGTATTTTACAATCCGCTTCAGCCACGGGATTGAACATTTGAACTACTACTAATGCTGTGGACCCCTAAGCCCTTAACTATTTGCTTTCACTTTAGTGTAGAATTTTTTTACGGAGGTGATTTTGGCACTTCAAATTTAGCCAATGGCACTCCACTTTCAGTTTTATTTTCTCACATGATTAACATACAAAGTGGAGTGCCCGTGGTAAAAACTGGAGTGCCAAAATCAATTTCCTTTTTTTATGGTACATGAATCATTTATTGATATATACCTATAAATTTTTTAGTGGTAAGTATTTTACATTGAGCTATAAATATTTCATAAGGAATGGTAAGTATTCCATATTGAGTGGTAAGTATTCCAGATGTAAAATACTTATTACTGAATGTGGAATACTTACCACTAATAAAGTGGCTTTTTTGATATCATACGCAAAAAAAAAAAAAAAAGTGTAATGGTAGTATGGGCATAACAAGCCCATCGAATTGTGAGTGGTGGATTATCAATACTTAGGGGGTGGGGGACGCTGTATTACCAATTCAATCCAGAGTCCATTCAGCGCAATGACAAAAGTGTTCATGGCTTTCTCATGCAAAGTGTACACAATTACTCAGAGAGCAAACCCTAGCTCTCCCAAATTCATGTGAATCATGTGCCGCTGCCGATGTTCAACATTTCATCTTTTTCAAAGCCAATTACAGGAGACCAAACTCCAAGTCTTTTTGTTGTTTTTGTTGTTGAGCAGAGTAGGCACTGAGCTAAAACTTGAGTTGAAACTGCTTTAGGTCTCCAAAAAATCTTGAATTTTCAGGGCTCCTCATGCTTTTTTACCCCTTAATAGTAGTCCGACAAAAGGGCGCCATCTTTTATTTTTGCTTTAAACTCCTGAAAAGACAGAACTGACTCTGTTGAAGAGGGACATAGATATTCTAGATACCTCATTATGAATCGCCAAAGTCTTCCTACTTCTCCATTATTTTAAGGGTGACTTTGCCAAAAACTCCTCATATTTACATTTTTTGAGCTCAAGGTCAAGCATCTTCATGCAATCAAATATAAGGACAAATGTGCTTATGAAAGTGCCTAAAACCCATAGCCATAGGGTACCATATGAAAATGTCTACAATCCTATGGTACCCTATGAAAGTGCCTAAAACTCTAGTACTATATATATGGAAGTGCTTAAAATTCTAGGGTACCCTATGAAAGCGCTTAAACTATTAAAATCTTGTAATAGGAAAATGCCTTATAGCTAGAAACTTAAAAAGTTGAAGGACCTCCACTAAAAATTATTTTGCTTGCGTTTTACTTTAAATGAAAACTATTTTACTGTCCTTATGACTAATTTTCCCTTAACTTATCTTGAGTTGCTGTGGATTCATTTCGTCATTTTCCCCCAGCTTTGAAGACCCTATTCATGGTTGTCTTTGTTGGCCTAAGGGTTTTTTTTTTCTTCGATAGAAGTGATTATTTACATTATGTATGAAGTACATAATAGCAATCCAGGAAACTACATCAACTGTGAGAGTTCACGAGATAATCAAGCCCAATAATTCAATCAATACAATACATAAGCCCATCTAAAGGAAGAACACCCTATTTTAAAGAAAGGAAATACCCCATCCGGTTTAAGACATCCATGCCCCCATTTGTCCTCAACCGTTGGATCTCCCTATTTTTATCTCAACAATTGGTTGAATCCCTCTAATAGTAGGTGTGGCCATACAGTGTGGTAAGTGTGACCATAAATTGTACTGGTAAGTGTGATCATAGTAAATGATATGTAAAACCAGTTTGTGTTGTAAGTAAAATTACTATGTTTTGAGAAAAATTCATAAAACCATTTCGTTTTGTGGATGATTTTGATCTAATGACTGAAATTTACCCGTTTTTCAATCTAAAGGTCTACATTTATGGGGCATCATCACCTGTTACCACTCAGGCATGGAAGAAAAATTCCTGGTTATATGCCCTTCCAAACCTTTGATCTAATGTATCCTAACATTCCTCCTGTCCTTCTATAGCCTAATTACTTCAGATTCGTCAAAGCCTATAAATTCTCTGATCACCTCATTGGCAGATTAAATACCAACAGTTTTGTTCCTCAGGTAGACAAGCATGGAGATTGGGAAAATTTTGAAATCCAAGCTATAATTTCTTAATTAGAATAATCTCACTTTTATTATATATATATAGGGACGGTTCAAGGGACACCCAAAAAAACATCTAAAAAACACTCCAAATCTCAATCTCATAGTTTCCGATCAAATTTTTATGATTAAAACCGTTCAATGTGTGCAGAATGTGATTTTAAGGATGCTTGCGAGAAACTAGCAAAAAAATTGACCGGGAAAGGATTTGAACAGTTTTATTTGAACCGTTCAATAAAAAACTCTTTGAAACTGTTCAGAACAAACCCTTTCCGGTCATATATATATATACACACACACTACTAGACCCAACTTTATTTTTTTGTGTCATTCATTTATTATTTTTTGTATCTATTTTGTACCTCGCCTTTCTTAATTACTGGTCCAGTCAATAAAATTTGTCCAAATAAAGAATGGAATCCAACTGTTTGGCTAATCAAATTTGAGGACTGAAAATATAACTACAAAAGTTGCTGCATCTAGGACAAATTTTATTTTGATGCAGAGTTTTTATTCCATGTAATCAATAATATTTGTCCAAATAAAGAATGGAACCCATCTAGCATGATGGACTAGACTTTGGCTAGTAAAATTTGAGGACTGAAAATAACTGTAAGTTGCTGCATCTATGACACATTTTATCTTGATGCGGAGTTTTTATTCTAAGTAAGTTACATGGTAAAGTTTTGAATGGTTTCATGGGTTTGAAACTTCATTCACAACATGTGGTCATGTCTATATCTGGACCGATACTATCGATAAGTTTAAATCCAATGATAGTTAAAAGTTAAAAGCTGGAATAGAGGGGGATGAAAAACAGTTGAAAGCATAAATAACTCAATTTATACAAGGACAATAGGAGAGTGGATTTTGCCAAAAAAAAAAAAAATTCTAAAGCACAACATAGCATAATTTATATGAGCATTGTTTTTCTTTTCTTTTACCTACATTTTTTTATAGTTTAAAAGTCAAGTTGTAAGTATCAAAGGCCGACTAATCTGATAAGCTTATTCAAACAATCCATAGACCTGTTGATTAAGAGGGAAAAAACAACTCCCATAGACCTTCCTTGGTAGACCGATAAAAGGGTTCATATTTATAGAGGTTTTGATTTCGAGAACCAAAAACTATTCAACTGTGATTAATCTATGGATTCCAAATAAAGAAAGAAGTGAGATATGAAATTAAGACCTCTAATGTTGTAAATAGTGTCCGATCACGGAGCTACCCTACAATGTATTTTGTTGCTAAAAAATACTATGACCTCATAAAAACAAAAATAGGATGAGTTATTTGAGTTACTCATTTGGTCCACCACTATTATAGAAATTTACAAAGATCTTGAATCCAATAACTAAAAACTATTCAAACGTAAATGTAGTCATAGATCTCAAATAGAAGAAGAAGGGGGATTTAAAATCCAAACCCTTGCTCTTTATGAAATGAGTAGTATTTTGTCACCGAACCACCCGACAATTAACTCCCTTTTGGTTGGTGAAAAAGAGAGAGAGAGAGAGAGAGAGAGAGAGAGAGCGCATAAACTAATAGAAAATGTCAATACAGAGTGAGGTACTTGAGATTACTTATCCGTCTCATCACTATCAGAAAAATTTAAAATTACATCGTGAGATTTGAATTAAGATACGATGCAACGTCATTGTTGAGCATTAAAACATTTGATATGTTAAATTTTAGACATTCTTACTTAAAACCCGCTCTAATAACATATTTAACATTGAAAATATTGAGAAATCTTTAATTAATTTCACAATGCTATTCCTTAATTCCTTTGTAAATTTCATTTTTTCTTAGTAATGGGCCCCTCTCCCTTTTGATCGGGAAATTAATTGACTTTTTTCACACTTTTTCCACTGGGCCCATTCCCTTCCCGTTAAAAAACGACGCCGTATACCCCGATCAATTTTGGTCAAACGCGCCTTCTTCTTCTCTGTCCTCATCTGCTCGAATAATAATTCTCAGAAGACGGCGACGACGGCAAAACCCCCGTCCATCTCTCTCTCTCTCTCCTCTCCCATTTCCACGCCGGCGACCGCTCTCTACCGTCTTCTCAATTCCCTCCACGACCGAGAATCACCCAATAGAAACCCGACTTCAACGATCAACGCACGCCGAGGTGAAAACCTAGGGTTTCTGATTGCGGAGGTTGGAACCGGAGGGATGCTCGTGTTGGATACGGAGAGTAATGTTACTGCGGCGTTTTAAATGGATCATTGGCTTTAATACGAACAAAAATCTCTCCTCTTCTTCCCCTTCTTCTTCTTCCTCTTCGAATCATCCGAAGAGGCTGTCTAATGCGCCCTTGCCGCCGCGACCGCCGACACCTCCGCCGCTTCCGAAGCGTAAGCTTCCAATGTTGGATGCCGTGCACGAGATTGCCATATACATTCATCGCTTCCACAACCTCGACCTCTTCCAGCAAGGGTATATACGTGTCACTGTTGTCGTCGTTGTTATGTTATTTTCTGATACTGCTACTGCAACTACTTTTATCATCTGTGTTGGTCATTTTTGGATTTAAGTTGTATTTACTTAATCTTGAGTAATTGTGGTGGGCCGAGGTTTATCCCTGGCCTTTTTTCAGTTTGGGTTTTGAGAGAGGTTTTTGGGGCAATGAGTGGAGATAGATAGATAGATAGGAAAATGAAAGTAATAATCGGAGAAAAAACTTATAGGAGACCGTGCCCTAAGAGAGGGGTTGATTCTAGAGACTCAATGTGTCTTTTAGTGGGTAATCTGAGTGCATAATGGGCGTGCGCGAACGTTTTGAAAATATCTGAAAGTACTAAAGTATGCGAGAGCTAGGATTGAGAGTCGGAGTGCAGCCCGGGGAGCGGAGGTTCTCGTTGAAGGATTATGTGACCTGGCTTATAATCTGTATAGTGGAATGTTCTTTCTCATGTATAAGTTGTATTGTATTTACTTAATCTTTAGTAATTGTGGTGGGCTGAGGCTTATCCCCACCCCTGCAGTGTTTTGGTAATGTGTCTCCATGCGGGGTTTTAAGAGCATCTCCAATCCTTACCCTTTTTGTCACCCAAATTTGGGTAGAGATTTGGGTGAGAAGCTTGATTTGGGTAAGGCATCGCTAAACCCATATTTTTACCCAAATCTATTACGCACACTTGTATTAATGAGAGTGAAAAGAGGGTTTGGAAATTGGGTATGGGTAGGCAAATGAGTATGACATTGGAGATGAGTTTTTAGGCTTTTTACTCAAATTTTGGGTGTGGGTAATAAAATGGGCAAGGATTGGAGATGCTCTAATATTATCACATAATGGGTGTGGGTGTGCGTGAGCGTGAAAGTGTCTTTTTGAAAATAATTTCAAACTTGCAAGAGCGAGGATTGAGAGCAAGAGTGTAGAGCGAGATTTGAGAGCGAGAGCGGAGGGTTTTATTGAAATATTATGTGACCTAGGCTATATTGTGTACAGTGCAATGTTCTTTTCTCTTATCTGTAGAGGTAGCCACACTGCTGAACCACATATATAGTGTATTCTCGTGTTGTGTGTTTGTTTCAGTTTCTCTTTTGCTTGGGTGGATCGAATTGTCTTTGATTTATTTTAATTTGTTTTCATTTTCCCTCATGCAGATGGTATCGGATTAAGATTACGATGAGATGGGAGGACAGTGAAAACAGTTCTCTTGGAACTCCGGCTAGAGTGGTTCAATACGTAGGTATGTAAGTTTTTCCCATTCAAGTCACTTGATATGGGTATGAAGCAGTGAACTTGTATTTGTTATGGGTATGCCTTAGCAAATGCTTAAATGATTCTAGGGGTTGGAGCAAAAGAGTGTATTATTGGGTACAAACGGATAGTAATAGAAGATATTTTTTGAGTTTTGTTTCCCTTTCTCTTAATAGAGTTGCCTCTATTGTTCATGTACATACTCCTGAGTACTGCATTTTATATGGTGAACCTGTGCCTTTTCCCCCTCTTGATGGCAGATATTGCTCTGCATATTTGAGAAATATATTTCATTGCTAGAGTCATATTATATGGACTCTCTGAATTGTATGAAGTACTCATGTCGGGCACTCGACAAAGTTGGGTATGGAGGATATGTTAGTTGGACTTCCATCTTGGAATAACTTGATGTTATGAAGAAATGATCTATGATTCTTTGTTAAGGCAATATATTTTTTAGAAGCTAAAAGGGTTGCATTAAAATGTGTCATTGGCGTGAGAATTAGATGGGTCTGACACACAGACACGAAGGTCGTTTTATATTGGTCCTTTTATCTCTTCAGTTATTTATAACCATCCTTCAGGGGCTGGTAGTCTTTGATTTATGGTTCTTCCTGATGAACTACTGTCTAAGTTACCCTTTCTTTGACCGCAGCTCCTGAAGTTGGTGCTGATGATGTATATGGAGTTTGGAGAATTGATGATACAGATCACAGTTTCTCAACACAGCCTTTCCGGATCAAATATGCAAGGCAGGATGTCCTTCTATCTGTCATGATTGCATTCAATCTATCACTGGGTAAATATGAGGTATTGGTCTCCCTTTGCGTGCGTGCCAATGTGTAAAAGCAACTGTAATTACAAGTAAACTGATAAAGTAGAATATACCGGAAAGAGCGGTGATCTTTTCCAAGCACAAGCAGCACAGTAATTTCATTAATTTCTTGTTAAAGACCTACACATCTATGGCCTGAAACTCCTAACTGCCCCTATCATGGCATTAATTCCTTCCACTTCTATATGGGGGAAGCTTTCTTGCCCAAGGATGGAATAAACTTGGTTGGGAATACTCACCTACGTGTTTAGAAAGACTGCAAGAGCAGAACATAAAAGTCCTAGAGAATACCTGTTTTTATTTATGTTTCTACCCATCTTCCATCTGTGGGTGCCCAACTGCCCATGTTTCATCATTTCATGTTTCAAATTTTTCGACTAATATAGCGTTCATATGCCAGGGTTTGCCTGCATCTGCTGTCATTTTGAAGTTTGAGCTTATGTATGCCCCTGTATTGGAAAATGAGTAAGTTGACTATCTACTCGTACTTTGTAACTTGCAAAGTGGACTTAGATATCCAACCCATACTTTCTGTTCCAACGTATGATTTGCAGGTCCGGTTTGCAGACTTCTCTGGATGCATGCTCTACTGCAGTCCATGAATTTAGAATTCCACCTAAAGCTCTTCTGGGCCTGCATTCATATTGCCCTGTGCATTTTGATGCTTTCCATGCTGTGCTTGTTGATATTACCGTACATATCACCCTATTGAAGGGTAATTTTCACACTGCCTCGGCAAAGAAACCCAGGTCTGTTGCAGATTCCAGTTTCTTAAACTGAGTAAATTGATCAAGGTCACATTCCTCTAATAATCTAAAACCATATTTTTGTGCTGGTATTTAATGCTGTGGTTTAAGTAATAGACCCCTGTTAATTTTTCAAAGTAACTTGATTCTTTGGACTCTTTTCAGCGACTCTTCTGCTATCAAACGGTTGGCTGATGGAAATTTTGACAAGTCCAAGCAAGTATGTGCGTCACAGTAACTATTGTTTGATGATTTCTTGATCTGACATTCATGATTAATCTTTTTTCATCTTGTACTTCTATGTATTTTCTGGTTATGATTTCCTTTCCTTTCATAGCATAAGTAGGATGTGCTGATGAGTTGAGTTGAGGGTGAACATTACCCTCCTTCCTATTGGTTGAAAGGGTGTAGATCCCACCACAAGGTGATGTCATGCTTACCAAAAAGTGTATTGCATGAAAAAAGCATTACATCACTTTGTGGTGGGATCCACACCATTTCAACCAATAGGAAGGAGGGCAATGACGTAATGTTCACCCTCTTTTAAGGAGGGTGAACAAAATTGCACTCTGTGTTGACTGTTGATTGCAATTCTTTTGCAAACGCTCTGCACATATGCTTTGTCATTACTGGTAGACACAACTGGGGACCAATCACAGATAACAAGACTTGAACCTTGGACCTTTTGTTAGCTAATCGCTTTGCATTTATTTGGCTATATGAAGGTGTCTTGGGGCAATATGTATGCCAGTTTAACACAACCATGTTAAGGCACAAGATCTGCCTCCTGGGTTTTCTTAGGTTGTTGTGGTTGTTTAAAGCGGAGTATGAAGCAGGACAACTTTAGAAATTGTGGGACAGTGCGCCCTGCGCTTGGTTATATGCTGGGTTTTAGGCCTTAAGGCAAGGAAAGGTTTTAGGGTTACAGTTGCAAAAAGGTAATCATATGAAGAGGTAATAGAAGATATTTAACTTAATAGAGATTTTGCTATTTGTCCTCTTGTCTAATTTTCTTTATTATATACTCCTCTTTTTTTGGGGGGCAGTGAATTCAGGATCTATGTTTTTTTTGTGTGGCAAAGTCACGACTCACATCGTTGAGCCATTCGATTTACTTATCAAAATTGGCTGCTGTTATATGTCGATCCTCTTCCACTGTATCTTGCTAATATGGTGTCTTCACTGGAATAACACAGTACCATTTTGCGTCTGATGCTTATTGAGTCAACTAGCTCGTATATTACTCTAAACAGGCCATGCTTGTCAGAGCACTATTAACTTCCCGGGACATTCTCCTTGAAGAGCTACAAAACCTCAGCAAATCAATTAATCAAATAATTGATTTGAGTGATTTTACTTCCGAACTGGATGATTCGAAGTTGTTTGGTTCTTCTCTACGAGGAGTTGTGGAGACTCCACGTGCTGTAGTTTCGGCGGAAGCATCTACCATGCCACAAATGGGTTCTGAGGTATTAATTTCGTGCTGCATAGTTCTCATTGATGCTTGCGGAATCCTGATCTTTATGTGGTTTTCGCTTATCATTTCTATATTCATCCTTGAACAGAAACCAAATGGTAGTGTTGATTTCCGGGACCATGAGTTCTTCCGTTCCTTATCCAAGGATGAACTCTTGAACTTCTTCCATTTGCTTGGGAGTCAAATATTGTACTTGTGGAACACGTTTCTGAAATTTCACAGGTTTGTTCGAGTACTGTCTTAAATTCAATGACCGTGCACCTTTTATTCTATTTGAATGAAAGTTGCAATACATTTTCTTCCTTTTTGTGGATTCTAGAATGAGAAGACACCACCTTGGTTCATAGTCGAGAAGTCATTTATTTTTTCTTTCCCTTGGCTGATTTATAGAAATCATGTGTCAAGAACTTGTGTACCTGTTGGTAATGTAAAACATTCCACCACAAATGCCAGTATTAACTAATTGCTCAATTGCGTTATGGTAGTGGAGAAGCCAGACCTCAATTGCGTAATTTCTCTCCTTGGAAGATTTGTCTTGGTACTATTTTGGAGTGTTACCATGAGTCTTACGTCTGGGAATTCATAAAGATTAGATGGTTGGACGTGCCTCATCCTTTTAAGGGCTCAAGAGAAGGAACCTGACCAACTGACTAAATTACCCTTACCCGTAGCATATTTAGAGCATGCAATTAAAAAAACTGCCCTTTCTATTTTGTCATATGTACAAGCTAAGTAACTATAAAAAGCATGTAGCCATCATATTTGTCATGTAACTTGGGTAAAAATGCATTATTTTTCAAAAAACTAACCATAACAATGAACAAGAAAATTTAGTCATACAATCATAGCCAAGTCAATATGTTGGAATCAAAATTATTGATCCGACTAAGAGATCAAAATGAAAATTTAAAAACACAAAATGTTTTTTTTAATTGTTGTTTTATTTGTAAAAAAAGAAAGTCAATAAGATGTAAAAGAAAGAGGGGTGTGGGAAAGAGATGACATGAATTCTGACATTTTCTAGATGGCTTAGTTGTTTTAAGTCCAATTTAGACCAGTCCCACGCATCAAACGAGCCCCTAGTGTATTCCACTCTTAGTCTTGCCCAAGATATATGGGTGACAAAACTATCATTTGTTTGTTGGTTAATAAATGACAGGTACTATGTTATCTTACTTGGTTTTAGGGCTCTAAATGAGCGAGCAGCTCGTGGTTTGACTTGGCTAGGCTCGACTCATTTAGTAATCTAGCCGAGCTCGAGTTTTAGGCTTGTTTTATAGCCTTGGCTCGTTTAAAGAGGCTCGTTACGTAAATTAGCCAGGCTCGGCTTTTTGGTAAACAAGCCAAGCTCAGGCACGTTTAGTAAACGAGCCGAGTTTGAGCACTATAAACCCCAGCTCGGCTTGGCTCATTTGCACCCCTACTTGGTTTGTTTTGTCTCTTTTGACTGACTGAGTTGAACAATTTTTTTGTCATCAGAAGGTTTTGTCCAGAGCCATAAACTCAGGTACTTAGTTTTCACACACTTGAATGTTACATATGTGGGTGATGGTTTCATTAGCTTGCGTGTACCCGAAATAAAGAGGAGGTTCATTAATAGTTACAATTGATAATCATGATCAGTATTGCCATCTTACTGATATGTTCATTATAATTTTTGAAATGCCCACACTTTCAAACGATTGAGATTCTAGCAAAGATGTATGTTCGGCTGTTGGGGATGGTACATGTGGCTGGTACAAAAAGCCAAAGCAAGCCACAACGTTCACTCTAAATGGCTCCAGATTTGAAAGAACATTGCCTTAGCTGAGTCTTTTGATTTGTTCTTTGGTCTGCAATTTGTTTATTCTTGTGCTGAAGCCGGAGTAGCATCTTATAAAACTTATACATTTGTTTTGCCAAAATGAGCTTCCAGTTTCAAAATCTCTGATTAAACCTGTTCAATCTCAGATTACCATGTTGTGGAGGTTGATTACTTAGTGTTTCTTTATTTTGCCTATGATCTTTCGTCACTTGGAAAACTCTTCTCTCTTCAATGGTAAAAATGTTATAGTAAGAAGTATGGATATGGATTATGGACATGGGACCTAGACTACGGTATAACGAGCACACCAACAGAGCAATTTTCAAAATCAACGGACATGATGATAAATATGTCTGATATGCTGATCTTTCGTCCTAGTATGTTCTGTTAAAATGATATAAACTGCATAGGTGCAATTTGCATAGCAGAATAATAGAATGATCAATGATGAATAGAAAAGACAACAAATAGCCTTGAACAAGAATCCCTTGAAACTGGGTAAGCCAACTTTTAGTATTCAGGCTGAGTTTTGGTGATCTGTTGGATAAAAATTTTGTTTATATTTTCTCGTTTTCACATTGCAGAGTTTGTGAGAATTGCTGCTGGTATATGTTCTTTTTGTGTGTACGCGTGTGTGTGTGTTTATTTTGACTTTATCGCTCATTTCCAGCCATTACGGTCTGGATTTTAGGTGTTGTGCTTAGCTATCTGTAGTTGTACTGTAAATCACTGCCTTTTTTGTATTCAATATCTGATAGTTGAGCAAAACTTCTACATAGGAAGGTAAACTAGATAACCAAGGTCTTGAATCCTGCTATTTTATCCGTCCTTGTATTTATGGCAGAACTTCAAGCTTATGTTTTTTTTTTTTTTTTTTTAAATAATAATTTCAGGGCTAATGAAACGAAAATTTTGGAGTTTTTGCGAGATGCATGGGCTAATGACAGGAAAGCTGAATGGTCAATTTGGATGGTGTACTCTAAGGTGGATATGCCTCACCAATACATAAGTAGTGGGGTTGATGACTCCTACCGTGGTGCTCATGGAAAAGCAGCAGTTCTCCGCAAGTTAACTGAGGATGTAATATATTGAAGACCTACTTTTACTTGCTTCATTATAACTTGACAAAAAGTTTCATTTTTTCCCCTTATCCTCTAGGTTCAACTTTTAGTTGGTTTGCTACTTCATATTTCTTTTTATGTTGAGGATGCGTGCGTTTTACAGCCTTGTGATCTGCTTTCTTTGCTTGGTTCCTTTGTAGCCTGCACAAACTGCTGCAGTACGAGCTGAGCTTCATCGACGTAGTATAGAGCAAATGAGGGTGAGTTCACTGAGTTAATACTCTTTCGTGAAGTGCTACAATGTTTTTCTCTCCATGTATGTTGGAGATAATGAGCTGGTATTTGATCTATACAGATCAACAACAGGTCTATACAAGACCTGCATATCTTTGGTGATCCTTCGCGCATTCCGATTGTAATTGTAGAACGTGTCATGAATGCTCCTTTACGTTCTACTAGTGGAAATTCATACTTCACTAATCCCAACGAGAAAGATACACCTAGCTTGCTCACTGATATTGGGTCCAAGGCGAAAAACAAATCTGGTCCTAACACTCAACAACGTGGTCGTGTACTGAAGATTGTTGTCTTTGTTCACGGTTTTCAGGTATGTGTCAAGTGCTCTACATTATGGCTTAATTGTACTGATGTTCTCGTACTTTTTTGCCATTGTTGGTTCTGTTCTTTAATTTTCTCACATTGAAGTATTTCACCATGCTGCATTTGTTTCTGTTCAGAAAAGTTATTTATTGGCTGTTTTATGTTCAGCCGCTTGTCTCTGTTGTTTGCCCTTTGAAGGAATAGCAATCAACTTGAGGTTGAATTTCATCTTAATGCAATTTAATCTTGTTCCATAAGATTAGGTGGAGTCATGAGGAAGTCGAGCTCTATAATCCTCATAGTTAAATACTCTAATATACCATGTTTTGTAGAATGGTGACATCATATTCCTTTAGTAAGTTGTTGATTTGGTATCGGGATTAGTCAATTCTATCCTTGCAGCATGTGGCTTTCACGGTTTTAGCCAGAGGAAAAGAAAGCGGAAGTGATGCGGTAGTAGCAGTGACTGAATGGGAGCATGCTGTCTTTCATCTATTAATTAGTATTATGCTAAGTAAGAACACTGTCATTAGGCCTTGTCGTTAGTTGATTGGAAAGTATATTTTGAGTGCTTTGGAGTAGGCAGACTTGATTGTGGGATTTTGTTGGGGTTTATAAGGGCTGAATGTTGGGTTTTAGGTGTTTTACGTCAAACATAGAGAACAGGCAACAAACTTTTCAGGACCTTCAAGTGAAACTTTTCAGGACCGAGGTGTGATTACACCTAGGTTTTGTATGCAATCACAATCCAAGTGAAGTGATTACTCTGTCAAGAAAGACCAACAGAGACCAAAAAAAAAACCCGTGAGTGATTCGATTATCGAAGGGGAGATTAAAATCTATATTTGGATTTTTAGTGTCTAAAAAATGATAGGCCCAGGTCTTCTTAAACTGCATATATTTGTTATCATCCAATTTAGAAAAAAGAGGTAAAGAACAAGACGCAAATGGCTAGCTATATGAGTATGATCAGTAGTGCTACATTATGGCCCGATATCTGTAAGATGAATGGGAAAGTTAGGCTCTTGGATGCATTCATGTGGCTAAAAACCTGCTCTGCAGTCTGTATGCCATTTTGACGCTACCAAATGTTTCCTTGGGCCTCGCAATAATCAGGTCTAATGAGCCATCTCTTGTACACTTAATAAGGTAATCTCACTTTGAAGTCTTCTTTATATATTTTTGTTGTCTGCAAGATAAATGTACCATTCAAGTCTAGAATATCAATTTGAGGGAGCTGGATTATCTATTACTCCCTCCGTCCCATTTTTATTGTCCATTTTCGTTTTTCGTGCCATTCTTTCAATGCTTATATCTTCCAATATGAATCTCCAAAAATATGCAATATGGATCTTGTTTGATAGTTCTCGATTAGATCTATAATACGAAGTTTTCAAAATTATGAAAAACATTATAGATGGGGAGATATAAGCGTTGAAAGAATGGCACAAAAAACGAAAATGGACAATAAAAATGGGACGGAGGGAGTATGAATTTTGATCGGATCGTTACCTGAAGACATTATTGGATAACAAATATTTACAGAGTAGCAATAAATATTGAACTGAGTTTTCCTTACTTATGCATGAATGGAAAAGAGAGCGACCTTGCTCTAAACTTCTACAAGAATAGAACCCATGTAATCCCTAATTGACTGGGGGTACAGGTGGGGGAGGACTGGCGACACTCAGAACTGGATAAAATAGTAATGTACTACATTCACACCTCGATAGGCAATGGGTTCATTCTGACACGGTCTGATTACATGTCACACATTTCAATCACGTTTGACCAGAGACTTTAAGCTTCAAAGTTGAAAAAAGAAGTGAGAGTGGATGTTAATTGGGATAACTGGCTAATGTCTACGTCTAATTAGGAGGTTGAGATTGAACTTCTGCCCAAAACTGTGTCTTGACTATTTTTCTGAGTTACTATTAAGCTAGAGAAGCCAGTTCAAATAGGTCATGTGGATTGGTAGACTAGCTGATTAACAATCTGCTTGTTGGATCCGGAGGTCTGATCTGATTCCATTAACACTAAATATTTGTTCATCTGATTAGCGTGTTTGGATTACGCCTTGACAGTTAGCACTGTGTTATTGTGTTGTTTATTCATAAAACTTGGATAGCAGTAATACTGAGAGGATCTAGAGAAAGCGGTGTTTCTGCTGCTTTTTGGCTGCTTCATTTGGGTTTCTACCAGAAATGTCTGAGGAGTGAGGGCCTCCCAAAATTTGCGGTGTTATTATTGAATGCATATGAATGGGATTATTCTATCTGCAGCAAATAGGGAAGTTCTGTCTTAGTAAAGTTGTGCTTAAGCTGCTCATCTTGGACACCTAAGATCTGACAGCATAGTGGTTGTGTTTTGGTATCATTTGAAGCTACATAATTCTACCCAAGTTGACAACATTCAGAGACACCCCTTTCTTAAGTGATATGTTGGAAACAACAAGATCAGACGTTCTACAATGAAGTTTGAAAAGTTATCTTGTGTCTCTTTGAAGGGTGCCCGCTTATTCTTTGTATTCACCACTTGTTTTGATCTCTTCTGTGCAGCATATTGATTTACCATTTGAGATTTAGCCGTTATTATCGCTTAGTACATGCTACCTTATGCTCCCTTATGTGTGTGCAATATTTGGAATTGTTTGACCCGACTATATTGTGATCATTTAGGTGTTCCACCGTGGAGTTCAATCCTCAGTTGTCATGATATTTTAGTGAAGTCCATTTCATGAATTTCATACAGTACATTGTATTTCCAAGTGTATTTCAATTAACTTTGCTCATCACTGCATAAATAGGGACATCATCTGGATTTACGGCTTGTTCGGAATCAATGGCTTTTGTTGGATTCCAAGGTAGATGTTCTTATGTCAGAGGTGAATGAAGAAAAAACGTCTGGGGACTTCAGAGAAATGGGAAAAAGGCTAGCTGAAGAAGTCACTTCATTCGTTAAGAAGAAAATGGATAAAGCCTCAAGATCTGGAAGTTTACGAAATATCAAGCTTAGCTTTGTTGGGCATTCCATTGGAAATGTCATCATAAGAACAGCGTTAACAGGTCTGCACTTTTGGCTTTGGAGATCATGTTATGCTATTTTAACTTAGGAAGACTAAGTTCGTTCTTTGATTCTTGCAGAGGAAATTATGGAGCCATACCTAAGATACCTGTATACATATCTTTCTATATCTGGCCCACATTTAGGTTACCTGTACAGTTCAAACTCATTATTTAACTCTGGACTGTGGGTCCTGAAGAAGTTCAAGGGCACACAGTGCATTCATCAGCTTACTTACACTGACGATCCAGATCTGCAAAATACTTTCTTGTATAAACTCTGCAAGGTACCAAACTAACTTCCTCATTCCCCACATCATTGTTAGGAGGGTTAAAGATGACTTTATGTATTTTCTTTCATTGGAGATTGTTATTGGGTAAAGGAAAAATGGAGAAAATGGGGATTTGCATCATGACAGTTTCTCCGGTACACTATCATGTCCACTTTGGAATATTAGATTTTTTTAGGGTTTGCATCATGACAGTTTCTTGATTATTTGCTTGTGAGATGAGTTTTTTTTTTTTTTTTTGGTTGAAGGAGGAGGGAGTTGTTTCTTCTTTCTCCTTGGCTCATGTTCTGATGTTGTTTTCTTCTCTCTTTTAGCAAAAGACACTGGAGAATTTCAAGAATATAATTCTGTTATCTTCACCTCAGGTATTTCCTTCACTTTTGCAGGTTTTATTTTGTCAATCCTGTACTTGCGATTTTCGAATTCATATGACACAATCTATCACCCCCTATTGGTATTTGGGGACTGAGGTAGTGATTTTATTAGGCCCAAACTGAAGCAGGATTTTGTTACACTAGAAACTCCTCTTTGTTTGATGCTTTGGAAGGGTTCAATATTGACTTGGAATGAAGAAAATGACACATCATCATAGAGGCCAGAGGGATTTGTTTGATCTTATGAAAGCAGTGTTTTTAATCTTTGTTACTTGTATCTGGTAAACAATGTGTGCAACTGATGAAGAGCTCAAGTAATAATAAAAAACAGCAATCAGTGCACTGGCTGCAGGTTGGACTATTTTCCAGCATTTTTTCTTGGTTGATTTATTTGGACATGTTGGCATTAGGGAGAGGCTTGCAGCTTCAATTGATTAAAATCCCTCCATTAAAATTTGAGAACATAGTTTTTGAGAAGTAGACTTGCTTATTTAATTCATTACTAACTGATAGGCCACCAGTTAAGCTTCTAATCGATCTTGGATCTCTCTTAGGATGGTTATGTTCCGTATCATTCCGCTAGAATTGAGATGTGCCCGGCAGCTGCAGGAGACAACTCGAAGAAGGGCAAAGTCTTCATGGAGATGCTGAATAATTGCTTGGACCAGATACGGGCACCCTCCTCCGAGCAGAGGTTGTTCATGCGATGTGATGTCAATTTTGATATCTCCAACCAAGGCAGGAATTTGAATACCTTCATTGGACGGGCTGCTCATATCGAGTTCTTGGAGTCTGATGTTTTTGCCAGGTTCATTATGTGGTCTTTCCCGGAACTGTTTCGATGATTATATGTTACTAATACAGAGTCTTAGGCAGGCTATCCCTGCTGGCTACATGACAATACAAGCGGCTTGAGTTAGCAACAGCTTTTCAAGGCCTTTACACGAACATTGTTGTCCTATTGTGCAAATTTTTAGGGTTTTCCAGACGAGTTTTATGTTTCTGGGCTGCCGAGCTAAATGCCCGTGAAATTTTCAAAATGAAAAAGTCAAAAAGCTTGGCAGCTCATGAAATGTAGACATGAAAAAAAAAAGAACCTAAAAATTTATCAATAGGCCAAGATGGGCGAAACACTAAAGAACCGGCTTTCAAGCAGTTGCCAAACCAAGCAATGTTGGTGTTGTAAATGCAAGCACATCCTGGACACGGGGGCAAGTACAGACAAATCATTTCAGCATTGTTCATGGTTGGCTCGAATCTGACTCGGATCGAAGTGTTTTTTCTCTTGAAGTTTTCGCTCGGATTCGAATTTAGGGATGTGATTAAATACTGTAGGTAAAAGTAGAATGCTCTGGTTTCTTATTCTTCGTGTAAACTATTTTGCTTTACGAAGTTAGGGGGTTCTATAAATGAATTGTTCAGATTCACAACTGTGTGAATCTGAACTATTCATTTCCATTTCATGTAACATTTTCATGTACCATAACAGGCCTCATATTTGTAAACTGGAGGAAGGAGGAGTTTGGTAAAGATGATGGAAGCCTTGTAAGGAAAATCAAAGCATCACACGGGGTTGGATTAGATCCTTTTTATTCAAGTGTTTTGTGCAGTAATAAAATTTTCTCTTTTGCTGTAACTTGAGGATTCTTCTTTTTTATTTTTTCGTAATGCTGCAGACTGAGGGGAATGGTCAAATCCCTAACCTTCTAGTTGATTAAGTTCTGGTTAATCACTCTCTCCATAAAAGGCACATGTGCCAAGTAACTATTGGGGTCCATGCACTTAGTAGTGGGCTCTACATGTATGTGAGGGGTTGTGGATGGTGTTATGTTTGGATTGTTGTGTATGAAAAGTGACTGGTGGAGTAAAGGGCAAATAAGTCCGGTGGAATAATGTTTTGGCAAGAACAAGTTGGGTTTTGGAATCATCAACTCCCTACAGTAAATTAGAATTTCCAACCTGTTGGATACTTAAATTGTGTTTGAATCCTATCCTATGAAAGAGAGAGTGAAGGAAAATTAAAGAAGCTGACCCTCCCTTTTTTGGTTTAGAAAGCAAGCGAGAGATAAATAAAGAAAATTAAATTTTGAGCACACTAATGTTTTTCTCTTAGTTTTTTTTTTCTTCTCGGTAAACGAAACATTTTATAGAACTCGAAAGGGTTACATCGGGGGAAAACATCGAAGCTTACAGAGCTTAGAGGCACCTAAAAACACAAACACATCCAACCGAAAGTTGGATAACACACCTCAAAAAAGATTACAACTTCAATTTAAACTCTTCCACAGTGTAGACCTTGATGTCGAACTTGGTCTTCGTCCATATCGTAACCCTTGTTTTAACTACATCTCCCACTTCCTAGGCCCGTTTTGTTGAGTTGTTGAAAATGTAGTCATTCCTCACCGACCAAAGGGACCATAACGTTGCATAGAAACAAGCTTCCCAATAAGTTTCTCCAAATTGGAAAACCCATTTGCAAACCACCAATTAACTAATTCCAGAACCGAGACTGGGCACACCAATTTCATATTCCACCAATCCAAAATTATTGACCAAACACTTCAAGAGAAATGACAACGAAAAAATAAGTGTTGGTGTGTTTGAAGATGCATTGAGCATAGTGGACACAAGGCTAAATGAATCTCAGCTATAACATTTCTACTTATAAGTTCTCACCTGGTAAGAGCTTTTCTCCCACTTTTCTCCCATTTATTTTGGAAATAAGCTACCCACTTACTTATTACCTCAAGTATATAGCCACGGAGACGGCTTTCCTGTAGTCATGGCGTGCAGTTTTGCATTTTCAGTGCCCTTTTTGGGACTCACTTGTTGATCGGAATTGTTCATATGATATAGCTCGACGAGTACTTTAACTATATCAAAAATCATGTTCATTGAATTCTGATCAATATCCTATTGAAGCATGTTTCTCCAATTTTACTATAACATTTCTCCAATTTGAAACCATTGAGTGTATTTGTAAATTCGACTCGTTCGGGGAAAAACGAAGTTGTACTAGTAAATTCTGGTCTATGGAGTAGTTGACTCTTTTGGTACGGAGTCGTCCCCGAAGTTACTATCCTATCATGTGACTCATGTGGGTCGGTGGCTGCTCTCTCTCTCCCCCTCTCTCTTTCTCGCCTACACCACCACTACTATCCTATGATGTGACTCATGTGGGTCGGTGGCTGCTCTCTCTCTCCTCCACCACCACTACTTCCTCGATCACGCCATTTTATATTGTCTTTAGAGCATGTTTACCAGCAGTAAATAGTGCATTTTTTTCATTTTACATATTCACATTTCTTTCAACATTACATCAATACTATCTATTTAACCTATTTTTTATTATAATATTATTACTTTTATTTTCTTTTTCTTTTCTAGGGAGAGAGAGGTGGAGAGAGAGAGAGAATAATTAATAAAATAATGTACAAATGGTGAATAGTGCTTTGGTATATTTACCTAAGCACTGTTCATAGATGGATTTTGCCTCCGCCTTTACCTAATCTAGTGTAAGGCTCATTTGAAAGTTTTAGCTATTTTACCTCAACTGATAAAGTTGCTCTTAGAACCGGTCCAATATATATATACTGGACATTTGATCTACTACTCTAGCTAGTTATTTCTTTTTATTGTTTTTTGGTTACTTAGCTAGTTGTTTCATTCTTCCTATTCTAAATGGCGGTTGTTTGTGCAACAATATGCTACTACTACTACCCTTTTCTCGTTTCTCTATTGCTACTTGTGCTATTTCTTTCTATTTTTCATCAAACAGCTCTCTTTCTCTCTCTCTCTGGTGTTCGCAATGATATGATGTAATCTTATATTTAAGTTCGATCGTACCCTCAAGGGATGGCCTAGTAATCAAAACTTGAAACTTGGATGTTTTCTTCTTTTATGTTCGAAACCTCAAAAGTGCTATAATTTCTTTTGAACGAGTCCATACAAGAGCTGTAATACTTAGCAGGGTCGAGTGACGTGGCTAGCCAACTTTTGGCGTCGCCACTGTGCAGCATAATCCTTTTAAGCATAATGCTCGGGAAACATTGGATTAACTCAAACATGTTTAGATTTGTGTCCCTAACTCAAATATGGCATGAACAAGTTGGGTTTTGTTGGGAACAGACCACATGGGGTTTTGGCGTTCTTAAATTGTGTTTGAATCCTATGAAAATTAAATTTTGAGCACAATATGTATTTGTCTTACTTTTCTCCCATTTATTTTGGAAATAAGCTACCCACTTACTTAAACACAAGTATATACTCACTCTGTCCCAATTTAATAGTCCATCGTTCTATTCTAACCGGATGAAAAATCAGTTATATATTCAAATCAGTTATGAATTTTATATCAAATATGGAACTTGTTTGATAGATTTCGATTAGTTCTATAATACAATGTTTTCAAAAGCACATAAAACATTATAAATTACAAGATATAATCAATTGAAAAGTGATACGAGCTTCAAAAAAGAACTGTTAAATTGGGATGGAGAGAGTAGTCACATCCAAATTACACACTCAAATACATGAATATACACATAAATGTGTGGGACAGCACAATAGTAGTTAAATTTGTGTGACCTCCACACATTTATGTGAGTGTGTATTTGTAAATAAATTTGACTCGGTCGGGAAAAAAATAAAAGTAGTGAAGTCCGGTCTATGCTGATAAAAAAAAAAAATTGAAGTCTGGTCTATGGAGTAGTAGACTGGGGAAACCAGACTAGTTGGTAGTTTTGGTCCGGAGTCTTCCCCGAAGTTACAAATTCCTATCATGTCGGTCGGTGGCTGCTCTCTCTCTCTCTCTCTCCACCACCATAGTCCCTATCGTAGAATTTTCTACTGAAATCAGGGTTGGTGTTCCAACCATCCAAAAAAGAAGGTTTTGGAAAAAAACAGTAATTTCAAAGTTAAAAAGCATGTGTTGACGTAAATAATTTTTCTATCAATATGAATTTTGTTTCATAGATCTCATTGGAATTTTTTAAACGGTGTAAAAAAAACTAAAAAATTATTTTTTATTTTCGTTATATTTGAATTTGAAGTTACCTTCTTTTTCCAAAAACCTTCTTTTTTGGATAGTTGGAACACCAAATCAGGCAGACCTCTATTTTATATAGGAGTAGTCCAGTCCGGCCTACCGTTGCGAAATCATGACTGACATACTTTTCTTAGTTCATACTACTTTAATGTAATTTTCCGTTTCAAATTTTCAAATAAATATCTATTTTTAAATTTAAAAATAATAGATTTACAAAAATAAATTTTTAATTTTTTTTTTACAGAGTTTGATAGATCTCATTAAAATTTATTCAATAAGATTCATATTGTGTGTGTATATATATATATATATATATATATATATATATAATTTTAGTAAGCCTATCATTTTTAAAATTAAAAATTACAAATAAATATTTATTTTTTAAATAGACAAAGCAGAACTTCCCTCCCTCCCTCTATATATATATATATACACACACACCCACACTGGACATTTGATCTGCTACTCCTAGCTAGTTGTTCCTTTCTTCCTCGTCTAAATGGTGGTTGTTCGTGCAACAATATGCTACTATTACGACTCTTTTCTCGTTTCTCTATTGCTACTTGTGTTATTTCTTCCTAATTTTCATCAAACAGGTCTGTCTCTCTCTCTCTCTCTCTCTCTCTCTCACACACACACACACACACAAGTGTTTGCAAATCATGTGATGCAGTCTCATATTTAAGTTAGATCGTATTCTCAAGGGGTTGGCCTAGTGATCAAAACTTGAGATTTGGAAGCTTGCTCCTTTCTAATGTCTCAAGTTCGAAATCTCTCAGGTGCTATAATTTATGTGGAACGAGTCCATGCAAGAGCTTTAATACTTAATTAGCTGGGTCAAGTAACCCGGCTAACCAACTTTTGGTGTCGCCACTGTGCAGCATATATATATATATATATATATATAATCCTTTAAGCATAAGGTTACAACAGTATTGTTAATTACTTGAGTATATAAGCAGGGCTGGCCCAACCAAGGCCCAAGAGGCCTCGGCCTTGGGCATCCTAAAAATGTTCAATTTTTGGGGCACTCGAATTTTTTTAGTAGTTGGGTTTGACTAGGACTCTTCTTTAGCCCAATAACATTAAAAAATGCCCATGCAACATGCAAATAAAGGCCCAACATGCAAATAAAGGCCCAAAAAGCTTAGATGACCCTAAAATTCGGTGGCATTTTTGTAAATTAGAGAACTAATTGATACATTTTTGGAAAAAAAAAGAAAACCGAAGCTCTGGCAGGTTTTTTCCATGAGAATAAATCATGTCCGGCTCACATGGGAAAGCCTCTTTTCCACCCCACCAATCAATTGGTGACAGCTCAGCTATTGCCTCTGGTTGCCTTGCAAAACACGTGCACAGCTATTACTAAAGTGGTAAAAAGCAAAAAAGGAAAACATATTAAA
Source organism: Rhododendron mucronatum var. ripense (assembly GCA_019656295.1). Classification (NCBI taxonomy): domain Eukaryota; kingdom Viridiplantae; phylum Streptophyta; class Magnoliopsida; order Ericales; family Ericaceae; genus Rhododendron; species Rhododendron mucronatum. The sequence continues at coordinate 3,188,916 of BPLT01000007.1, forward strand.
CTATGGTTGGTTTAACTTTTGATTAAAAAGTTAGGACTGACTTACTATTTTTTCTGTTGAAATTTTTTTCGTATTTGTTAATTTTACATTAAACTTTTGTGACTTATTAATTTATCTCAATAGGGGGATTGAAAAAGTAAAAAAAAAAAGATCGAAATTCATAATTTTTTTTTATATAAAATACAGGTTTTTGACTTATATTTTTGTATTTTTTAAAAAATTACAAGTTTCGATCCAAATTTTATGTTTTTTTGATTCATCTCACTGAAACAAATCAATAAGTTATAAAAGTTTGATGTAAAACTCACAAATACGAAAAAAAAAATTGAATGAAGACCAAAAAAGAGTCTTTACATTTTAATAATCTCACCATCCCAGCAGTATGGGTACACCACTTGTACACCTCCTTATGTGAGACCTATTTTGAGGGTCCACACAAATATTGTAAACCTTGCAATTTGTTCACAACATTTTTTGAAGGGTCCCTATAAAAATCAATTCACTCAAACATCGGTAAATGCTTGATCTATACGATATTTTTTTGGTCTATACAATGATTTTTCCTAGAAACCCTTCAAAAAATATTTTGAACAAATTAAACAGCTCAAATCATTTGTGTGAGATCTTGAAGACTTTGTAATTTGTGTTCATATATATGTAATAATTAGTAGAAATTTTATATTGGTTTTGCTTTCTCGTATTTTGATCGTTGTTGTAAAAATTGTTATGTATTAGGGGCACACTTTTTTTAATTTGGCCTTGGGCACTCCAAACCCTTAGGCTGGCCCTGCACACACACTGGACATTTGATCTACTACTGCTAGCTAGTTGTTCCTTTTTCCCTCTTCTAAATGACTGGTTTTCGTGCAACAATACGCTACTACAACCCTTTTCTCGTTTCTCTATTGCCACTTGTGCTATTTCTTCCAAATTTTCATCAAACAGGTCTCTCTCTCTCTCTCTCTCTCTCTCTCTCTCTCTCTCTCAGGTGTTCGCAATGATCTGAGGTAGACTCTCATATTAGATATGTAAGATGAGATTAACTCGTACCCTCAAGGGTTGGCCTAGTTAGTCTGTTTATTGCTTTCCCTTCATATGATTGCTTGAATATTGATTATTAGTTTGATTATTTTTATACTCTGTAAGGGATTAAAAAAATAAGCAAATCTTTAAACCTAGTCGAACTAGGATTTTTCAATGGCGGTGAGGGCTTGGGACTTGGATGTTTGCCCTCTTTTGAAGTCTCAGGTTTGAAACCTATCAGATGCTATCAATTCGTATGGATCGAGTCCATACAAGAGCTTTAATACTTAGCCGGGTCAAGTGACCTTACTAAACCAACTTGACCCGGCTAAACCAACTTTTCGCATTGCCACTGTGCATAATCCTTTTCAAGTATAAGGTTAACTCTATTGTGTTTAAATCCAAACAACCACATATTGGCTAAATGAAATACTAAAATTCGTGCAGATGCACAAATAGGGGTGTGCAACGGACGATTGGGCAACAATTTGCCGTCCAGTCAAGAAGTAGTCCAACTCTACAAATCCAACGGCATTCGAAGGATGAGAATGTACGCTCCCAACCCACAAACTCTCCAAGCCCTTCGGGGATCCGGCATCGAGCTCGTACTTGATGTCCCCAACAGCGATCTCGAGGGTCTTGCTAACGACGCTACCGCTGCATCAAAGTGGGTCCAAGATAACGTCCTGAACTATAACCCGGACGTCAAGTTCAGGATCATAGCCGTAGGGAATGAGATCAATCCCAACGGCGGTGAAACGGCTCGCCTTGCTCCGTTTGTGCTCCCTACCATGTCAAATATCTACGATGCAATTGCCTCTGCTGGCTTGAAGGACCAAATCAAGGTTTTTTACTTCGAAATCTTACTTTTATTACCATGATTTTCTAATCTTAGAATTAGTTTCCTTCAAGTCGCTCGTCGCTTTCTATCATATCGTTTCCAAAATAAGATTTTAACCATTACGGTTTGGGTTGTTTGGCTGTAAAAATGAGGAGGAAAATATTTTCAAGATAAAACGTCTTGCACCGACAAGGTGAAATTGTTTTTCTCTAATTTTGGCCATAATTCATTTTTTCATTTCACCCCTGATGGTCCGACATTTTCCAAAACCACGTATTCCATTTCCTTCTTCTCCCAAATCATATTAAATCCAAAATGAGAGAGAGGAAGAGGAGAGAGAGAGCTTACTAAATTAAAATATTTCTAAACCAATGTAGGAAAACACACGCACGATATACAAATACGATAATTGTAAAGAATCAAACAACACAAGAATTTTACGTGGTTCCCCAAATATTTTGCATCGAAACAAACCGAGCCTTCATTCCTCTAATATAAAGCCGTTGTGAGTTTGGGATGGTTTGACTTTTCATATTGTTTTCGTTTTACCTTCTTGCTCTATGAGTTGTATCTTAACTCACGGTAAACGGATACAAATCGTCTCGACAGGATACAAAGTACTGAACTACTGATGCTAGTTCTATTTTTTTCAAATTAGCTTACATGCCGAGTATGTTGGTGATCCTTTATATAAATGACTCTGAATTGATCGAAATTTAAAATTCCCCAGGTTTCCACGGTAACATACTCGGCACTCGTAAGCAACTCATTCCCTCCTTCTCAAGGTTCTTTTGATGGCGCCTCGGGCTCATTCATGGGACCGATCATCAACTTCCTAAAGAAAACCAACAACATGCAGCTACTCTTCAACATATACCCCTACTTTAGCCACATCGGGGATCCCCAAAACGTGCCTCTACCGTATGCCCTTTTCACAGCAACAGGAGGTTTCCCACAAGATGGTCAGTTCCAATACAGGAACCTCTTTGATGCCATGTTGGACGCTGCCTACTCTGCCGTTGAGAAGGCGGGTGGACCCAACGTGAAAATCATTGTGTCAGAGACCGGATGGCCGTCTGCGGGTGGCCCTTCTGCTTCGGTGGAGAATGCAACGACTTATTATCGGAACCTTATCAATCATGTGCAAGGAGGGAGTGGGAGTCCAAAGAGGCCTGGAAGGGCTATTGAGACTTATTTGTATGCCATGTTTGATGACAATCAGAAGACTGGAGCAGAGAGTGAGAAACATTTTGGGCTTTTCTCACCCAGCAAGCAACCCAAATACCAAATTCCCCAAAGCACATGGTCAACAATAGCCCTGGTCGAATCCCTCGTATTATCCTGTACCATTTGACTGGCCTTGAGGCTATGGGGACTGAAAGTGAAATGGAGTGTTTTGTACTATATTTGGTGCCATTCAAAATTGTGTCTTCACCCATGGAGTGTTTTATTAAATCAAATAATTGATCGGAATCGTTTATTTTGTAGTACTCATTGAAGGGATTGGTCAACTAACCATGTTTGTGCATGAAAAATGGGAAACAGAATTGGGTTTAAAACTTCAACCGTTCATTTTTCCTTGCACACAAAGCAATTCGTTCATACAATTCAATGAACTAATTAGATTGGCAAAGAAAATGTTCTTGAGGAGTTCTACAAAATGAAAGATTATGGTCATTTTTGTTAGTTAATCATGCTCTCTAGAAAGGCACATGTTGCAATGTAATTATTAGTGTGTTCATGACGAAAGAATATAATTTGGATGCCTTTGTAACAACAGGGATGAAATACAAAAGACTCAAAATTATTGTGGTGGCCAAGTGCACACCAAAAATGTTTTAGTACATTCATTTCATATTTTCCCAACTTTTGATGGAAAGTAATTTTCAAATTTTCTCGTTTTTTGTAGAAAAAGTTATGCCATAGGGTCTATCACCATTTTATTTGATGATCCAAGCTACTGTATTTATTTGGTAACTCTTGACGTATTTATTTTTCATGGTAAAACTCAAGTTGATTAGAAATTCGTAGAGACTTGTTCGCATATAACTTGTTTCAAACATAACGAACTTGAGTAGTAGCTCATTGTTAATTTATCTTTTTGGTCCCCAGAGTATTAGCGAGTGACCAATTTTCATCCCAATGTAAACATTGACCAATTTAGTATCCAATGTTTAAAATTTGTGTCAATTTGGTCCCTATCCATAACGTCGTTTCTTGACTTATTATCATATTGGCATCTAATGTTCAAATCTGAAGAAAAGAGTAACAAAAGGGGCTAAGTGATAATGCTCTGTTTGAAACTCAGGGAAAAGAAAGAAAAATTAAAAAAATATTTCCCTTCTATTGTTTGGCTGGAAGAGAAAGAGAGAAGAAAATAAAAATTTCAAATTTAGTAAATAGTAAATTATAGGGGTGCTCGCGGTCCGGTTCGGTTCGGATTTCTAGGAATCCGAGGACCGAACCGCTAGTTACGGTTTTTACAAAATGAAATCCGTGTCCAGACCAAAAGTCCTACGGTTCGGTTCCAATCCAATCCGTAACTCACGAATCAGTTACGGTTTTATCCACGGATTTTAGCAAAAATAAAGTTCAAACTTATATCCCACACTAAAAGTAAAGAATGTTACATTCAGAATTAAGTTTAACACCGGCCATGAGAAAGTACTTGTTACTTTGAAGAAACGGAGAGAGAGAGAGGAGAAGGAGGAAGAGGTGAAGAAGTAAGAATGGTGCGGCGGCGACTTGAATAAGAAATGGAAATTAGGAAAACTTGAAAAGAAACGAACTAGTGAAACTAAATTAGGATTACCTGTAACTTATATAAAAAAAAACTACGATTTACCCCATATATTTTATACATCTACACTATATCCCATTATTAAGATAAAATACTAAAATTGGTAGAAAAAAGTTTTAACATTACTAACAATTAATTATATAAATACACACATATATTTATATATTTATTTATTATTTATATAAAATAAATATCTCACGGTCCGGTTCTTTTAATCTACGGTTTCGTAATGAAAATCCGTGGACCGAACCGCGAGTCACGGTTTTCTAATTTTTAATCCGTGTCCGGACCATTAATCCACGGACAAAATTCAAAAGGTACGGATCGGTTCGGTCCGGACCGGTGTCACGGTTCACCGGATTTTTTGAGCAGCCCTAACTAAATTATCCCTCCCATTTGTCTCCTATTTTCCTTCTCTTTTCTTTTCTTTTCTTTTCCCTTTCCATAGGTTCTAAACAAAGCTAAGGCTTCGTTTCAGAACGCCTTCTTAAAAAATAAGTACTAATTTCACATTTTCAAACTCAAAAATAAGGTAAATGAAAAATAATTTTTTGATTTTTTTTGCACCGGATTAAAGATCTCATCGAGATCTTTCAAACAAGATCCATATTGCATATTTTTAGATTTGATTAAACCCTTTATTTTTTAGCTTGAAATTGCCTTCTTAAAAAATAAGTACTTATTATCCGTTCTAGAACGAGGCCAAATAGACTAATGAGGCAATGAGTAGGATTTTTTAGATTGTTAACATCTCAATATTATGTTAGCATATTTTGTAGGTTCTATTATTATGTTTCAATACAATCAATAATACATTATTTCGCTATTTTCACATAGATAAAGCGGTTAAAGTAAAATTACTCCATTTTAGAGCAAGTTTACCAATATTTAGTTAAAAAAACTTGTGAATAGTGTATATTTTTTATTTTAGCTACTCACATTTCTTTCAACACTACACTAATTCTATCTATTTAACCTATTCTCTATTAAAATACGCATTTTTTCAACTTTTTCCTTTATTCTATTATTATAATATGAGAGAGGGGGAAAGGGAGGGGGAGATAAAGAGAATTAAATACTCTTAAATTATCAAACAAATGGAATTCCTGATGAACAGTTATTAGGTATTAATACCTAACCAATTCTTCAAAGCTATTTATCTCCCTTTTTACCTCCCCTGCTGCAACTTGTTTTTCAGTTCTCCTTTGGTAAACTAGCTAAAATGGCCATTTTACATCATCTTGCTCTTACTGCATAGTAGTTTAAGGGAGTGCAATTTTGTTCACCTTCCTTAAAAAAGGGTGAACATTAACCTCCTTTTTATTGGTTAAAATGGTGTGGGTCCCACAACAAAGTGATGACATGCTTACCATGCAATACACTTTTTGGTAAGCATGACATCACTCTATGGTAGGACCCATATCATTTCAACCAATAGGAAAGAGGGTAATGTTCACTCTCTTAAGCAGAGGGTGAACAAAACTCAACTCAGTTTAAGGAGGTAATGTGTAATTAAGAAACTTTGAGAGCGAGTGGGACCAGCTGCTAGAGACACCATACATCAACAAGCCACGTGGAACAACCTTTTTCATCCACGTGGGACCAGATGATCCACGCCATCAATATCGATAAACTGATAACCTGATAGCATAGAGCACTGATGAGACAGATGAAACCGATTGAAGAAGAAGAAGAAGAAGAAGAAGAGAGAGAGAGAGAGAGAGAGAGAGAGAGAGAGAGAGAGAGAGAGAATGGCACGACCTTGGCTACACTTGAACAACAGCAGGAGCATGGCAATGGCGTGTGCCAAAGAGAGTAACCTACACAGAGTTCTACTTCCAGAAAAGGTTCGAAATTCTAGGGTTTTGATACTCGGTGGAACTGGCAGGGTCGGAGGCTCCACCGCCATTGCTCTCTCCAAGCTCTGTCCCGACCTCCGAATCGTCGTTGGTGGCCGGAACAAGTAATTTTGTTCAATTTTCCCTTACCTCGCTCTGGTTGGCTGCCGAGAAAATAAACTAGGCTTTTTGTTTTTGGTACCTTGCGTTATATATTTAGTTTCGGATTCGAGGTTTCATTTTCCTTGATTTTGTGAGCGCGTAAGTTTATGTACGTACCGATTTTGAATTGCGGTGATTTCTCCGGTTTATCTTAGTTCAATTTTCCCTATACTTTGCTGATGCTACAATGAAGTAGAGTTTCCAGCCTTATGTTATTAGAAGTTTTCATCAAATGTGCCCAGTACATGTTGTTATAGTTTAGCTTGTGTGGTATTTTTCGAGTATGAGCGCTGAGAAGGCAATACTATCATAATTTACATACAGAAATTTTGTCGCGAAATCATTTGGCTAAATTGCACTCCTTCAATGTTGTTTGCAATTACAAAAATTTCAATGCCATATCATTCTGTAGGGGGTTTTTGGTCATTCTGTAGGGGTTTTTGGAGTTAAAATCTGAATGATAAGCACTCTTGAGATTCGTACAAGACTATTAATCTATTATGGATACTGATTACTACAAGTTGAAGATGGATCTGGGCTTGTTGGCCGACAAAATTTGAATACAAGTAAAGCATTAAACAATTCTACTGGTGTCCTGTTTGGTTTACATGCGCTAGGGATATGGGAAGGCAGTTGTCAAAATGCCTTTTGGCATATGGGTTTATGTACTTGCAACTATAATCACAAAAGAAGATTCTCTCTCTCTCTCTCTCTCTCTCTCTCTCTCTCTCTCTCTCGGGTGAGAGCTGCAATTCCTGTGCCCATTAATTTGCTAGATTCTTGACATTTCTAGTCCGAAAACTATGTGATTTTTAATCCCAGATTCTCAAGTTGTCTACATTGCTGTTCCATGGCAGGGAAAAAGGTGCTGCTAGGGTGGCTGAACTAGGGAAAAACTCAGAATTTACTGAAGTTGACATTGAAGAGAGGGCATCATTGGAAGCAACCTTACGTGGTTTGCCATCTATTTATAAATTCAAACATTCAACGAAACAATTTCTTAGTACCATGAGTGTAATTTTAAGGGTTCAGTTGCTGCCTATAGTTTTGGGATGCTGGTCTCCTTTTCATCTGAAGATGGAATACTTTACTTCTTGTTTTCATATAGCATTTTATTGGTCACTATGGTAATTTTAACAGGAAGTATACAACCAGCCTTTTTCAGGACAACAAAATTTTGTTGAGACTCTATCTTCCATTTTCCTGTGGACAAATAGTGTTGAACTCGGACCAATATGAATCAGCTTGGAATAAAAATCTTAGCCATTCTGTTCCCACCATTGTTATTACAGGAAAAATGTTTAATCACATTCAGTATGCGTGTAGATCTTGAAATGTCTTCGTTCTGATCTTTCATTAAATACAGTTCTGCAATCGTATCATCTAGGTAGTTGATTATGAACCCCAGCTCACATTGGTGGAAAGAAGCCATATATTTTCTATGTTCTTCGACTAACTTCATATCGTCTCTTCTATTATATGTGTAGCATGGGGACTTATTGGTGAATATGGAGGGGGACGAAAATGGATCCTGAATCACTATATGCAGTTGGATTAACTGGAGAATGCCCATTTAGGAGATACACACCATATACACTTGGGTAGATTTGGGCAAAGTACGTCTAACTAGTCTGAAGGCTTTCCTTTGGGAGTTGTTAATGTTTATGTTTGTACCTATCTCTAGTGAATGTGGTTTGTATAAAATGCTGCTAGCAGGGTACCTCTTGGATCTTACTGTTATCTTCTCGTTCGTGGGCATTAGAAAAGACTACTTCTTGTGCTTGTAGACTGTAACTGCATTTAGTAAAGGACACTGACCACGTGATGCCCTCAAAATGTCCAATACAACAATAGAATATTCTCTGCGGTTATAACACCATCAAAATGGTTTTGGTTTCTTCAACATTCCCAAATTGAACTGTGGTGCTTCCTCTGCAGATGTGGATCTTGTAGTTCATTCTGCGGGACCATTCCAACAGGCGGAGAAGTGCACTGTGCTGGAAGCGGCCATACAGACCAAGGTGAGAAGCAGGTAATTAGCTTGGTTTTTGTTAGTAATTTGCTAAATATTTTTCTTCTTATGGATTAGCTACTTCATTTTATTGATTTCGTTTTTGCCTCCGCAGAGACAGCATACATGGATGTTTGTGATGATACCAGTTATGCATTCCGTGCAAAATCCTACATGAGTAAAGCATTGGCTGCAAATATTCCAGTCATAACAACAGGAGGAATCTATCCTGGAGTGAGCAACGGTGCCAGTACACTCGGTCTTGTTGAATTTTGCGCATTTAAATCACCTTCAACTGCATAACCACCTGTTGAGGACATTATAATAGAAATATAAACTATTCTACGAACAAAAGTGAAAGAACTGCGTTGGAGGAAGAATGGCCATGTCACCAATAAACAGAAACCAACTCCTGATCCTCTAAATATAAACTATTCTACGACCGAAAGTCGAAGAACTGCATTGTATCCACACTGCTAAACAGAACCAACAGCTGATGTTGTACCCCTGGCTCCGCAAATCTTAGTCCCATATACTGTTGTGAGGCGTTGATTTAAGTATACAGTGTTGGCTCGGCCCGCCCCATTTTCCCATATCCCAATCAGTGCCAGAGTAACTTTTTTCTTATGCAATCTCTGTCAATATCCATATCTCAACACTTCGGCATTTCCAGTGGAGTTTTCGGACAGATTTTAGTTTTTCCCACAGTTCGGGGAAGAGTTCAAGGCTTGTCTGAACTAACAAAAACCTTATTTTTCTAATAAATATTGGAATTGAACTTCAGGATTACTGTGTTGGAATTCATATTTAGGTCAGATATTCATCGAATATGTCTGGATTGCTTCCTTCAGCTCCGGAATTTGACTCCCAAATGATTTTCGTACAGTTATGGCAGCTGAGTTAGTTCGTGCTGCACGGAGTGAAAGCAAGGGAGAGCCTGAGAGGCTAAGGTAATCATTTGCCCTGTCCCCTTCATGTTTGGTTTCTCTCTTGATTGTTAGCTTCTTTTCAGCATCTGCTGCAGCCATTAAGAAATGGAATTCTGAAATTCAAAACTTGGAAAGTTAGCCCAGTTTTACTCGATTCTCTGCATAATGGATCAGGAAAGAGGGGGAGGCAAAAAGAATATTCTTCAACTACGTAACGGGGCACATCTTGTCATTTTATTTTTTTGGACAACAAATAAGGAATTTTAGTCTCAAATAAGTATACATAGATTAGCAGGAGAGGAGAATGCAATAATATGGCATCATTGATCCAAACAGTACATTCCAACTAGTTTGGCACCAACTCCCAGAACTAATCATGTGCTCCCCAGGCACCAAACAAAATATGGCTTGCAATAATTCAACCATCACCAAAGCTACAAGAAACAAAGAGCACACACCTTTAGCTACAATTCAACATCCTTGTTCATCTTCTCTCGTTCTGTTGATTTTAGCCAGGTCTTTTTTGGTCCGTTATTAATATTCTCGTTCCTTGCTTTCCTGATGTATTGTATGCAGTTATCCCCACGTTGAACTAGTACTTAGGTGCTAATAGTAAGGGCAGTTGATAAAATGGAAACCCAACATAGTTTTATCCATCAGTGTCAATTTGGTAGTTGTTAATTGGGATTGTGAGCAATTAAACTTTGCTTTTTCTTTCTTTTTGAATGAATTGAGGAACTTACATGTTCTTGTATTATGTATCAGATTCTCCTACTACACGGCAGGCACTGGTGGCGCTGGCCCAACAATATTAGCCACTAGTTTTTTACTCCTTGGAGAGGAGGTTGTTGCATATAGTAAAGGTTTGTTTCTAGCTCATATCTTTATAAAGTTTATGACTTGAAAACCCATATTTTGGTTTACTTTATGTCAGGAGAAAAGATAACCGTCAAGCCCTATAGTGGAATGCGCAATATCGACTTTGGGAAGGGGATTGGAAAAAAAGATGTTTATCTCTTGTAAGTATTTAGGATAAGACTTCGACAGCGAAATTTGCATGTGTACAGTTGTGGAGCCAAAATATTTTCCAAAAGTGATTTGACAACCAGTCAGTCATCTCTGAATAAAATTTGTAGTTATTTCTAACTATTAAATGCTACTCCCTCCGTCCCGATTTGTTTGTCCAATCTCGGGTTTCCAACTTATTAAGGAAACAAATCTGATCCATTGATTTCAAAATTTACATAATCTAATCCATTGATTTTGAAATTGGACAGTCAATTTGGGACATGTAAAAGTAAAAAAGGGGACAAACAAATTGGGACGGACGGAGTATGTAATTAGTAAATACAGTTTTTGCAACTACTAAAACTGGCGTCACACTGGAGTTGAACTTGGAAAGACCAATAACGAAAAAATTGTAGTTCATAATACTGAAGATTTGGTTTATAGAAGTACAAAAGAAAATCCTGGTTATCATGCAGATGGCTTAGGTACTTTTCCCTCTCAAAACTATTTCAGTAACAGATCATGCCTTTCAGGAATTTACCGGAGGTGAGAAGTGCTCATGAGATCCTAGGAGTACCTACGGTTAGCGCTCGATTTGGAACTGCACCATTTTACTGGAATTGGGGAATGGTAGCGATGACTAATCTTCTACCAGTGGTATGATTTTACATTCTTATCATCATCTTTGTTCAACTCGGTTGTGTCTCATACACTTGTTTCGTTGCTTCCTAGGTCTAAGAATTCTCCTTGAATTATTGGAAAAGGTTCGTAAATCCTGTAACTACTAAACAAGTTAAAGAAATTAGAAAGTGACAAGTGCAGCGACGTTCAGCGAGATAACTTAGTTACTACGAGTAACAGCTTTTGTAGGAGTTAGCTTTCCATTATGGATTTAGCATACCATTAGTACATCACAGCGGATGAAGAATGGTTGTTTGGAGATTACTGATCACTTATGTTTTTGTACAGTACCACTAATGTACTTTTTTACTGTATCTTTTACGGATAATTGCTCTGCAGAATAGAAATGTTGTACATCCAAACAAGTTTATGGGAATTTGAAAACAAAGGTCTACTGATTTACACTTCATTATCAATATGACAAATGCCATATGTATGATCTACTGTGGTTGAATATTGGCCTTTCTAATTTTGGGCTAGTCTTGCAGGAATTTCTTAGAGACAGGAGTAAAGTTCAGAAGTTGGTTGAACTATTTGACCCTGTGGTCCGAGCAGTTGATGAAATTGCTGGAGAGCGTGTTTCAATGAGGGTATGATACTTGCATAAATTCTTAAACAGATACAGTGCTGTTGTCTTCATTTTCTTTTTGGTGGACAATTCATTTTCTAATGAAAATGTTTCTTACATGAGTACATCCTCATTTACTTATGGACAGGTTGATTTGGAGTGTTCTGATGGGCGCCAGACATTAGCTTTATTTAGTCATAGACGACTCTCTGTGTAAGTTATAACACTAGAAATTATTGTCTTGTTACTGGTTATGGAAGCCTATCTCATTGTTCTAATTATCTGTTTAATAAAACCCCGCTTGCAGTTCAGTGGGAGCTGCCGCAGCTGCATTTGCTATTGCTATTCTTGAAGGAAGCACGCAAGCAGGAGTTTGGTTTCCAGAAGAGGTATGACGCATGAACTATAGTTTTTAGAATGAGCAAAACTGCTCGAGCTCAACTTGGTGTTCGCTCCATAAAAGCTCGTTCGAGATTGGCAACTTGCATCATTGATACAAGCTAAAATACATTTGGAACCTCGTTCATTTTCTAAAATCGGATCCACAAGTGGCCAATAAAGAAAAACGGAAATGCCACTTGTATACGAAAAAGGACCTATACATGTCTGTTTGTATCAAAAAGGTCTTGTCAACAAATAAAAGTGGACTTATGGTGTATAAACTTTTGATAACTGGTAAGCTTATCAGCTCGAAAAATCTTATGGTGTATGACAAACAAAAACCAAGCTACTGGTGATCGACTTGATTAAAGCTCGTTTGACATCATCTTGACTAAAAAACAAGTCAGGCTTTTTGAAGGGCTTCAGCCAAGCTTTGATAACAACACTTCTTGGCTCATGTATACTGCTATATTCAACTTTCGAATACCGAGAGTTGATTTGCAGAACATTTTCTCCGTTGCCTCTCAGATTACATATTCATTCTCCTCATGCAGCCTGAAGGAATCGCGATCGAGGCAAGGGAAGCTCTTCTAAAACGTGCTGCAGAAGGAACAATCAGTTTCATAATGAACAAGTAAAACACTTTTGCTTTGGATAGGGCTTATTCTGTCATTACCTTTTTCCTACAGCAGTTTTCCTTACTCCTACTTTCAACAGGCCTCCATGGATGGTGGAAACAGATCCCAAAGAGCTTGGTTTAGGAATATATCTATTGAAACTCTCAGCAGAGGTAAAACTCAATATAGCTGTTGATCTCATTCTTGAGCATTCTTCACAGTTTTTCTGACCTCAAATATGTTAGAAGAGAAAAACATCTTGATTTGAACTATTGAAGTTCATAATCATCAAGGGTCATTACCTAGTTTTTTTTTTCTATATATGTTTTTGACAGAAATATGATGTTGAATAACCCTCATTCGTCGGCATGCCAGCCATTTAAATAATTTCATGAGCAGTTTTGATCATCTTTTTTTTTGAGAAAAAGTGAAACATATCATAAATTGAATAAAGCCAAGTACAAGCGCGTGTGTGCAAATGACACTACTGGTCCGAAAATATAGAAAAAAACCTTAAAATAACCAAAACAAAACAACAAACAATAAGCCTCTCATCCACGATGCCCGACCCAGTACTCCGCTCGTGGATATGGGTGGATGGAGCACCTGGATCTTGCTCTTGCTGCAGTATCACGACCGGAAGTCTCCAAACCATCTACGGGTCTAGTGATCTTCTTGTTTTCTCAGTAATTTTTGGTATAGTGCCAATATGATGAAGGTTGAGGAATGAAAATGTTGGAAAGGAGACTGTCCCTACTCCTTTTTCTTTTATGTTTGATTAAGGGTTTGGATCCTCTCCAGTTGCGCAAATCATTGGACTGGTTCACTTTTAGCTTTTTCGGAGTCACTGCAGACCTGCTGATATGATCGAAACTCTTAATTTTACAAAGCTTGTCAAAAAGATTAATCATGTCAAAAAGTACTTAATTAGATATTGGAATGTATTATCCTTGTATATCATGAGCTTTCCAAATGAGATAATTGGAGGTTTTATGTTATAGAAATAATTGTCTAAATAGGATGTGCCTCCACATTATTATAGTCACATGCACCTGCGATCACGATTGAGCTAGGGCTACAAACGGGTTGACCTGAGCTTTGAAGTGATATCAGTGAGCTTGAATCACGATTGAGCTCGACTTGAAATCGAGTCGAGCAAATGTAAACATAAAACGAGCTGAGCTTGACATCAAATTGAAGCGCTCTGGGAAAACTTTAATAAATGTACAAATTGCTACATGTATGATGAAACTATTGTTTTAAAAGTGTAGGTCAATGGTGTTCAGAGTCTTCTAGAGCCGAGTTTTGGGTAATTTGAGCTCGGCTTTGTTTACGAGCTGATGCTAAGATTTTGACTCGTGCTCGCTTATTACCTTAATGAGCTGGAACAAGTTTTATCGAACCGTACCTCGAGTCACTCACTGACAGCCCAATTTGCTTGCAACTCTAATGTTGGCAGCTCCACCATTCGGTCCACCCATCCCTTCTCCTCCTCGTCCTCCTCCCAACTAACACTCAACACAAAAACAAAAGCCCTGCCGCTATTAAAACAATAAGATTAAATGTTCAATGCTCATTCTTGCAATCTGGAAATGCCAAAAAAAAAAAAATCTTTTATTTCATGAGGAAAAGTATTCAGCATAAAAATGGGGGTGTATGGCACACTCCTTTGGAATTTTTTTTGGGCTCATTTTATGAATTTTTCTGGCCCGAGATATGAATTTGCGGTGGTTTATTTTATGAAAATTGTTGATTGTTTTTATGAATTTTTGTGGTTCAATATATGAATCTTTGTAGTCCAATCTATGAATTTTGCATTTCAAAAAGTTGGCTCAAGGTTAAAAAAGACGGCGTGTCTATGAATTTTTGTGGTTCAAGGTACAATTATTATTATTATTTTTTGGTGTTCAATTATGATATTTTGCCATTATTGATCGGGAAAAAAAAATTATGAGATTTTGTGGTGGGAGACGAATTTCTGTGGCTTGATCGTGTCCAAGGGCAGACCCACATTGGGACAAGAGTGATTAGTTGACCTCACCGAATCAAATTTTACCACGTACAGAGATGTATATAGAGTTTGGACATTTTGGTAATTTTGCCCCAAGTCTCTATACTCTCCCTATAATATCTTGCCCCAAGTGATCTTGAAAAATTACATGCTCTTGTCCAACTTTTCAGCCATCGCCTTTATTCTTTTTGTGGTTCCTGTGAAGTGAAGTCCCACATCGCTTGAGTACCAAAGTAATATGAAGGATGTAAGCGTGAGGGCACCCTCATTTCAAAAGCTAACTTTTGGGGTTGAGTTATATTGAAGACCGTGTAACATGGTATCAAAGTGAAAGAAAGAAAGAAAGAAAGAAAGAGAGAACTATTCCCAGTGTGCAACATTCAACTGAGAGAGAGTGAGGGCGATGGGCGATTTGGGCGGTTCCAGTTCGTGTGGGGCGTGGTTCTTTCTCTGCTGGGTCTCTGCTTGATTCTTCCTCGTTCTCTCTCTGTTGTTCTGGTAAGGCTTCCGTTTCTTGCTCATGGATTTTGCTACTCAATTTCCTGTTCTTCGCTCTTCTCCGTTCGGTCGTAACCCTAGTTTGAGTCCTGTTCTACCTACGGGTTTGGTCTGTGGTTCTGGTGATCATGGCAATATTATCGATCATCTTGAACGTATTACTGTGGAGAATACAGATCACTTGTGTATAGCTGCTACGGACGGTCCAACTGCTAAGCAGATTAAGTCTCTTAATGCTGAAATTCAGTATCTGCGTAAGGAATTGGGGGTCGGGTTGTCCTTATGATGCTGCCCTTATCGAAGAGGAAAGGATTCTGCATACAAGGTTTGTGGAGTTGAGTTTAGCAGAGGAGTCATTCAAAAAACAGAAATCTAGAATTCAATGGCTTGCTTTAGGAGACCACAATACCAGATTCTTCCATCACAAGATGAAGTCTCATTCTTTAAGAAGTAAAATTTTAAGTTTGACTGATGCTTTTGGTACAAGGTTAACTGACCCTGTTGCAGTGAAAAGTGAGATATTGGGGTATTATATGGGCTTGTTGGGTACCTCTTTCGCTCAAAAGGTTGATGCCTCTCATGTGGTAAGTATGGCTGTAGCCCAGCGGCTTCCTAGTGATATGAAAGAAGCTCTTTCTAAGCCTGTCTCTTGCTTGGAAATCAAGGCTGCTATGTGGTCAATTAAAGGGGAGAAAGCCCCTGGTCTAGATGGTTTTACTTCTGATTTCTTTCAGAAGAATTGGGCTGTGGTGGGGGAGGAAGTGATTCATGCTATTCAACTATTTTTTCAAAGTGGGATAATGCCTAGACAATGGAATTGCACAGCTTTGACCTTGGTTCCCAAAATCCAGTCTCCTAACACTATCAGAGATTACAGACCCATTGCTTGTTGCAATGTGGTCTATAAATGTGTGACAAAAGTTCTTGCCAATAGGTTGCAACCTTTTCTTCCTTTTATTATCAGTCCAAATCAATCCGCTTTTGTCAAAGGACGATCGATATTGGACAACATTTTGTTTATGCAGGAGATTGTCAAGAATTATCATCGAGGAAGTGGCAAGCCTAGGTGTGCCATAAAAATGGACTTAATGAAAGCCTACGATTCAGTGGACTGGGAGTTTGTGCTGAATATTATGAAGACAATGGGGTTTCCTAGTCAATTCATTCATTGGGTTCAAGTTTGCATAACTTCGCCCATGTATTCAGTGGTGATAAATGGAGAATTGGAGGGGTTCTTCCCTGGAAAGCGAGGGTTACGATAGGGGGATCCTTTATCTCCTTATCTCTTTCTACTTGTCATGGAAGGATTTACCGCTCTTCTTCAGTATCGTATTAGCCAGTGTCCTGAATTTTCTTTTCATCCAAGATGCAAGGCCTTGAACATTTTCCATCTAATCTTTGCAGATGATCTTTTTGTTCTCTGTGGAGCTGAAGCTAATACCTTTCAATTAGTGGCAGATGCTTTGGCTGATTTCCATGTGCTCTCTGGTCTTAGTCCTAATATGCAAAAAAGTACTATATTTTTCTCAGGTGTTGATGAGGTAACTAAAGCCGGTCTGAATGTTATTTTACCAATCCCTATAGGTACTTTACTTGTGAAGTATTTAGGGGTTCCTCTTATCTCAACTCGTCTCAAAGCTGTAGATTGTGCTCAGTTGAAAGAAAGGATACTTAGTAGAATCCAGTCTTGGTCTAATAAAACCCTTTCTTATGGGGGTAGAGCCCAGTTGGTGCAGTCAGTTCTTTTCAGTATACAAGTCTACTGGTCTCAATTTTCATTCTTCCACAGAGGGTTCTAGCTGACATCGAAAGGATGCTGAGATCTTTCCTTTGGTCTGGTTCTGAACTCAACACTTCTAATGCTAAGGTGGCCTGGCAGTTTGTGTGTGCTCCTAAGGAGGAAGGAGGATTGGGGTTCCGTCTTCTCAAAGATTGGAACCGAGCATCTATGTTAAGGCATTTATGGGCCTTATGCCTCAAGTCTGACACTCTTTGGATAAAATGGATTCATACCTACATTATTAAAAATCAAAGCTTGTGGAGAATTAGAATTCCTATTGAGGCTTCTTGGACCATAAGGAAGCTTTTTCATCTTAGGGACCTAGTCCAACCTTGGATTAAATATACTATTGGTGATGGTTCTTCTACCTTTCTCTGGGTTGATAACTGGCATGCATTGGGCCCCCTGTATCTGAAATTTGGTGATGTCAATATGGGTAGATCTTTACTTGCTAAGGTATCCTCTATTATTCACCATGGTTCCTGGAAGTGGCCTAGGCCACGGAGTGTGGTTACAAGGGAAATAGTAGCTCAAACCCCTTCTACTTTGGTTCCTAATTCTACTACTTCTGATTCGGTGCGTTGGACCCTTGCTAGGGATGGTCAGTTCTCTACCGTATCTGCTTGGCGGGCTTTGAGGGTGTCGTATCCCACTGTTCGGTGGGCCGGAAGTGTGTGGTTTCCTCACCATGTTCCTCGGTGGGCGTTCATTGTGTGGATTGCTTTTTTGGGCAGACTTTCGACTATGGACAGATTGTGTAGTTGGGGGTTGGGGACTTCTGCAGGTTGTAGGTTGTGCCTAATTGGCGTAGAGACTCATGAACATTTATTTTTCTCATGCCCGTATTCAAAGGAGGTTTGGCAGGTGGTTCTGTCCAAGAATCATATTACTCGATCAGTTTTGGGGCTGTCGGGGGAAATTGATTGGGTATGCTCTTGGATGAGTGGAGCCTCACTCCGCTGCAGAGTTTACAAGCTTTCGTTGGCAGCTTCGATCTATTGGATTTGGCGTGAAAGGAATAAAAGAGTTTTTCAAGGTAAATCTCTTCCTGCTCCTTTGTTGAGTTCTCACATCATCACAGAAGTGAGAGCTTGCCTTTGTTCTTGGAGAGGCCTTCGGCGTACTGATGAAGCCAGATTAATGTCTGATGTTTGGGGCTTAAGTTCTAGGATTTTCAGTTCCTAGTTGTAAGTGGGACTGGGTGGTTTTGAGGTTTTCTCTTTTATGGTGTTCACTATTCGAACACCTTTTCAGAGTCTATTTTGTGCTCTCTGTTGGATTGAGGTTGTTTGCTTTATAAAGTGGTTTAATTTACCCCAAAAAAAAAAAAAAAAACATGGTATCAAAGCCGATATGCCAAGGATGGGTAGGGTGCGTCTGCGGCAGGTGCTGCCGAATGAGCACGCTGGGCGTGAGAGAGGATGTGAAGCGAAGTTTTCCATCCCGTGGGTATTAAAGTAAGAAGAATATAAGTGTGAGGACATCCTCACTTCAGAAGCTAGCTTTTGGGATTGAGTTTTACGTACCCTAGACCGTGTAATAGTCCCACCCTCCTTCTACTTCTTCTTCTTCTTCTCTCTCTCTCTCTCTCTCTCTCTCTCTCTCTCTCTCTTTCTCTCTCAATAAGGAAAAATAAGGAAGAAAACGGAGCAAGAACAGTTCTGTTCGAGATAAAAAAAAAATTCGAAAGTTTCAGAATTTTTTTTTTCGAAGTGCACTGCCCATCTTTATCTCTCTCTCATTTTTGAGCAAAACAACACTTCGATTGTTCGATTATTATTAAGCAAAACCTAATCCTTGGGCTTGAGGGAAATTTGATTTTTCTCTTGGATATGTGGCAGCTCTAGGAATTTGTAGTAGGGTGTTTAGAAATTACTTTAACTCTGCTAGTTGATGTATTAACCAATACTCCAATACACGTGCAAAACCTCATATATTAGTATAAACAATGCGAACAAAAAAACATAATCTCTATTCCAAAAAAACAAATTAACTACGAGGTGAATGAAAACTAAAATTGGAATTTTTTTTGAAAGTTGTTATATTGCATAGTAGATAGATTTTTGAGCATGGAGGGAGTTAATTTTACAATTGTCGTAAATGAGTTCTAATATTTTATGTCAACGTTTAACCGGAGTATTAATCAATTCAAACCCTTTTAAAAGAAATTGTGTAGCGAGTATGTTGAGGCCAACCTTTTCGAAAATATGTTGTTCGCTAGGATGAGATGATGCGACATTAAAAGTCAGACTTTGAATTTTGTGTACTACCTAATTCGGCCGTATCATTAATCCGACCTAAGAAAACTTATTAAAAACTAGGATAAACATACGTCCTAAAAATCTGTTAACATTAAAAAATTTTCCTATAGCTATGGAGAGATATTTTAAAAGGAAGGAACCATCCCAAGCATCAATTTCTACACGTCACAACGAGCCTTTGTGTACGAGGATATTTGACCCTAGTGATAGAAAATTTTAGGTCCGCCCCTGATCGTTTTGTTTTTGAATCACAATATATTTATAAAATCTTGGAGTTAACTACTTACTTGGTTAAGACTGAACTACTTACTTGGTTAAGACTGAGGGACTGAATGGCTGAGTTACATTAAATTCAATTCAAGAAAAGTGATTTGTTTGTAAAAGCTAGGATTTTGAATCCACCACTACCGCATAAACCAAGTTATGTATAAATTTGGGCGCGTGACTGGTAAAGTCATTAAACTTAGGCATTTTGAAAAAAAATTATTGCAAGTGGACTGGGTTTATTTGTTTACGCGGACTACAAACTAAAATTGTGGCTACTTCAACCAAAAATAAGGGCGACTCCGTATTCAAACCGAAAAAAGTACCTCACCTCACTTATGAAGTAGTATGGAAGAGGAATTGTTCCGCTTTCCCGGACAAACTCAAATCTATGACCGAGGCAATGGAAACTAGAATCTATTGTATGAAGAGTGTAAGCAAAGAGGTTTACTATTTAGATCAAGAGAGAATTTTAATGCTACATTGCTAGGGCTTGCAATCCCTATCAATAATCGGTCAAGGAGATTATTGTGAAACGTTAATCAGCATACTATCTAATTAGGTTTTGCACGAATCGTCTGATAGGAAATGACTAGTCTCTCCTAGCATAATCTATCTCAATCACCCCGAATCGCAAACTAAGAAAACCATTGCATGACTATATTTGAAATCTAGAATACAAACACAAGATAGAAAATATGAACCCAATTTAGATAATGAAAAGAATCCTTACCATGGAATCAAGATTTGAATAAAAGCCTAGAGTTAATTTACGGAATTAAGAAGAATATTGTACTTGAATGTCTATACCTATAGATCGGCTCGGCCACTCATAATGGGATGCCTCTTTTCAAATCTTCTCCCTCTATATTTATTGATCACTACTAATTAATTCTGATGTAAAAACTCATTTTTATAGTACTTTTAACAACTCCCAAGCAAACTAGGAAACTCGCCCTTTGGGGGGTTTTTGCGGATAAAAAAAAAAAACTAGGATACTCCAAACCAAAAGGGAAATTTGGAAGGAGTACTTATACACAGAAAATATGAAACTACTTATTTTGGACCCAATTCTATTATTTCACGTAAACTTGTAGACTTGTAGCCCTTTATACCAACTTTGCAACCCAATTTGAAACGCCTCAATCGAATATTTTATTAAGTTTGGGTGTTCATGGCCTTATAGAAAATCTTTTTAAACAACTTTTAAAGTAGTTCGATCGTTTCTTGTTCAAAAGCATATAATCAAAGTCATGAACAAACTTGATTAAAAAAAGAAGAAGAAGTCATGGGCAAACAAATTAAATGGCCCAACTTCCGAGAAGTCGCCAAAATTCCGCTACGACATCTATTGCGCGCCAACGTGCTCTTTACTTTTCAATGGAAGTGCAGCTGCAAACAAAGAATAACAT
>BPLT01000007.1:3215000-3677500 GCA_019656295.1 Rhododendron mucronatum var. ripense
GAAGTGAGTTGAGTATAAACTGAACAAGAAAGGACTCATCCACTTTCATTCCCAATGTTGCAAGCTTTGCAGCTTTGTCAGACATGTTCAAGATGTGCTCTTGAACTCCACGATTATCATCATATTTCATGGTGGTTAATTCAACCATAATTGTGCCAGCGAGTGACTTATCAGCAGATTTAAAACGATCTTCCACAGCCTTTAAGTATCCTAATGCATTAGTATTCTGTGGCAGGGAGGTTTTGATATTATTCGCAATGGTCATCTTCATGAACATCAAACTGAGCCTGTTTGACCTTTCCCATGACTTGAAATTGTACACTTGTTTCTCGGAACTCTCATCAGTAATGTCCGCAGGCTTTTCAACAAGTAATGCCATATCAAGATCTAATACACTTAGTGTGAACTGAATATGCTCAGAGCATTCTGAAAAATTTGGTCCAGTGAGGGTTGGAACATTGGATGCATGAGAATGCAGTGAAACAAGAACTGTAACTGAAATAAAATAGGACAATACTTAATAAAAACTTTGAGAATTATAAACATTTATAATGATGACCTATTGACATCACCTAGGTCCTCCTTTGAGCGAAACCTAAGCATACCTATTGTTCACTCATTAATTAGGTGCAACATAATCACCTAAGTAGGTCTAAATAATTTATACAGCTTATCAAGTTAGTCATGTTATCTTTGGATATCCAATTTTTACCCGCTAAGTTGCATAAATTACTCATCCTATCCAGTTCATAATTATTTAAATGTGGCTCTCCTTTCGGCCTAGTCCCATTCTTATAATTATGCCTGCAATCGAGAATATCATTGACTTAAATGTTACCCTTTTAACAAACTTTGATGTAGTTTAATATTCATAAGTTTCACTAACCTAGGTCACTTTGGTGACTACCAAGTTAGAAATCCTTATGATTATCCAACTAACCAATGATATACTTTATTCTTTTATTCGAATTATGGCGATGTCATTTTTTTATTCAATCACTATTATTGAAAAATAAAATATAAAACTAAGTATATATATATTTTATGTGATTGATAATCCATTCATGACATTCAATCTAACCATAACTCTCACATATATAGTAACACAGTAATAGAAAAACTTTCCCAATTAAATGCTTCAAAATAATCATACGTTATTGCAGAAAACATAATCTGACAAAAATAAATTAATTTATTGTAAGCATGTGACCATAACCTTTATCTCTTTCATTGACCATATAAAACCATAACGAAAACAATATCCGTACATACATTGCAAGAACATGTATATGTTTTCCAGTCCAGTGATCTTGATTAGAAAAATAATAATTCAATCCAAACAGAGAGAGTCAATCTATTTACCATAAACTGATTTGCTCAATCACCATATGCAAATAGTATCAATATGTAAAGAAGGCGGACTGTTAGTTGCGTAAAGGAGTAAAATTAATAGACTCCATCAAGCAAAATCCACTGCGGCAATTTAGATCTTAAAATCACATAGGTTACATGTGAATAGAGGTGGCAATTTCAACCCATATTTCTTAATCCGCCCAAATCCGTCCACTTGAAACCCAACCCAATCCGCCCATATTGTGTAATGGGTTAATATGGGTTGAACCCATATCAACCCATATTTTTTTGGGTTTAGATGAGTTGAGAGTGGGTTTAATATGTGTTAAAATTAAAAATGATCCAACACCCATTTTTCTCTCCCGCTGCACTCTCTCCCGTAGTCCCGTGTTTTTTGGTCGCACTGTGTCACTACAATCCATTTCAATTTTCACCTTTCTCTCTCTCTCTAACTGTTTCTCTCTCTAACTGTTTCTGCCAAACAATTTTCACCTCTCTCTCTCTCTCTCTCTCTCTCTCTCTCTCTTTAACTGTTTCCCAAACAATCAAAAAGTAACGGAAAAAAATAAAAAAAGATTTAGGATGGGTTTGAATTTTAAAAGATAAGTGGCTTATTTTTGTTCTTATTTGATTTTTTTTTTTTGCATTTGTTAATTTTGCGTTAAAATTTTGTGACTTAATGATTCGTCTCGATGAGAGGAATCGGAAAAATAAATTTTTTTAATCGAAACTCATAATTTTTTTCAAAAAGACAAAAATAATATAATTACAAGACCAATCTCTTGAGCTCCTCCCCCTCTTTTGGGCTTTTTTCCGTTTTGTTCTTATTCAACTTTTTTCGCTTTCATCGTTTTGCGATAAGTATTTTACAATTTTTGATTCACTCCAATCAAAAAAGTAAAAAATTATTACTTTTACCCAAATATTTTTAAAAACATCCAAGATAAAACTCATAAAGCCGATTGTTGGGATTTATCTTGAATATTACAAAAAATATTAGGATAAAAGTAAATATATATTTACTTTTTCGATTCTTTCATCGAGACGAACTAATAGGGATAAAAAGTTTGTCGCAAAACAAATAAAAAAAAAAATTGAATAGAGACAAAAAAAAGTTATTTGACTTTTTAATCCAAACCTAAGAGGTGGCTTCAACGAATGCAATGAATATCAAAATTGTACAATCGGTGCAATCATCGCCTTCCAGATAATTCTCTGATGTGGCCTACTCCTTGATAAAATTACATTACTATTTGGAAATGGAAAAAAGAGAGTAAAAACCAGATTTTTTAAAATCTTTTTTAGCCTCTAATTGCTTCATTTTTATTCAAAAAAATTGAGTTTTAATCAGAATTCCCTTATTGAGATAAATCAGAGAATGGGGGAAGGGAAACAAGAAAAAAAAAAAAAGAAAAAAAAGAAGGGAAAATGGGTCGGGTTGGGCGGGTTTGGGTTTGGATTGACCCATATTCGACCCGACCCGTTTCAACCCATTTATCTTTTGACCCATATTTGACCCGCACATATTTGACCCATAACCCGTTTCGACCCGTCCAAACCTGACCCGACCCGCTTGCCACCTCTACATGTGAACTATAGAAAAAATAAGTAAATCTCTTCTCGCACCCCTTCTGACATGCGCACCCCCCGACCCCACTTCCCCTCTTCCGAAAATGCCCCCACACACCCCAGAAATACCGAACCCATTTTCTCTTTTTTTTATTTACATAATAATGTTTATACTCTGTATCTTTTTTCTCTTTTATTTATTTAAAATTATTTTAGTGTTCCGATTGTCAATTCGGTTGAATTGGTGGAATTTTTTTATCATTTATCTTCAATAGTCATAATAAATTTTTTGCACTAAGAAAGTTGTAGAATCAAATATCTCTTAGGGTTAATCAATAAGAGCCCTAGAGTCAAAATTTAATTATGGTCATTTATGATAAAATGATCAAAAAACTAAAATCTTTCCACTGGTTCAAACAGATTGAAATTTGGAATACTTAATTTTTTAACCTCAATACACCGTTTATATATTACTCTATAAAAAATATGGTTAAAAAATTAAGTGTTCCAAATTTCAATCTGTCTGAACCGGTGGAAAGATTTTAGTTTTCTGATCATTTTATCTTAAATAGTTATAATTAAATTTTGACTCTAAGGCTCTCGTTGATTAGCCCTAAGAGATATTTGATTATACAACTTTCTTAGGGCTAATAAACGCGAGTCCTAGAGTCAAAATTTAATTATGATCATTTAAGATAAAATGATCAAAAAACTAAAATCTTTTCACCAGTTCAAACGGATTGAAATTTGGAACACTTAATTTTTTAAATATATAAATTGTCTAAAGAAGTTAAAAAATTAATTATATACTTAATAACTTTTATATCTTTTTCATTTTTATTTATTTAATATTATTTAAGCGTTCCAATTTTCAATCTGGTTGAATCGGTGTAAAGAACTTGTTTTTTTTTGTCATTTTATCTTCAATGGTCATAATGAAGTTTTGGCTCGAAAGCCGTTCAACAAGTACCCTAAGGCTCCTTATTTAGTTTCAGGTATTTCTTAGGGTGCTTATTGAAAGGCCTTAGTGTCGAAAATTCATTATGACCATTTAAGATGAAATGATAAGAAAAATAAGATTTTCGCACTGGTTCAATGAATTAAAAATCAGAACACTTTTTTTTTTACTCTTTATATGTATTTTTAAATTATTTAATATTATATACGTAAGCAAATTTCTTTATGTTATTGAAATTTTACTTTTATTTTCTTACTCTTATTAAAATTTTATAATTCTTTTATGTTATTGAATTTATTAATTCATGTATTTTCACTCTTTGACAAAATTAGTACAAGTTATGTTAGTATAAGTTATGTTTTAATTGTTCATTTATAAATTAAAATTATAGACAAAAGTCTTTTAAAAGTAAAACAAAAAACTACTAAAAGTAAAACAAAAAATTACTAAAAGTAAAATAAAAAAAAAACTAGTAAAAGTAAAAAAAAAAAACAAACAGTAATTAAAGTCTTTCAAAAGAAAAAAAAACTAGTAAAATTTAAAAAAATTAAAATTGTGATTAAAGTCTTTTAAAAGTATAAAAAAAAAACTAGTAAAAGTAAAAAAAATAAAACAGTAATTATTTACTTTTAAAAGTAAAAAAAAAAAACTAGTTGAAGCAAAAAGAAAAAAAAAAAACCGAAAAAGGAGAGGGAGGAGGGGCAGGGGGGAAAGGTGGTGGGGCCGGGAGGGGAGGGGGGTGTCAGGGGGGGTGCGAGAAGAGGGTCTCAAAAAATAATTAATTGCCGAGTCGAGGACTTCTTTACCGAAACATTAATTAGCAACCAACAGAAGCAAATAGTAATCGATTATGCTACTATATTCAATTGTCAGCCTGTAAATTAATGACGGCAATCAAAAAGCAATTGAATGATATGAAACTGTTATTTTCTATCCGAATGAAAACAACACAGTAGCATAAAATATTCCATTCAATATTGTAATTATCTACGGTTTTAAATATTCCATTCAATAAAAGACTTTAGGGAGCCACGTATAAATAGGATCCAATAATCAGAGAACTAGAGATCATCTTAATCATATTCTAAATCGACGACGAAACATTAGGCCGTACATAAACAAAAAATGTACGAGTAACGTTAATTAGAGTTTAACAATAGGGTTAAATCCCACGATGGCAGTACGTTTCCTATAATTAAATTCCAAGATGTATTGATTCAGAAAAACCATGCTCTGATACCAACTGTAAATCTATATCTGTATTTAATCTATTATGTGGAAAACAGATATAACAGGATCTTGAATTCAATACATCTCAAGAACAATAAATAGCGTACCTTTGTTGGCCATCGTGATTAGAGAGAATAAACCCCTTAATTAGAAACACCTTAATTCTTGGCTCACCTTCTTCTCTCTGTCTCTACTTTTCTAGAATATCCCAATGACTTTAATTGATGGAAAAACCGTAGGAACAAGGGTGAGTATTCTACCTTTTATAGAGGAGAGGAGAGAGCCTTAAAGATAATTATTAAAAGACACCTAGTCCATTAAGGTCTCTTTTATTATCAATAGTTTTCCTTAATCTATAATTCTAATTAGTTTTCATAATGAATCATATCACTTCATTGGCTTATCGGATAGTGGAGTCCCACAAACACAAAACGTGGAGGCTAATAAGCCACACTAATAGGAAAAAACTAACAAAAGAGAGGGAAGGAAAATTAAAGAAACTGACCCTCTCCTTTTTTGGTTTAGAAAGAAAGCGAGAGAGAAAAAAGAAAATTAAATTTTGAGCACATTAGTATTTTTCTCCCATTTATTTTGGAAATAAGCCACCCACTTACTTAACACAAGTATATACTCCCTCCATCCTAATTTAATAGTCACTCGTTTTATTTTATTCGGATGAAAAACTAGTTATATCTTCAAATCGGTTATGATTTTCATATCCAATATGGAATTTGTTTGATAAATCTCGATTAGTTCTACAATACAATGTTTTCAAAAGCAAATAAAATATTATAAATTATAAAATATAATCAATTAAAAAGTGGTATAAACTTCCAAAAAGAATCTTTAAATTGAAAAGAATCTTTAAATTGGGACGGAGGGAGTAATCACATCCAAAATACACACTCAGATGCATGAATATACGCATAAATGTGTGGGACAAGACAATAGTAGTTTTGTGTGTGCGACACCCTCCCCCCCCCCAAAAAAAAAAAAAAAAAAACAAGAGTAGTGAATGGAGTAGTAGACTGGGGAAATCAGACTAGTTAGTAGTTTTGGTCCGGAGTCCTCCCCGAAGTTATCCTATCCTATCATGTCGGTCGGTGTCATGTCGGTCGGTGCGTGCTCTCTCTCTCTTTTTCCACCACCATAATCCCTATCGTAGAATTTTCCACTGAAATCAGGGTAAGGCTGCGTTTCAGAAACCAAATAAGAATTTATTTTTTGTTGAATAAGAAGGCTTGTTTCCCAAAAAATAAGAAGGAGGTGCTTATTTTTCAGAATTTATATAGGTACCAATGGGCGTCGGAGAGGGAAATCGTACTGGCGGCCGCGCCGGGCCCTCTCCGACCACCGGACGGCCGATCCGAGCAGTCCAAAAATTCTAAAAAAAAAAACCGCGAGGGCCAACGTGAGAATCAACGGCATCCGAGATGTGTAGAGTGCTTGATCCGAGCACCCCTTTTCCGTGTATATATGAATCTCGGTTTTTTTTTTTGGAATTTTTGGACGGCTCGGATCGGCCGTCCGGTGGCCGGAGACGGCTCGGCGCGGCCGCCGGTACGATTTCCCTCCGTCGGCGCCCATTATCATAGCAACAGTCTTATTTTTTGTATAAGACAACTTCAAACTCAAAAATCATGTGTTTACGCAAATAATTTTCCTATCACTATTGATCTTGTTTGATAGATCTCATTGAGATCTTTAATACGGTGCAAAAAAAAATTGAATTTTTTTTCATTTACATTATTTTTGAGTTTGAAAATGTGAAAGGAACTTTTTGTTTGAATTTTGTGGAATGGCCCTTCTTATTTTTGAATGAGAAGTGGCAAAATAAGTACTTATTTCGGAATGGGGCCTAAATCAGGCAGACTTCTACTTAGATAGAACTAGTCCAGTCCTGCCTACCCTTGCGAAATCACGACCGACATACTTTTTTTGGTTCATACTTTAATGTGATTTTTCGTTTCAAATTCTTAAAATAAGTATTTATTTTCAAATTTAAAAATAATAGGTTTGCAAAAATAAATTTTCAAAATTTTTTTTTGGCAGGATTTGATAGATCTTTTTTAAATCTATCAAATAAAATTCATATTGCATTTTTTTTTATTTTAGTTAATCTATTATTTTTAACCTTAAAAATTACAAATAAATATTTATATTTTTTAAGTGGAAAAAGCAAAATGGGGCCTACCCCCCTCTCTCTCTCTCTATAGACACCCACACTGGACATTTGATCTACTACTCCTAGCTAGTTGTTCCTTCTTCTTCTAAATGGCGGTTTTTCTTGCAACAACATGCTACTACTACGACTCCTTTCTCGTTTCTCTATTGCTACTTATGCTATTTCTTCCTAATTTTCATCAAACAGGTATCCCTCTCTCTCTCTCTCTCTCTCTCTCTCTCTCTCTCTCACACACACACACATAAGTGTTTACAATGATATGATGTAGTGTCATATTTAATTTAGATTGTATCCTCAAGGGGTTGGCCAAGTGGTCAAAATTTGAGATTTGGAGGCTTGCTCATTTTTAATTTCTCAAGTTCGAAATCTCTCAAGTGCTATAATTTCTGTGGCACGAGTTCATACAAAAGCTTTAATACTTAACAGGGTCAAGTGACCCGGCTAACCAATTAACTTTTGGCGTCGCCACTGTGCAGCATATAATAATCCTTTAAGCATAAGGTTACAACAGTATTGTTAATTACTACGGAGTACTTGAGTATATAAGTCAATAACTAATGCTCGGGAAACATTGGATTAACTCAAAATATGTTTAGATTTGTGTCCGTACTACGCCCTAGCCTAGCACTGGCAGTTGATTTATCGGCTAAAATGAAATAGTACTAACTAATGCGTGCAGATGCACAAATAGGGGTGTTCAACGGACGATTGGGCGACAATTTACCCTCCGAACAAGAAGTAGTTGAGCTCTACAAGTCCAACGGCATTGGAAGAATGAGAATGTACGCTCCAAATCCACAAACTCTCCAAGCCCTCAGGGGATCCAACATAGAACTTGTACTTGATGTCCTTAACGACGTCGACGATCTCCCACGTCTTGCTAACAGTACTGCCGCCGCATCTGTTGGCTTGAGATTACCTAAGCCTATGATTAACTGGTGGGAAATTAGTGAACTAAACACACACAAACAATTTACCAAGGAAGTGGTTTTTTTCGGAGAAGGTACAGAGAGCTACAGAGGAGAGGAAGCACTGATTTTTTTCATTTCCATCCACTTCTAGAAAAGTCTTACAGCCCTATATACACATTGAACAAAGATTTGGGCCTTGGGCTAACTAAACAAAACACATAATAAAGAAAAGGCCCAACACAAAAATACAACATGACCCAAAAATATTAAGAGTTGTTTGGACAGCACATTAAACCAACATTACTCCCCCTTAATGTGCTGTTCCACAACTCCAAGTAATTCTCTAAAAAGTTGAAACTTCTGTTTAGGTAGAGTCTTAGTGAAAATGTCAGCAACTTGTTCTTCTGATCTGCAAAACATAAGCTGCACTTCCCTTGCTTCAATTACATCTCGAAGGAAATGATGTTTGATTGCTATGTGTCGAGTGCGGCTGTGAAATACTGAATTTTTGGCCATCGCAATGGCTGATTTGTTATCACAGAAAATCTCAGTTCCTTCTTCCTGTTTTTCACAAACATCTTCAAGTATTCTCCTCAACCAAATTGCTTGGGAGGTTGCTAAACCGGCTGAAACATATTCAGCTTCTGCCGTTGATTGTGCCACACTCTCTTGCTTCTTTGAAGCCCAAGAAAATACTCCGGAACCAAGAGAAAAACATATCCGGAGGTGCTTTTCATATCATCAATGCAGCCAACCCAATCACTATCACAAAATCCAAATAGTTTCACAGCTACATCTCTGCAATACTTGATTCCATAGCAGGTTGTGCCTCTAATGTATCTCAAAACTCTCTTTGCAGCACCATAATGATTTTGGCTAGGATTGTTCATGAATCTAGAGAGCAAACTTACAGCATACATTATATCAGGCCTTGTAGCTGTGAGGTATAATAATTTTCCAACCAAACTTCTATATAAAGTGGCATCAACCTTCTTTTCACCAACTTCTTTCATGAGTTTTTCATTTACAATCAGAGGAGTAGCCACGGGTTTACACCCATTCATCCTAAATTTCTTCAAAATATTTTCAGCATATTGCTTTTGTGAAATAAACACACCCTCTTCACTTTGATAAATTTCAATTCCAAGAAAATGATGTAGCAAGCCCATATCACTCATTTCATAACGTTGCATCATTTGTTTCTTGAAATCTAAAATCATCTCCTCATTATCACCGGTAAACAACAAATCATCGACATACAAGGCAACAATAAGAATTGACGTACCTTGAGTCTTCACATATAGAGTTGATTCACTTTTGCTCCTCTTGAACCCCTTTTCATTGAAGTAAGAATCAATTTGACTGTACCATGCTCTTGGAGCTTGTTTCAGCCCATATAATGCTTTCTTCAATTTGTACAGCTTGTCTTTTTCTCCTTTTGTGACAAAACCTTGAGGTTGTTCAACGTAAACTTCCTCTTTCAATTCTCCATTTAAGAAGGCTGATTTTACATCAAGTTGATACAATAACCAACCTTTTTGGACTGCAATGGCAATGAGGGCTCGAATGGTGTCCGGCCTTGTAACTGGAGCAAAAATCTCTTGGTAATCAACTCCGGGCTGTTGTGCATACCCTTTTGCTACTAGCCTTGCCTTGTTTCTTTGGAATGAACCATCCGAATTCAGCTTCACTTTAAAAATCCACTTCACACCAATGATATCCTTGTCTTGTGGCCTTTCAACTAATTCCCATGTCTTATTTTTTTCGATAACATTGAGTTCCTCTTCCATAGCTTTTATCCAAGCTTCATTCTCAATTGCTTCTTCAAAACTTTCAGGTTCCACCATACAAAAATTACACTGGGCATACACATCATTCAAACTCTTCATTCTTACTGGAGTTAAGCTAGGTGTGGATGAACTAGAGCTTGTACTTGAACTTGGAGAAAGTCTAGGAGATGATGGTGAGGCTAACCTTGGTGAGAATTGAGGTGAGTTTTCATTATCTTCCTTTTCATGTGCAGCACTTTCTTGTTCTTCATTGACTTGGACAGATTTCTTCTCAACTTTTTCGTGTTCCCAATTCCATGAAGCATTCTCATCAAACATCACATCCCGACTGATTATAATCTGATTTGTCTTCAAGTTATACAATCTGTATCCCTTCGATTGGCTGCTATATCCCACAAAAATACACCTCACACTTGTTTCATCCAATTTGGTTTTCCTTTCTTTTGGAATATGAGCATAGCAAACACATCCAAACACCTTGAGATGCTTCACCGACGGCTTCCTCCCACTCCAAGCTTCAATTGGAGTTTGATTCCAAAGCGCCTTTGTAGGACACCGATTTATCAAATAAACATCCGTGTAAACAGCTTCTACCCAAAAAATCTTTGGCAGCCCTTTCTCATGTAACATAGACTTGGCCATTTCCATCACGGTCTGATTTTTCCTTTCGGATACTCCGTTCTGTTGTGGAGTGTATGTCACGCCCCAAATCCGGGAGCATGACCGGCCGTGTACCATGAAGCAATCATGGGACACGAAGCCTAATTAAAAATATTTTTACCGGCTTGAATCACATAAAATAAAATTTGGATATTTTATTATAATAAAATGTACGACACCAAACCAATATTTTTCTTAAGCAAATGACACAATATATGATATTTTCTAATCTCCAAATTCCACAAAGAACTGCCAATTAATAAAAATGCGGAAGCTAATAAATAAAAGTGCAGAAACTGTTTGACAATAGAAAATAAATAAAAATGCAGATGCCCTAGAGGTCCAAACACAAGGTCCCGACAACGCCGCAGAGTCCACTATAATGCTCCATGAACTAACCTGAAAAATAATATGGAATAAATCCGTCAGCTGACGCGCTCAGTGAGTAGTTAAGCATGCTAAGGGTGATAATACAAAATGACATACTTTTGAACGAACGATAACAAGAGTTCCAAGAAGTGGTTTCAAATTAATTAGGGAGATAGATGGTTCAACGAATACTAACAGCAAACCAAATACTGAACAAACTGATCAACAGCTCAACCAAAGAGTATCCACCCGTTAAATAACAGATTAACGAATAATATGAACAATCATCGAATCACCAAAATAACTATACCAAACAATGAGTCCAATAATATCCAAAAGATGAACAACAATAAACGGGAGTCTAAACCAAAGTGGGAACCATATCTTCCAATTACCAATTACCAAATGCCAAATATTTTCTCAGGGCTTCGCCCGTTGGATCCAACACCGTACTTAGAGTCACCACAGGATGGCGCCGGGGACCTTTTCCCTAAGCCGATCCGGAATAGGGTCACAGGGTATTTCACAAGTCTTTTTCCTAGTGGCCAAAGTCACCACGATATCTCACGGGTCTTTTCCTTGGACTTCAATAAATATAAACATAGTCCATGGTCCCAAACTCAAATAGAATCAACGGGCGAACCGGAGTCACCTGACCGGCCAGGACTATTTCCCGTGTCGTTGTATAGTCACAATAATATCATGGAGTCAATGAATCGACAACAATAAAAGTAAGGGCACTCGATCAATCACAAATATTCTCAATTAACCTTGTATGCCAAAGGGTACGTCAATTATCCATAATTATGAGAGCAACGAATAAGAATAATTATCATCAGATCACAACCAATAACGAACTGTCAAGAATCGATAACGAATTGTCAAGAATCGATAAGCTCAAGAGGATTCCAAAAAAAGGGATCACATGCTTAACCACTCACCTTAAGTCTGAAAAAAATGCAACCAATTGCGATGTTGATAGCAATCCACTAATCTGTATTACAACCGAAGAAACAAATAAATCTACAATTGTTTGAATGATCCACTGATGTAACTAGTTAATGCCTAAACTTATACGACTACTAATAATTAATTCTTAAACCTAAAACCAAGTGCCACCAACTAACTATACTCAAACATGCAGATCACCAGATACTTAATTTGCAATTGAATACCACCATTACCTCTCATCTTCACACACGGCATGCACACACAGCACCACATGCACGCACACCTCTCTCTCTCTCTCTCTCCCTTTCTCTCTCTCTCCACCCCAACCCATATTCCATTATGACCATAAAAGCCAAAAGGGTAAGTTACATAATATACTATCTAAGAGAAATTAATTAGAAGACTTACCTAAAAATCACAACTCCGGTGAAAACCTTCCCACGCCGTCGCTCTATCTACTGCCGCAGCTCTCTCTCGCTCTCGATAATGAGAAAAGAAATAACAATCCTATTTTTCAAAGGTTTCCTCACCCTAATAAACTGTCCACGTTCCAACTTAAAACTTATCTTATCTAATTACACAATCAACCCAACATTATTCTTTCCGTTAACTAATCACTTGCGGGGACCAATTCCCAGTTTAACCAAACTTAGGATTTTAAGCGATACGTGTAACTGATGCCAAAAATAAGCTGCCCAACATATATATATATATATATATATATATATTTAGCAAGAAGTTTGAAAAGAAAAATGAAAGATTTAATTATTTGCGTCAAAGTACTATTTTTTTTTTTGAAACTTAAAAAGTGGGATGTCACATCATTCCCCCCTTGAAAAGAATTTCGTCCTCGAAATTCAGAAAAGTAGCTAAACTAAAATTAACATGGCCTACTAACAAATTAAACAATAATATTTCTAGTAGACACGATAAAACAAATTGCACCTTGCCCCTCAGACGCATCAATATCATTTCCTCCATCTTCTTTTCCCTTTCAACGTGTAGCTATATGTCCAGGTTGTCCACAATTGTAACATAACTTAGGTGAGCCATCACAACTATAACCATAATGAGATTTCCCACAACGATTGCATAACCACTCAATCTGCTCACTCCTATCACCATTTGACTGCGTTGGCGTACAAGTCCTCTTGTTAGAGTTACTACCCTTATTGCTTTGTCCTAATTGCCACCATTCTCTAGATCTCTTAGACTGGCGCTCTTCACTCATCTTCTCCTCTTTTAAATCATTCTCTGCTGTCAATGCTTTAGTCACAAGTTTAGGTAGTGTCTTAACATCAAGTAAAGAAACTCTCCCATGAATATCGGATCGAAGCCCCCTTTGAAAATGCCACACCTTATCTGTTTCTTTTTCCACCAAAACTCCAGCATACCTTGACAATTCATCGAACTTCTGTTGATACTCCGCCACTGACATATTTCCTTGTCTTAAAGCCAAAAACTCAGTCCGCATTTGGTCTTTAACTGCGGGTGGAATGTACTTCTCCTCAAAATCCTTTTTGAAATTGCTCCATATTAATTCATTCTGCTTATCTTTGTAATGCTGCTTTGCTGACCGCCACCAATGCTCAGCTCCCCCACTGTAGCTTATATGCCCCAAAAGACACCTTTTGGGCCTCAGAACAACCCAACACATCAAAGATCTTTTCCATTTGCAATAGCCAGGTCTCAGCATCCGATGGCTTATCAGTCCCCATAAAAGATGGTGGATTAGTCTTTAGAAATCTATCAAAAGTATTGCCTTTGTCCAATGTTGGAGACCTTGATGCAGTTGCTGGCGCCACTTGGGCCTGATGCCCTATAAATAATCCCATAAAAGTTTGAAAAGCCTGAACAGCAGCTACCGGGTCAACAGAACCTGCGGGTGCACTAGAATTTGAAATAATTTCTGTGATTGGATCAGTTGGATTTACAGCGGGGTCGGCTAGATTAGCATCATTTTCTGTTTGAACTGCATCATAAAAAATTTCAGCCTCAGCACTACCTCGGCCACGGCCTATTGGGTTGGCGCGGCCACGACCACGTGCTAAAGGAGTGGCCTGACCACGGCCGCGAACTGTAGGAGTGGCCCGACCTCGGCCACCAACTGCAGGACCCTCATTTGTCGACCTAGTATTACGACGTTGACGAACCATTCCCTAACCTTGAAAATATAATACTACAGTCAATAAGCTAAATGCGAGATTAGACAAACAGAAGATGGACTCACAAGCCTATGGGACTCCGGGGACTTGGACCTCTTCTAGGACATGATGCTATGCCAAATGCAATTATAAAAATCGAAACTTTAGCTCTGATACCAATTTTGTCACGCCCCAAATCCGGGAGCATGACCGGCCGTGTACCATGATTGCTTCATGGTATACGGCCGGTCATGCTCCCGGATTTGGGGCGTGACAGTGTAACCCACTGTTAGCTGCCTTTCAACTCCTTCATCTTCACAAAACTTGTCAAACTCCTTAGAGTTGTATTCTTTGCCTCTATCACTTCTCAAGGTTTTTATGTAGTACCCACTTTGTTTCTCCACCATATTTTTGAACTTTTTGAAGATTGAGAACACTTCAGATCTTTGACGCATGAAATAGACCCATGTCATCCTTGTTAATCATCAATAAAGAGAATAAAATACTTATTTCCAGCATGCGATAGAGTTCTCATAGGACCACATACATCCGTATGAACTAATTCCAGCATCTCTTTTGCTCTCCAAGAAACTCCTTTTGGAAATGGCTTTCGATGGTGCTTCCCAAGTGCACACCCTTCACAAACATCATGAACTTCCTCAATATTTGAAAGACCTTGAACCATGTTCTTTTGTTGAAGCAACTTGAGACCATGAAAGTTTAAGTGCCCGAGTCTCCTATGCCACAACCATGATTCATCATTCACAAGTGTTCTCAAAGCAACATTTCTAGTATATTTAAATGTGAGCGGAAAGTTTCGATTCTTCTCCATCTTTAACTTTGCCACAAGTTGACTTGGGTTATCTTTATCATGAATGGTACAACTACCAGCTTCAAAATGGACTGCATAACCATGTTCCAAAAGTTGTCCAACACTTAGTAAGTTCTGCTCCAAATCTGGCACAAGCAACACATCATGAATCAACTTTGTTCCAATCTTGGTTTGGACTCCAATAGTTCCTTTTCCTTTTGCATTTACTAATGCTCCATTTCCCATTTTCACTTGTGAACCAGCTGAAGTATCCATGTTCAAGAAAATGGACTGATCACCAGTCATGTGATTGCTACAACCGCTATCAAGATACCAAACTTCATTCTTGTATTCGGAGGCAGCCTGACAAGCATAAAATAAATTCCCTTCACCATTTTTCTCTTCTAAAAAATTTGCTTGCTGATTGCTCTTTACCCTGCAATCCTTTTTAACATGCCCAAACTTCTTGCATTTATAGCACTGTGGTTTTCCCCGAAACCAACAGTCCTGTTCAAGATGATTGTCCTTATCACAGATTCTACATTTTTTTGCATCATCAACATTTAAGCTTCTATCATAATTTCCTCTACCTCTTCCTCTTGTGTTTCCTCCTCTTCCTCTTGAATTTCCTCCTCTTCCTCTTTCAACTCGACCACCCCTTTGTGATTGAACTGCTCTTGCTTGATTACTACTTGATGATTCTACATGACTTTTAGAATTCAGATTAATCTTAGACTGAAATGCACTCTCCAAGGGCTTTTCTGATTGTTTTAACAACCTTTGTTCATAAGCTTTCAATGACCCCATCACTTCTTGGACACTCATCTCAGAGATATCCTTTGTTTCTTCAATTATACCAATCATTGTATTAAATTTTTCTGGTAGACTAACCAGAATTTTTTCAACAATCCTCTTTTCTTCAATCTTTTCACCATAAGACTTCATTTGATTAACAATCACCATGAGCTTTGAAAAATATTCAGTTAATGTTTCAGAATCATTCATCTTCAAATATTCTAACTCTCTTCTAAGAGTTTGAAGTTTAATAACCCTTACCTTCTTATCTCCTTGAAACTCCTTTTGCAGAATATCCCATGCTTCCTTTGATTTCTTGGCCTCAATAATCCTTGGAAATAGATCATCAGAGAGTGCTTGTTGAATGAGGAAGAGTGCCCTTGAATCCTTCCTTTTTGTCTCCTCCAATTTCTGCTTTTCTCCTTGAGTAAGAGGAGTTTCTGGGTCAGGTTTTTCATACCCATTTTTCACAAAACTCCACAACCCTTGTGATTGAAAGAAAGTTTGCATCTTTACACACAAGTAATCATAATTTTCTCCAGCAAATATGGTAATAGGTGGCTGTTGAGAACTCACACTTTGATTGATTTGATCAGCCATGGAAGTTTCTGCAGAACCCACTCTTCTTCTTTCTCAAATCTTCCGTTTTGGACTTCTTTTCTTGAACCCTAGCTGCCGATTTTGGGAACCAGCTCTGATACCAATTTTGTTGGCTTGAGATTACCTAAGCCTATGATTAACTGGTGGGAAATTAGTGAACTAAACACACACAAACAATTTACCAAGGAAGTGGTTTTTTTTAGAGAAGGAACAGAGAGCTACAGAGGAGAGGAAGCACTGATTTTTTTCATTTCCATCCCCTTCTAGAAAAGTCTTACAGCCCTATATATACATTGAACAAAGATTTGGGCCTTGGGCTAACTAAACAAAACACATAATAAAGAAAAGGCCCAACACAAAAATACAACATGACCCAAAAATATTAAGAGTTGTTTGGACAGCACATTAAACCAACAGCATCAAAGTGGGTCCGAGACTACGTCCTGAATTATTATCCGGATGTCAAGTTCCGGATCATAGCCATTGGGACTGAGGTTGATCCCAACAACAGTCCATCGGCTCACCACGCTCCGTTGGTGCTCCTTGCCATGTCAAATGTCTACGATGCACTTGCCTTTGCTAGCTTGAACGAAATCAAGGTTCTTTAAAATCTTAGTTTTATTAAATTTTTTAATCTTAGTATGAGTTTCCTTCAAGTCGCTCGTCGCTTTCTATCGAATCGATGGTTTCAAACGGAAGTTTTTTACCATAACATTTCTCTAATTTGAAGCCGTTGTGAGTTTGGGATGATTTAACTTGTTATATTGTTTTTTGGCTTACCTTCTTGCTTTATTAGTTGTTTCTTAACTCACGGTAAATGAATACAAATCGTCTCGATGGGATAAATAGTTATGACCCATAACTTGTCTGGTTGACATGAATTAGAAATGTAACAAAGTTTGACAAATAACTAGAAAGGAGCTTTTGAAAATATACAAGCCAAAGAGAAATGATTTTAGAATACTTAAACATTTTGGCTTTTCATTTTTAACTTTTTAGTTTTTTTTTTTTACTTTTTGAACTATGGTCAGAATGTTTTTTGAATCTAGTAAAGTATTTGGATGATATGTGCAGAATGCATTTTGCAACATGAATAGTATTTGAGAGATCTGTGATGAAAATGAATTATGAGTTGATTTTTTACCATGTTGCCTTGATTATTTATTATGGGATATAATGGGTACAAAGAACGGTTTAATCAATTTTGTAAAAATTATATTATGAAATTGTATTATTCTTAGTTAATTAAAAGTCTCCAACTAATTTTTTTTGATAATTAAGAAGAAATAACGATAAGTTAAATCCAAGTTATTGCAAAAGAGCATGAACACTTCCAATCATCATTAATCCCCCCACTGAAGAAAAACAAAGAGACAACTAAAATTAGAATATATTTTTTCCTCAATTGATAGATATATTTAAAAATCCGCTCGGAGAGGAGCAATCTAACAACTTACATGGATATTTTTTGTTGGTCTTTCTCCCTTTTTTTTTTTTTTTGTATTTCTATTAATTTCACGCTTCTACATTAATTGTTCAATCTTTGTATGTTTCTCTAATGAAAACAATCAATCATTTTTTTAAAATCTGATCAATACAAAAATGCCAAAGCTAAAGTCTCTTCATCAGCTTATATGCATATTTTTGTAAAGAAAACAACTAGTAGAACTTGCACTTGCATAATCTGTTCACGTGTTATTTCTAAAATATGTGGAGGGCAAGTTGGTCTTTTCATCTTCAATCAAAGAGAAGTAGAAAATGAGAATGGGAAAAGCTCATATCCCCTCCTTTTTGGCTTCTTTTCTCGAAAGCAAGAAATCAAGAATGTGTTTTGCCATAAATAATTCTGGGTGATTCCTTCCAAACAACCAAAAGGAGAAAAGCTAAAAATGAAAATGTAAAAAAAGAGGGATCCGAGCACCCACTAGTTTTGATGCCTTGGAATTTAATCTAATTAGCTTTCATGATTCATACCTCTAATTACTTATCGATGTTTGTGATCCTTTATACAAATGACTCTGAATTGATCGAAATCTATAAATTCTCAACAGGTTTCCACTGTAACATACCCGGGACTCCTACGCACCTCAATCCCTCCTTCTCAGGGCATTTTCGAGGGCGCCTGGTTCTCATTCATGGTACCGATCATCAACTTCCTACAGAACACCAACAACCCGTTACTCGTCAACATATACCCCTACTTTAGCCACATTGGTGATCCGCAGAACATGCCTCTTTCGTATGCCCTTTTCACTGCCCAAAGAGGTGGCGTACAAGATGGTCAACTTTTGTACAGGAACCTCTTCGATGTCATATTGGATGCCACCTACTCTGCCGTCGAGAAGGCGGGTGGACCCAACGTGGAAATCGTAGTGTCGGAGATCGGATGGCCGTCTGCGGGTGACACTGCTGCTTCGGTGGAGAATGCAGGGACTTATTACAGGAATCTCATTAATCATGTAAAGGGAGGGAGTCCAAAGAGACCTGGGAGGGCTATTGAGACTTATTGGTTTGCCATGTTTGATGAGAATCTGAAGCCTGGAGTAGAGAGTGAGAGACATTATGGGCTCTTCTCACCCAACAAGCAACATAAATACCAAAACACATTGGCAACAACACCCCTAGTCGAATCCCTCGTATTATACTGTACTATTTGACTGACTTGAGGCTATGGGAACTGGAAAGTCGTCAAATAATCGTTGTAACCGCAAGTAGAATCGCTCCCCACGAGAATTTCGAAAGAAATTTTGTTGAGAATACCAGAAAGGGAAGGAGTGTTTTGTACTCTGGTGCCATTCAAAATTGTGTCTGCACCCATGTTTGTTGGGACCGATTTCTTGTCCGGTTTGCTATCTCCCAGTCCCCTCCAGCTTTCAAATTGAGGTTTGTCTCGAATTCAACAAACTGATGGGAATTGTTGATTTTGTAGAACCCGCTGAAGAGAGTGGTCATTCTAAAAATCATTCACATTGGACTTCATTTTTCTATATAAACTAACCGCGTTTATGCATGAAAAATGAAAAACCAAATTTGGTTTGAAACTTCAACCGTCCATTTTCCTTGCACATGAGCAATTTGTTCATGTAGTAAATTCGATGAACTTAAATTGGCAAAGAAAATGTTCTTGAGGAGTTCTGTAAAATGAAAGATTATGGTCATTTTAGTTAGTTACTCACTCTCTCTAGAAAGGCACACGTCGCAAGTAATTATTGGTGTGTTCATGACAAAAGAATATACTGTAATTTGGATGCCATTATAATAGTAGGGATGAAAAATACAAAAGACTCAAAATTATCATGGTGGCGTTATGGCTATTCTTACTATGATTCTAAGTGAATACCAAAAATGTTTTAGTACACCCATTCATTTCATATTTTTTCAACTTTTGAATGAAAGTAAAATTTCAAAATTTCTCGTTTTATGTAGAAAAAATTATGCCTTGGGGTCACCATTTTTTTGACGATTCAAGCTATTTATTTTGTAATTCTCGATGTATTTATCTTCCATGGTAAAATTCAAGTTGATCAGACATCCATAGAGACTTGTTCGAATATACGATAACTTGTTTCAAATGCAACAAACTTGAGTGATATCAACTCCCTCCAATAAATTAGAATTTCCAACCTTTTGAAAACTTAAACTTTGTTTGAAACCTGTGGAAAAGAGATGGAGGGAGTATTAAAGAAATTGACCCTCCCCTTGTTTGGTTTAAAAAGAAAGCGAGAGGAAAATACGAAAATTAAGTTTTGAGCACATTATGTTTTTCTCACATTTTTCTCCCGTTTGTTTTTTGTAAATAGACACCCATTTACTTACAACAAGTCTACAGCCACATCAAAAATACACGCTCAGATACACAAATATTTGCATAAATGTGTGGGGCTCTACACACTTGTGGTTTATTGTCTGTGACATTTATGTGAGTGTGTATTTGTAAATTTGACTCGTTTGAAAAAAAAAGAACAGAACAACTTTTTAAAAAATAAATACTTATTGTATATTTTTAAACTAAAAAATAATGTAAATAAAAAATAAATTTTTAATTTTTTTATCCCGTATAAAATATGCAACATTCATATTGTATATTTTTAAATTTTAATAAGTCAATTATTTTTAAATTTAAAATTCCGTATTTTTTTGCGATCTGAAACGGACCTAAATTCCAGTCTATGGAGTAGTTGACGGGGCAAGTACTCCGTGTTGGTCTGGAGTCCTCCTCGAATTTAATTTCCACCCTATCATGTTGGTGAGTTGATCGGTGGCTGGTCCTCTCTCTCTCTCTCTCTCTCTCTCTCTCTCTCTCTCTCTCTCTCTCTTCATTTCCACCACGACCTCTACTCCCTCGATCACGCCATTGTCCCATAGAATTTTCCACTAATAATTACATCAGGGTAAATCAGGCAGACTTCTACATACTATACTAGTCCAGTCCAACTTGCCCTTGCGAAATCTTGACTGACATATATACTTTTCTTGGTTCATATTTACTACTATGTAATTAGCATCCCTCTCTCTCTCTCTCTCTCTCTCTCTCTCTCTACACAGTTACACACACACTGGACATTTGATCTACTACTCGTAGCTAGTTGTTCCTTTTTCCCTCTTCTAAATGGCTGGTTTTCGTGCAACAATACGCTACTACAACCCTTTTCTCGTTTCTCTATTGCCACTTGTGCTATTTCTTCTGAATTTTCATCAAACAGCTCTCTCTCTCTCTCTCTCTCTCTCGCTCGCTGGTGTTGGCAATGATCTGAGGTAGTCTCTCATATGTAAAAAAAGATTAACTCGTACCCTCAAGGGTTGGTCTAGTTATTCTATTTATTGCTTTCCCTTCGTATGATTGCTTGAATATTGACTATTAGTTTGATTATTTTTATACTCCGTAAGAGATTAAAAAAATAAACAAATCTTTAAACCTTGCTGAACTAGGATTTTTCAGTGAGGGCTTGAGACTTGGATATTTGCTCTTTTTTAAAGTTTCAGATTCGAAACCTATCAGATGCTATTAATTCGTATGTGTCGAGTCCATACAAGACCTTTAATACTTAGCCGGGTCAAGTGACCTTGCTAAACCAACTTTTGGCATTGCCACTGTGCATAATCCTTTTTAAGTATAAGGTTAACTCTATTGGGTTTAAATCCAGACAACCACATATTGGCTAAATGAAATACTAAAATTCGTGCAGATGCACAAATAGGGGTGTGCTACGGACGATTGGGCAACAATTTACCATCCAGTCAAGAAGTAGTCCAACTCTACAAATCCAACGGCATTCGAAGGATGAGAATGTACGCTCCCAACCCACAAACTCTCCAAGCCCTCCGGGGATCCGGCATCGAGCTCATACTTGATGTCCCCAACAGCGATCTCGAGGGTCTTGCTAACGACGCTGCCGCTGCATCAAAGTGGGTCCAAGACAACGTCCTGAACTATATCCCGGAAGTCAAGTTCCGGATCATAGCCGTAGGGAATGAGATCAATCCCAACGGCGGTGAAACAACTTGCCTTGCTCCGTTTGTGCTCCCTACCATGTCAAAGATCTACGATGCAATTGCCTCTGCTGGCTTGAAGGACCAAATCAAGGTTTTTTACTTCGAAATCTTACTTTCATTACCATGATTTTCTAATCATAGAATTAGTTTCCTTCAAGTCGCTCGTTGCTTTCTATCATATCGTTTCAAAATAAGATTTTAACCATTTTGGCTTAGGTTGTTTGGCTGTAAAAATGAGGAGGAAAATATTTTCAAGATGAAACGTCTTGTACCAACAAGGTGAAATTGTTTTCCTCTAATTTTGGCCATAAGTCATTTTTGCATTTCACCCTCGATGGTCCGACATTTTCCAAAACCAAGTATTCCATGCATTTCTTTCTTCTCCCAAATCATATCCAAAATGAGAGAGAGGAAGAGGAGAGAGAGAGCTTACTAAATTAAAATATTTCTAAACCAGTGTAGGAAAACACACGCACGATATACAAATACGATAACTGTAAAGAATCAAACAACACAAGAATTTTACGTGGTTCCCCAAATATTTTGCATTGAAACAAACCGAGCCTACATTCCTCTAATCTA
This sequence comes from Rhododendron mucronatum var. ripense, assembly GCA_019656295.1. Lineage (NCBI taxonomy): Eukaryota > Viridiplantae > Streptophyta > Magnoliopsida > Ericales > Ericaceae > Rhododendron > Rhododendron mucronatum. The sequence continues at coordinate 3,237,402 of BPLT01000007.1, forward strand.
AAGCCGTTGTGAGTTTGGGATGGTTTGACTTTTCATATTGTTTTCCGGCTTACCTTCTTGCTCTATGAGTTGTATCTTAACTCACGGTAAACGGATACAAATCGTCTCGACAGGATACAAAGTACTGAACTACTGATGCTGGTTCTATTTTTTTCAAATTAGCTTACATGCCGAGTATTTTGGTGATCCTTTATATAAATGAATCTGAATTGATCGAAGATTCGAAATCTAAAATTCCCCAACAGGTTTCCACTGTAACATACTCAGCACTCGTAAGCAATTCATTCCCTCCTTCTCGGGGCTCTTTCGATGGCGCTTCGGGCTCATTCATGGGACCGATCATCAACTTCCTAAAGAACACCAACAACATGCAGCTACTTTTCAACATATACCCCTACTTCAGCCACATCGGGGATCCCCAAAACGTGCCTATACCGTATGCCCTCTTCACAGCAACAGGAGGTTTTCCACAAGATGGTCAGTTCCAATACAGGAACCTCTTCGATGCCATGTTGGACGCTGCCTACTCTGCCGTTGAGAAGACGGGTGGACCCAATGTGAAAATCGTTGTATCAGAGACCGGATGGCCGTCTGCGGGTGGCCCTTCTGCTTCGACGGAGAATGCAACGACTTATTATGGGAACCTTATCAATCATGTGCAAGGAGGGAGTGGGAGTCCAAAGAGGCCTGAAAGGGCTATTGAGACTTATTTGTTTGCCATGTTTGATGAGAATCTGAAGACTGGAGCAGAGAGTGAGAAACATTTTGGGCTTTTCTCACCCAACAAGCAACCCAAATACCAAATTCCCCAAAACACATGGTCAACAATACCCCTGGTCGAATCCCTCGTATTATCCTGTACCATTTGACTGGCCTTGAGGCTATGGGGACTGAAAGTGAAATGGAGTGTTTTGTACTATATCTGGTGCCATTCAAAATTGTGTCTTCACCCATGTGAATCGGGACCGATTTCTTGTCCAGTTTAATGTCTCCCAGTCCCCTCTAGCTTTGAAGGTTTGTATTAAATCAAATAATTGATCGGAATCGTTTATTTTGTAGTACCCATTGAAGGGATTGGTTAACTAACCGTGTTAATGGGAAACAGAATTGGGTTTAAAACTTCTACTGTCCATTTTTCCTTACACACGAGCAATTTGTTCATACAATTCGATGAACTAATTAGATTGGCGAAGAAAATGTTCTTGAGGAGTTCTACAAAACGAAAGATTATGGTCATTTTTGTTAGTTAATCACGCTCTCCCGAAAAGCACACGTTGCAATGTAATTATTGGTGTGTTCATGACGAAAGAATATAATTTGGATGCCTTTGTAACAGCAGGGATGAAATACAAAAGACTCAAAATTATTGTGGTGGCCAAGTGCACACCAAAATTTTTTTAGTACATTCATTTCATATTTTTTCAACTTTTGATGGAAAGTAATTTTCAAAATTTCTCGTTTTATGTAGAAAAAGTTATGCCATGGGGTCTATCACCATTTTATTTGATGATCCAAGCTATTTATTTGGTAACTCTTGATGTATTTATTTTTCTTGGTAAAACTCAAGTCGATTAAAAATCCGTAGAAACGTGTTCGAATATAACTTGTTTCAAACGCAACGAACTTGAGTGGTAGCTCGTTGTTTATTTACCTTTTTGGTCCCTAAAGTATTAGCGAGTGACAAATTTCATCCCCAATGTAAACATTTGACCAATTTAGTACCCAATGTTTAAAATTTGTGTTGACTTGGTCCCTATCCATAACGTCGTTTCTTGACTTATTAACATATTGGCATCTAATGTTCAAATATGAAGAAAAGAGTAACAAAAGGGGCTAAGTGATACTAATGCTCTGTTTGAATCTCAGGGAAAAGAAAGGACACTTAAAAAATATTTTCCTTCTATTGTTTGGCTGAAAGAGAAAGAAAGAAGAAAATAAAGATTTCAAATTTAGTAAATAGTAAATTATCCCTCCCATTTTTCTCTTATTTTCCTTCTCTTTTCTTTTCTTTTCTTTTCCCTTTCCTTAGGTTCCAAACAAAGCTAAATAGACTAATGAGGCAATGAGTAGGGTTTTTTAGATTGTTAACATAATATTTTTTCAATATTATGTTACCATATTTTGTAGGTTCTATTATTATGTTTCAATACATTCTATTATTATATTTCAATATAATCAATAATACATTATTCGCTATTTTCACATAGTTAAAGCGGTTAAAGTAAAATTACTGCATTGTACTACATAGTAGTTTAAGGAGGTGATGTGTAATTAAGAAACTTAAAAGAGCGAGTGAGACCAGCTGCTAGAGACACCATACGGCAACAGACCACGTGTAACAACCTTTTTCATCCACGTGGGACCAGATGATCCACGACATCAATAACGATAAACTGATAACCTGATAGCATAGAGCACTGATGAGAGTGATGAAACGATAGAAGAGGAAGAAGAAACACAGAGAGAGAGAGAGAGAGAGAGAGAGAGAGGGAGAGGGAGAGGGAGAGGGAGAGGGAGAGAGAATGGCACGACCTTGGCTACACTTGAACAACAGCAGGAGCATGGCAATGGCGTGTGCCAAAGAGAGTAACCAACACAGAGTTCTACTTCCAGAAAAGGTTCGAAATTCTAGGGTTTTGATACTCGGTGGAACTGGCAGGGTCGGAGGCTCCACCGCCATTGCTCTCTCCAAGCTCTGTCCCGACCTCCGAATCGTCGTTGGTGGCCGGAACAAGTAATTTTGTTCAATTTTCCCTTACCTCGCTCTGTTTGGCTGCGGAGAAAATAAACTAGGCTTTTTGTTTTTGGTACCTTGCGTTATATATTTAGTTTCGGATGCGAGGTTTCATTTTCCTTGATTTTGTGAGCGCGTAAGTTTAGGTACGTAGCGATTTTGAATTGTGGCGATTTCTCCGGTTTATCTTAGTTCTATGTTCCCTATACTTTGCTGATGCTACAATGAAGTAGAGTTTCCAGCCTTATGTTATTAGAAGTTTTCATCAAATGTGCCCAGTACATGTTGTTATAGTTTAGCTTGTGTGGTATTTTTCAAGTATGAGCGCAGCGAAGGCACTACTATCATAATTTACATACAGAAATTTTGTCGCGAAATCATTTGGCTAAATTGCACTCCTTCAATGTTGTTTGCAATTACAAAAATTTCAATGCCATATCATTCTGTAGGGGTTTTTGGTGTTAAAATCTGAATGATAAGCACTCTTGAGATTCGTACAAGACTATTAATCTATTATGGATACTGATTACTACAAGTTGAACATGGATCTGGGCTTGTTGGCTGACAAAATTTGAATACAAGTAAAGCATTCAACAATTCTACTAGTGTCCCGTTTGGTTTACATGCGATAGGGATATGGGAAGGCAGTTGTCAAAATGCCTTTTGGCATATGGGTTTATGTACTTGCAACTATAATCACAAAAGAAGATGCGCTCTCTCTCTCTCTCTCTCTGTCTGGTGAGAGCTGCAATTCCTGTGCCCATTAATTTGCTAGATTCTTGACATTTCTAGTCCGAAAACTATGTGATTTTTAATCTCAGATTCTCAAGTTGTCTACATTGCTGTTCCATGGCAGGGAAAAAGGTGCTGCTAGGGTGGCTGAACTAGGGAAAAACTCAGAATTTGCTGAAGTTGACATTGAAGAGAGGGCATCATTGGAAGCAACCTTACGTGGTTTGCCATCTATTCATAAATCCAAACATTCAACGAAACAATTTCTTAGTACCATGAGTGTAATTTTAAGGCTTCAGTTGCTGCCTATAGTTTTGGGATGCTGGTCTCCTGTTCATCTGAAGATGGAATACTTTGCTTCTTATTTTCATATAGCATTTTATTGGTCACTCTGGTAATTTTAACAGGAAATATACAACCAGCGTTTTCAGGACAACAAAATTTTGTTGAGACTCTATCTTCCATTTTCCTGTGGACAAATAGTGATGAACTCGGACCAATATGAATCAGCGTGGAATAAAAATCTTAGCCATTCTGTTCCCACCATTGTTATTACAGGAAAAATGTTTAATCACATTCAGTATGCATGTAGATCTTGAAACGTCTTCGTTCTGATCTTTCATTAAATACAGTTCTGCGATCGTATCATCTAGGTAGTTGATAATGAACCCCAGCTCACATTGGTGGAAAGAAGCCATATATTTTCTATGTTCTTCGACCAACTTCATATCGTCTCTTCTATTATATGTGTAGCATGGGGACTTATTGGTGAATATGGAGGGGGACGAAAATGGATCCTGAATCACTATATGCAGTTGGATTAACTGAAGAATGCCCATTTAGGACATACACACAACAAACACTTAGGTAGATTTGGGCAATGTACGTCTAACTAGTCTGAAGTCTTTTCCTTTGGGAGTTGTTAATGTTTATGTTTGTACCTATCTCTGGTGAATGTGGTTTATATGAAATGCCGCTAGCAGGGTACCTCTTGGATCTTACTGTTATCTTCTCGTTCGTGGGCATTAGAAAAGAAGACTTCTTGTGCTTGTAGACTGTAACTGCATTTAGTAAAGGACACTGACCACATGATGCCCTCAAAATGTCCAATACAACAATAGAATATTCTCTGAGGTTATAACACCATCAAAATGGTTTTGGTTTCTTCAACATTCCCAAATTGAACTGTGGTGCTTCCTCTGCAGATGTGGATCTTGTAGTTCATTCTGCGGGACCATTCCAACAGGCGGAGAAGTGCACTGTGCTGGAAGTGGCCATACAGACCAAGGTGAGAAGCAGGTAATTAGCTTGGTTTTTGTTAGTAATTAGCTAAATATTTTTCTTCTTATGGATTAGCTACTTCATTTTTTTGATTTCGTTTTTGCCTCCGCACAGACAGCATACATGGATGTTTGTGATGATACCAGTTATGCATTCCGTGCAAAATCCTACATGAGTAAAGCATTGGCTGCAAATATTCCAGCCATAACAACAGGAGGAATCTATCCTGGAGTGAGCAACGGTGCCAGTACACTCGGTCTTGTTGAATTTTGCGCATTTAAATCACCTTCAACTGCATAACCACCTGTTGAGGACATTATAATAGAAATATAAACTATTCTACGAACAAAAGTGAAAGGACTGCGTTGGAGGATGAATGGCCATGCCACCAATAAACAGAAACCAACTCCTGATCCTCGAAGTATAAACTATTCTATGACCGAAAGTCAAAGAAGTGCATTGTATCCACACTGCTAAACAGAACCAACGGCTGATATTGTACCCCTGGCTCCGCAACTCTTAGTCCTGTATACTGTTGTGAGGCGTTGATTTAAGTATACAGTGTTGGCTTGGCCCGCCCCATTTTCCCAAATCCCAATCAGTGCCAGAGTAACTTTTTTCTTATGCAATGTCTGTCAATATCCATATCTCAACACTTCGGCATTTCCAGTGGAGATTTCGGACAGATTTTAGTTTTTCCCACAGTTCGTGGAAGAGTTCATGGCTTGTCTGAACTAACAAAAACCTTATTTTTCTAATAAATATTGGAATTGAACTTCAGTATTACTGTGTTGGAATTCATATTTAGGTCAGATATTCATCGAATATGTCTGGATTGCTTCTTTCAGCTCCGGAATTTGACTCCCAAATGATTTTCATGACAGTTATGGCAGCTGAGTTAGTTCGTGCTGCACGGAGTGAAAGCAAGGGAGAGCCTGAGAGGCTAAGGTAATCATTTGCCCTGTCCCCTTCATGTTTGGTTTCTTTCTTTATTGTTAGCTTCTTTTCAGCATCTGCTGCAGCCATTAAGAAATGGAATTCTGAAATTCAAAACTTGGAAAGTTAGCCCAGTTTTACTCGATTCTCTGCATAATGGATCAGGAAAGAGGGGGAGGGGAGGGGGGAGGCAAAAAGAATATTCTTCAACTACGTAACGGGGCACATCTTGTCATTTTATTTTTTTGGACAACAAATAAGGAATTTAAATCTCAAAAAAGTATACAGAGATTAGCAGGAGAGGAGAATGCGATAATATGGCATCATTGATCCAAAGTTCCAAACAGTACATTCCAGCTAGTTTGGCACCAACTCCCAGAACTAATCATGTGCCCCCCAGGCACCAAACAAAAGATGGCTGGCAATAATTCAACCATCACCAAAGCTACAAGAAACAAAGAACACACACCTTTAGCTCCAAGTCAACATCCTTGTTCATCTTCTTTCGTTCTGTTGATTTTAGCCAGGTCTTTTTTGGTCCGTTATTAATATTCTCGTTCCTTGCTTTCCTGATAGTTCTGTGTATTGTACGCAGTTATTCCCTCGTTGAACTACTACTTAGGTGCTAATAGTAAGGGCAGTTGATAAAATGGAAACCCAACATAGTTTTATCCATCATTGTCAATTTGGTAGTTGTTAGTTGGGATCGTGAGCAATTAAACTTTGCCTTTTCTTTCTTTTTGAACGAATTGAGGAACTTACATGTTCTTGTATTATGTATCAGATTCTCCTACTACACGGCAGGCACTGGTGGTGCTGGCCCAACAATATTAGCCACTAGTTTTTTACTCCTTGGAGAGGAGGTTGTTGCATATAGTAAAGGTTTGTTTCTAGCTCATATCTTTATAAAGTTTATGACTTGAAGACCCATATTTTGGTTTACTTTATGTCAGGAGAAAAGATAACCGTCAAGCCCTATAGTGGAATGCGCAATATCGACTTTGGGAAGGGGATTGGAAAAAAAGATGTTTATCTCTTGTAAGTATTTAGGAGAAGACTTCGACAGTGAAATTTTGCATGTGTACAGTTGTGGAGCCAAAATATTTAGTTATTTCTAACTATTAAATGCAACTCCCTCTGTCCCGATTTGTTTGTCCAATCTCGGGTTTCCTACTTATTAAAGAAACAAATCTGATCCATTGATTTCAAAATTTACATAATCTAATCCATTGTTTTGAAATTGGATAGTCAATATGGGACATGTAAAAGTAAAAAGGGGGACAAACAAATTGGGACGGAGGGAGTATGTAATTAGTAAATACAGTTTTTGCAACTACTAAAACTGGTGTCCCACTGGAGTTGAACTTGGAAAGAGCAATAACGAAAATTTTTTAGTTCATAATACTGAAGATTTGTTTATAGAAGTACAAAAGAAAATCCTGGTTATCATGCAGATGGCTTAGGTACTTTTCCCTCTCAAAACTATTTCAGTAACAGATCATGCCTTTCAGGAATTTACCGGAGGTGAGAAGTACTCATGAGATCCTAGGAGTACCTACTGTTAGTGCTCGATTTGGAACTGCACCATTTTACTGGAATTGGGGAATGGTAGCGATGACTAATCTTCTACCAGTGGTATGATTTTACATTCTTATCATCTTTTTTGTTCAACTCGGTTGTGTCTCATACACTTGTTTTCCTTGCTTCCTAGGTCTAAGAATTCTCCTTGAATTATTGGAAAAGGTTCGTAAATCCTGTAACTACTAAACAAGTTAAAGAAATTAGAAAGTGACAAGCGCAGTGACATGCAGCGAGATAACTTAGTTACTACGAGTAACAGCTTTTGTAGGAGTTAGCATACCATTAGTACATCACAGTGGATGAAGAATGGTTGTTTGGAGATTACTGATCACTTCTGTTTTTGTACAGTACCACTAATGTACTTTTTTACTGTATCTTTTACGGATAATTGCTCTGCAGAATAGAAATGTTGTCCATCCAAACAAGTTTATGGGAATTTAAAAACAAAGGTCTACTGATTTACACTTCATTATCAATATGACAAATGCCATATGTATGATCTACTGTGGTTGAATATTGGCCTTTCTAATTTTGGGCTAGTCTTGCAGGAATTTCTTAGAGACAGGAGTAAAGTTCAGAAGTTGGTTGAACTATTTGACCCTGTGGTCCGAGCAGTTGATGAAATTGCTGGAGAGCGTGTTTCAATGAGGGTATGATACTTGCATAAATTCTTAAACAGATACAGTGCTGTTGTCTTCATTTTCTTTTTGGTGGACAATTCATTTTCTAATGAAAATGTTTCTTACATGAGTACATCCTCATTTACTTATGGACAGGTTGATTTGGAGTGTTCTGATGGGCGCCAGACATTAGCTTTATTTAGTCATAGACGACTCTCTGTGTAAGTTATAACACTAGAAATTATTGTCTTGTTACTGGTTATGGAAGCCTATCTCATTGTTCTAATTATCTGTTTAATAAAACCCCGCTTGCAGTTCAGTGGGAGCTGCCGCAGCTGCATTTGCTATTGCTATTCTTGAAGGAAGCACGCAAGCAGGAGTTTGGTTTCCAGAAGAGGTATGACGCATGAACTATAGTTTTTAGAATGAGCAAAACTGCTCGAGCTCAACTTGGTGTTCGCTCCATAAAAGCTCGTTCGAGATTGGCAACTTGCATCATTGATACAAGCTAAAATACATTTGGAACCTCGTTCATTTTCTAAAATCGGATCCACAAGTGGCCAATAAAGAAAAACGGAAATGCCACTTGTATACGAAAAAGGACCTATACATGTCTGTTTGTATCAAAAAGGTCTTGTCAACAAATAAAAGTGGACTTATGGTGTATAAACTTTTGATAACTGGTAAGCTTATCAGCTCGAAAAATCTTATGGTGTATGACAAACAAAAACCAAGCTACTGGTGATCGACTTGATTAAAGCTCGTTTGACATCATCTTGACTAAAAAACAAGTCAGGCTTTTTGAAGGGCTTCAGCCAAGCTTTGATAACCACACTTCTTGGCTCATGTATACTGCTATATTCAACTTCCGAATACTGAGAGAGTTGATTTGCAGAACATTTTCTCCATCGCCTCTCAGATTACATATTCATTCTCCCCATGCAGCCTGAAGGAATCGCGATTGAGGCAAGGGAAGCTCTTCTAAAACGTGCTGCAGAAGGAACAATCAGTTTCATAATGAACAAGTAAAACACTTTTGCTTTGGATAGGGCTTATTCTGTCATTACCTTTTTCCTACAGCAGTTTTCCTTACTCCTACTTTCAACAGGCCTCCATGGATGGTGGAAACAGATCCCAAAGAGCTTGGTTTAGGAATATATCTATAGAAACTCTCAGCAGAGGTAAAACTCAATATAGCTGTTGATCACATTCTTGAGCATTCTTCACAGTTATTCTGACCTCAAATATGTTAGAAGAGAAAAACATCTTGATTTGAACTATTAAAGTTCATAATCATCAAGGGTCATTACCTAGTTTTTTTTTTTTTTTTTCTATATATGTTTTTGACAGAAATATGTTGTTGAATAATTCATCGGCCTGCCAGCCATTTAAATAATTTCATGAGCAGTTTTGATCATCATCTTCTTCTTTTTTTTTTAGAAAAAGCGAAACATATCATAGATTGAATAAAGCCAAGTACAAGCGCGTGTATGCAAATGACACTACTGGTCTGAAAATATAGAAAAAAAAAACATTAAAAAAACCAAAACAAAACAACAGACAATAAGCCTCTCAGCCACGATGTCCGACCCACTCCGCTCGTGGATGTGGGTGGATGGAGGATCACCTGGATCTTGCTCTTGCCGACGACCGGAACTCTCTAATTCATCTACGGGTCTAGCGATCATGTTTACTCAGTAATTTTTGGTATAGTGCCAATATGATGAAGGTCGAGGAATAAAAGCATTGGAAATTAAGGAGACTGTCCCTACTCCTTTTTCTTTTATGTTTGATTAAGGATTTGGATCCTCTTCAGTTGCGCAAATCATTGGACCGGTTCACTTTTAGCTTTTTCGGAGTCACTGCAGACCTACTGATATGATCGAAACTCTTAATTTTAGTCAAAAAGATCAATCATATCAAAAAGTACTTAATTAGATATTGGAATGTATTATCCTTGTATATCATGAGCTTCCAAATGAGATAATTGGAGGTTTTATGTTTTAGAAATAATTGTCTAAATCGGATGTGCCTCCAGATTATTATAGCCACATGCACCTACGATCTTGCTATTGCAAGCTAGGGCTACAAACGGGTTGACCTGAGTTTTGAAGTGTTATCGGTGAGCTTGAATCACGATCAAGCTCGGCTTGAAATTGAGTAGAGTAAATGTAAACATAAAACGAGCTGAGCTTGACCTCAAATTCAAGCGCTCTGAGAAAACTTTAGTAAATGTACAAATTGCTACATGTATCATGAAACTATTTTTTGTTTTAAAAGTGTAGGTCAATGGTGTTCAGAGTCTAATGGAGCCGAGTTTTGGGTAATTTGAGCTCAGCTTTGTTTACGAGCCGATGCTAAGATTTTGACTCGAGCTCACTTATTACCTTAACAGAAAAGCTATGTGCACAGCAGCTGTGCACAGATCCCATTTTCTCCCGGCTCGGGTCACACAAAGATGATCAGAGCCGCTCATTTTGTTCTAAATATGTCATTTAAGGTCTCTGTAAAAAATGAGCTTCGTTCGATATCGTTAGAGGCGTTAACAAAACACCCAAAATCACTTCAGAATTTAGGCTAAATTCTGAAGCAAAGTTGGATGATTCGTAAACGGCTTTATCGACATCGGATTGAGATGATTTTTTATAGGGACCGTAAATAACATGTTTTGAACAAAATGAGCGGTTCCGATCATCTTTGCGGAACCTGAGACGGGCGCAAAACCCATCTGTACCGGGCTGCTGTACACCAACTGCTGTACCATTAGCAGCTCTCACCTTAATGGGCTGGAACAAGTTTTATCAAACCGAACCTCGAGTCACTCACTGATAGCTCAATTCGCTTGCAACTCTAATATTGGCAGCTCCACCATTCGGTCCGCCCATCCCTGCCGCTATTAAAACAATAAGATTAAATGTTTAATGCTAATTCTTGCAATATGCATGGAAATGCCAGAAAACAAATCTTTTATTTTCATGAGGAAAAGTATTCAACATAAAAATGGGGGTGTATGGCACATTCCTTCGGAATTTTTTGGGCTCATTTTATGAATTTTTCTGGCCCGAGATATAAATTTTGTGGTGGTTTATTTTATGAAAATTGTTGGTTATTTTTATGAATTTTTGTGGTTCAATATATGAATCTTTGCAGTCCAATCTATGAATTTTGCGTTTCAAAAAGTTGGCTAAAGGTTAAAAAAGACGGCGTGTCTATGAACTTTTGTGGTTCAAGGTACAATTATTAAATTTTTTTTGGTGTTCAATTACGAGATTTTGCCATTATTGATTGGAAACAAAAAAAAGAGATTTTGTGGTGGGATACGAATTTTTGTGGCTTGATCGTGTCCAAGGGTAGACCCACATTGGGACAAGAGGAGTCAGTTGACCTCACCGAATCAAATTTCCCCACAGAGATGTATAAAGAGTTTGGATATTTTGGTAATTTTGCCCCAAGACTCTATACTCTCCCTATAATATCTTGCCCCAAGTGATCTTGAAATATTACATGCTTGCTTGTCCAACTTTTCAGCCATTGCCTTTATTCTTTTTGTGGTCCCTGTGAAGTGAAGTCTCAAATCAATTGGGTACCAAAGTAATATGAAGAATATAAGCGTGAGGAGATTCTCATTTCAAAAGTTAGCTTTTGGGATTGAGTTCTACCCAAGATTGACCGTTGACATGGTATCAGAGCCGACATGCCAAGGATGGGTAGGGTGCGTGTTCTTGGCCTGTACATGTCAGGTGCTGTCGAATGAGCACGCTAGGCGTCAGAGAGGGTGTGAAGTGAAGTCCCACATTGCTTGGGTATCAAAATAATATGAAGAATATAAGTGTGAGGACACCCTCACTTCAGAAGCTAACTTTTGGGGTTGAGTTCTAAGTACCCTAGACCGTGTAACAATCCCACCCTTCTTTTCAATCTCTCTCTCTCTCTCTCTCTCTCTCTCTCTCAGTTCTGTTCGAGATAAAAAAAAAATGAAAGTTTCAGAATATTTTTTATTCGAAGTGCACTGCCCATCTTTATCTCTCTCTCATTTTTGAGCAAAACAACACTTCAATAGTTCGATTATTATTAAGTAAAACCTAATCCTTGGGCTGTAGGTAAATTTGATTTTTCTCTTAGATAAGTGGCAACTCTAGGAATTTGTAGTAGGGTGTTCAGAAATTACTTTGACTTTACCAGTTGATGTATTAACCAATGTACTCCAATACTAGTGCAAAACCTTATATATTAGTATAAACGGTGTGAACAAAAAAACAAAATTCCAAAAAAAAATTAACTACGAGGTGAATGAAAACTAAAATTGATTTTTTATTTTTATTTTAAAGTTGTTATATTGCATAGTAGACAGATTTTTGAGCATGGAGGGAGTTAAATTTTACAATTGTCGTAAATGAATTCTCATATTTTATGTCAACGTTTAACCGGAGTATTAATCTATTAAAACCCTTTTACAAGAAATTGTGTAGTGAGTATGTTGAGGCCAATCTTTTCGAAAATATGTTGTACGCTAGGATGAGATGATGCGACATTAGAAGATAGACTTTGAATCTTGTGTACTACCTAATTGGGCCATATCATTAATCCGACCTAAGCAAACTTATTAAAACTAGGATAAACATACATCCTAAAAATCTGTTACCATTAAAATTTTTTCCTATAGCTATGGAGAGATATTTTAAAAGGAAGGAACCATCACAAATATCAATTTCTACACGTCACAACGAGCCTTTGAGTACGAGGATATTTGACCCTAGTGATAGAAAATTCTGGATCCGCCCCTGATTGTGTTGTTTCTGAATCACAATATATTTATAAAATCTTGGAGTTAACTACTTACTTGGTTAAGACTGAGAGACTGAATGTTTGGGTTACATTAAATTCAATTATTTTAAAATCAATTCTAGCAAAGTGATTTGTTTGTAAAAGCTAGGATTTTGAATCCACCACCACCGCATAAACCAAGTTATGTATAAACTTGGGCGTGTGACTGGTAAAGTCATTAAACTTAGACAGTTTGAGAAAAATGACTACAAGTGGACTAGGTTTATTTGTTTACGTGGACTACAACTAAAATTGTGGCTACTTCAACCAAAAATAAGGGCGACTCCGTATTCAAACTGAAAGAAGTACCTCACCTCACCTCACCTCACTAATGAAGAAGTAGTAAGGAAGAGGGATTGTCCCGCTTTTTCAGACAAACTTAAATCTATGATTGTATTGGGCCGAAATATTCGAAGATTCAGAGGGGTCGGAAGGGTCAAAAGGGTTATGTTAACTCTGGACCCACCGTTCAGTTGTCTCAGTTCATCTGCAAGTTGAGTTACGTACGTTTTGACACCTCGCAATACTCTTTTCCCGAAGGATAAGCGGATCTGGGACATCCTGCCGAGCTTCGAGGTCCTATCCGAGTGTCGTTGAACTCGTTTTGTTCGGTATTCACTTCTATCATTCGATGAAATCTTCTATTATTGAATTTATATTTGTTCGGAAAGTATGACTCTGTTCGGAGACCGCTATTCCAAAACCTTCTAGGAGCTTCCAATGATACGTGAGTTGTCATCTCTGATAACCGAAGTGACATCTCTGTTTGATGTGACTTGTCTGACTATGACCAACGCGGCTCACTAGTCCCCGAGAGGCGGCATTCATTAAATGCCTCTGACGCATGACGTCATCCGAACGTGGCTAAGCACTTGGGTGGCAGAGCCAGCCTACTCAGCATTCTACATCTTTGCCTATAAATAGAAGAGAACCCCTCCTAGGAAGAGGTTCAGATCTTTTCTCACAACTACGTTCTCCTTTCTCCTTGCAAATTTCGTACTAAACTTCTCTCCTCCATCTCCACTTACTGACTAGTTCGTCGGAGCTTCTTCCCGGAGGAACATCCCCCTCCGGTTTTGCAGGTACACAAAGATCGTTGTCGCTCCACCACGGTTCATCAGATAGAAGAAGAGGTTCAAGAAAGTCACGGTAAAATTAGCCCCCCACAATTAATGATCGAGGCAATGGAACTAGAATCTATTGTATGAAGAGTGTGAGCAAAGAGGTTTACTATTTAAATCAAGGGAGAATTTTAATGCTACAATGCTAGGGCTTGCAATCCCTATCAATAATCGGCCAAGGAGATTATTGTGAAACGTTAATCGGCATAGACTATCTAATTAGGTTTTGCACGAATCGTCTCATAGGAAATGACTAGTCTCTCCTAGCATAATTTATCTCAATCGCCCCGAATCGCAAACTAAGAAAATCATTGCACAACTATATTTGAAATCTAGAATACAAACACAAGATAGAAAATATGAACCCAATTTAGATAATGAAAAGAATCCTTACCATGGAATCAAGATTTGAATAAAAGCCTAGAGTTTATGGAATTAAGAAGAATATTGTACTTGAATGATTACATCTATAGATCGGCTCAGCCACTCAGAATGGGATGACTCTTCAAATCTTCTCCCTCTATATTTATTGATCACTACTAATTAATTCTGATGTAAAAACTCATTTTTATAGTACTTTTAACAACTCCCAAGCAAACTAAGAAACTCTAAACCAAAAGGCAAATTTGGAAGGAGTACTTATACACAGGATATATGAAACTGCTTTCGGACCCGTTTTTGACCTAGTAAACATCAAAATTGGAGAATTATTATTTAACGTAAACTTGTAGCCATTTACACCGACTTTGGAACCCAATTTGAAATGCCTCAATTGGATATTTCATTAAATTTGGAAATGTATAGGAAATCTTTTTAAACAACTTTTGAAGTCGTTTGATCGTTTCTTGTTCAAAAGCATATAATCAAAGTCATGAACAAACTTGATAAATAAAAAAAAAGAGTCATGGGCAAACAAATTAAATGGCCCAACTTTCGAGATGTCGCCAAAATTCCACTACAACATCTATTGGACGCCAACATGCTCTTTAATTTTCAATGAAGTGCAGCTGCAAACAAAGAATAACATGTGGGATACGTCTTTGGGTTTTGAAGTCGCATACAACTAATAGTTTGTTTGTACTATTAATTTGGTGGAAGTCAAGGGTGGGAATTCAAGCCGATGTTGTACTACTCCTACAGCCTGTTTGGATACCGGATATGGCACCCGGATTTGTCAAGAAGCCGGAGATGTAATCCCGGCCCCACACATATCCGGTGTTTGGCTCCAATTTTCCTCACCCGGACTTGTTTACTGTTTGGATTATGTGGGGGTTCAAATTATCAGGACCTAGACGGGGCGAGATTAGGCTCCTTCCTCCTTCGTTCCTTCCGGCGGACCTGCAATCAAGTCACTAGGGCTTGGATAGCCCAGTGACCCTCCGATGATTAAGTTAGATCTCGAGGGAAAAGCTTAGGTCTAGGGTTAGGGAAGAGTAGCCTACCTCACACAATGAGTATCCCTTCATATTTATAGACCTAGGTTTGCTTGGCCTTCAAGCCAAGGCGTGGAAGCCACGCTCAGGTAACCGTTTCGGGTGACGTCATTCACGACGTAAGGAACGGAACGGTTACGGAGCACATGACTTGATCGAATCGATTGCTGCATTAATGGACTTATCGTGGGGTCCATCCGTTGTAACCGCCTGGCTCTACTTCCCTGGATAGTTCTGAAGCCGAAACATATCCCCGGGCACGGTACCGAACCAAAACTGGAAGACAATAACACTCCTCGGCCAAGCGGCCGGGCTCGAGGAGACATTGGCTGGTGCGCACAGCTCGGTTACCGGTATGATAACCGGAGCCCACACAATAGCCCCTCAAGTCCCTGGAGCTTCACACCTCTGCTTCAGGGTCTTGACTCTTGTGGATCAGCACGTTCTCAACCTTCCTGAAGGAGGGTTACTGAAGGGTAAAGATTCCTCGGTAACCCTTGCTCTAGCTGTTTCTGTCAGAGAAATCCACGTGTCGAAGCCGCCGAGATAATGGAAGGAAAAAGCTGCCTCGGCACGTGCCATGTCAGCTGATTGGTACGAAGCGTCACTTCGGTGACATGTGTCATAAAGCCAGTGGTTTGGCCATACGGAGCCCTCGCCTCGGTGCAGAACCCGACAGAAGGTTACCGTCTGATGGGGACACGTGTCAAAGATCGAGAGAGCCGATGCACGACGCTTCGTTTCCCGCGCAACGCTTCGCCCACCTGAGTATAAATGATGGCGTGAAAGAGAAACGGGCCACTCTCCCTCTTGCTCTGAAGTCGAACCGACGCCGCCGTCTGCCTCCGCCATTCAACCTCGATTGCAAGCGTTTTGGACGTGGATCATCGCACGGATTTGAGGTACGTTGATCCCCCCATCTTAATCTTCATTTTTTGATCACTTCTCTCGAAGTTCCAGTCGTTTTTGGCGTGGTTTAGAATCGTACCACCGCGCGCCGCCTCTGGGTCGCGGCGGCGCTGGGAGTTTCCAGCGTTGTTCTTGCTGCGACCGAGGCTAAAATTCTTCCCGAGGCCTACATCCTTCCCGAGCCCTATCTTCAACCCTAGACTTCAGGGTTGGTCAGTCCAAAGAAGGGGAGACCTCCCGAAGAGGGTACCCTGAACTTAACCGAGGCCAATAGACTCCAAGGAACAATGACCATTCTGTCCCGAGCGTTTAGGTCTTCTTGTTTTCCCAGAGCACATAGCTAACGGGTTTTTGCACTTTTCTTTGTTAGGTTGGGGCGAATGGTCATTGAGGTTTCTTCGGGCAGCTCCAGTAGTTCGGTTGACCTTGAAGAGATATTTGCGGAGATACAGTCCCGAGCCTTCTACCGAATCCCAATCGACTCGATCGAGCCTTGCAGTCCTCTGACAACTCCTCCGCCAAAGACAGCTTTTGACCCTAGGATGACGGAACCGAGCACCTCGGACCACGCGCCCGGGCCATTCGCCGACGCCCCGGAAGAGGTTCAGGGGCGCAGAAGGCCGATGAGGCCCTGCCCTTACAGGAATCAATACTTTGACGGGACGTCGGCCGCCTATGCGGAATTCAAGCGAGTCTACAGCATACCTCACGATGTTGAGGTACGGCTGCTCCCAAACACCGACCCAAGGGATCTGCCCCACCGAGAAGGGGCACTAATCTTTCCACTGATGGCCATAACCGAAGGGGGGATTCGATTCCCCCTCCACCAATTTGTCAGAAGAATTCTCCGAACCCTCAGCCTTACCTCCTCCCAGCTTACGGTGAACTCGTATAGAATTATTACGAGCGTCATAGAGCTGAGAAGGCAGTATAATCTGACCTTCGGTATGGAGGAGCTCTTCGGGGTTTACCTACTTGGGGTTAACCGCGAGCACCAGCGGTATTACCTGTCTTGCCGCTCCGGCTATGACTCATTTCTGATCGATCACTTGCCCGACTCCGAGGAGTGGGCCGGCCTCTATGTGTCGGTCACCGGGAACTTCATGTTCGGTCCCGGGGAGAGGGCAGACACAACCACCACAGTGCAGTTTGAAAACGGAACGCCTGGTTGGTTAAATCTTCCCTTTCGGTACATTTATTTAACTTAGCTGCATTTAGCATGCTGTACTGATATCCTCTTCTTCAGTATTCTGTTTTTGCAGAACAGGGCGTTGTTGCTGCGCTTCGGGAAAGGGCCGTTCATTCCAGGATCATTGCCGCCTTCGCCATCCCCCTTACAAGCCGGTTTGCCCCTGAATTGCTCGGCTACGTCGCGTCGTATACCAGCTTTTTGAAGAAGAAGCCAAGGCAACAGGGCGTCCCGAGAGCAGGCAGGGGACGAGGCCGAGGAGGAAGGGCCGGAAGAGGGGCAGGACGAGGGAGTGGAGCAAACGAAACGGAGGGCAACACCTCCGAGCCTCTGGGAGTCATCCGAGAAGAGGTTGACCGAGAGACACCAGAAAGGACCGGGCTAAGCGCCGAGATGTCTGGGCCGGGGACAAGAGAGGTACTAAACCTGAGGCGCCAGAGGCCGAGGGGCAGCGGCCGAGGCCAGACTTTTTCGACGCCGGGCGCTGGGACCTCGGGGGTGTCCTCCGCCTCTCCACAAGAGCCGCCAGAGAAGAGGGCTCGGTTGGAGGAGAGGAGGGATGCTGAGGGCGGGGGCCAAGAGACCACCGATCTCGCCGAGAATGAGCGTCGGGAGAACGAGGGGACCGAGGGCGGCGAGTGGGTCAACCCGAGGATGCTTCCCTGGGCTCCGGAATTCCGCCATTTCGCAGGTCGTCTGATTCATCATGCTGACACCGTGAAAAACCTCGGGGTGGCGTTTGGTATGCTCAGGGGGAGCATCCTTCCTCGGAATGCCCGGGTAGTGACAGGCCTGACCGAGGACATCACTGCTGAGATT
The DNA here is from genome assembly GCA_019656295.1 of Rhododendron mucronatum var. ripense. Classification (NCBI taxonomy): domain Eukaryota; kingdom Viridiplantae; phylum Streptophyta; class Magnoliopsida; order Ericales; family Ericaceae; genus Rhododendron; species Rhododendron mucronatum. Next base: position 3,255,581 of record BPLT01000007.1, read on the forward strand.
GCACAATCCCTTTTCCATGTAAGTTGCTACTGCTTATTTCTTCTATTGAACTTCGCTTCTTTCAGCCTAAACATTCAGAGCTCATATGCTCCTTGGTTCTTGTTTGTAGGTCGGCGCTCGGGCAATGGTGGTCAATGACCGCTGCAAGGCGCAGGAGAAGGAGATCGAGGAGCTTAAGCAGGCTCTTGGTCAAAGGGAAGACGACCTGAAAGTGGCCAGGGAGTCCTGTGATCTTTATCTGGCCGACTTCCGAAGATGCGACGGCGAGCGAGTGCTTGCCGAGGCCCGAGCTGCCAAGGCTGAAGAAAATGTACAAACGCTTAGGGTCACCAGGGCTCGGGAGGTGGAGGCGGCCAAGAACAAGGGCTATGACGAGGGCTGGGACGCGGCCGGCGTGGAGTACAAGAAGCAGGTCCGGGAAATAGAAGCCGAGCTGCACAAGGATCGATTCTTGGACGGGCTTCGGTACGGACACGAAGCCTTACTGAGCAAGCTCGACCTTCCCGCCGACTCCGAGCTCCGAGCTCTGCCACAGCCACCTCCTGAGGAACTCGTTTTGCCAGAGGAGGAAGACGTAGTGGTGCCGAATCTTGAGGAACAACGTGCCCCAGGGAGTCAAACCGGGCATGACACCGCCGCTCCTACCGAAGAGTCTTAGGATTGCTTTTTACCGACTTCGTCCCCCACCCCCCCCCCCCCCCCCCCCCCCCTTTTTTTAATGTTTCTGCAACTTGACTTGTTTCTCCTTGGCTGGACGGCTCCGGACATATGGAGTTTGCCGTACCAGGGTTTGTAATAGTTTAAATAGGGCTGGCGCCGAACTTTTGGCCTGAGCCAGGTCCTTGGTAGAATTTTAATTTTGAATTACATAACTTTTTGGCTTCCGTTGAATGAACGTCTTCTTGATTTATACCCGCTTTGATTGCTTGCTTGGATATGTCTATGCCCCTGCTTCGGTCAAGCTTCTGAAGCAATGGTGTACCAAAGGATCTGCGGAAGCATGACTCGAAGCAACGGGAGCTCAAGAAGTGGTGGAAAACCGAAGCCCCAGTTCAGCAAGATTAGGGATAAACAGGTGGTGCTACTACGGGACTTGAGATGCGTCGTAAAGGGATATGGCCTAGACCATAGGTTTAGGACGCCGTAAGCCCGAGCAACAATAGACATTGGTGGGTCGGTGTAAGGGGCTCGGTGGGGTGCCGAGTGTCCTTAGCGCGAGTGACCAGACGTCCACACGACCGAAGAGGTCGGGGTGACTTGGTGAGAATGTTGTCCGAGGGTATCACCTATAGGAGGACAATATCCCAGAAGTCGGATAAAACGGCCCGGGCAAAAGGAACCGAGTGTCAATGAGTAAGACAGCATAAACAGAGAGTAAAAATTAAGAAGAAATTTTCATTTAAACTCAAAGGAGTGCTGTCATTACATGAGCGTGTCGCTCGTAACGCCTAAAGCAGAAAGAAATACAAGGAGGGGAATCGGGTGGGGTAACCGAGTGCTCAACCGTAGAACTTTTTGAGGTTGTTGGCATTCCATGTCTTAGCGATGGGTGAGCCATCCAATTTTTCCAGCTTGTAGTTTCCTGAGCCGAGGTGCTTAAGGACTCGGTAGGGGCCCTCCCAATTGGGCATCAACTTTCTCTTCTTGGACTTCTCTACAACCTTCTTCCATACAAGATCGTCTGGCTTGAAAGAACGAAGGCGAACGCTTCGGTTGTAGCCCTTTGCAATTTCCTGTTGGTACGAAGCAAGCTGTATCATTGCATTCTCACGCTCCTCCTCGGCCAGGTCGAGGTCTGCAGCAATGTTGTCGTTGTTGACTGATTCCTCAAAATTCTCGGTGCGGATGGTGGGGAGCCCGACTTGGATGGGGATGACAGCCTCCATGCCGAATGCCAAGGAAAAAGGAGTACGGCCAGTGGACCGGCGAGGCGTTGTTCGGTAGCCCCAGAGTACCCTGGGTAGCTCCTCGGCCCATTTGCCCCGTCGAGATTCGAGTCGGCGCTTAAGTCCGGATGAGATCGCCTTGTTTGCTGCTTCGGCCTGTCCATTGCCTTGTGGGTAGGCCGGGGTAGACGTGTCCCATTTGATGCCGTACTCATCCAACAGGGCTCGGTATTTCTGACCCGTGAACTGCCTTCCGTTATCCGTTATGATGGCGAAGGGCACGCCGAAGCGTGAAATGATGTTTCGCCATACGAAGCGGATGACGTCCGTTTCTTCGATGGTAACCAGAGGCTCCGCCTCGACCCACTTTGAGAAATAGTCGGTTGCAGTTAGGAGGAACTTGAATCCGCCCGGAGCAACCGGCAGCTTTCCAACGATATCCATGCCCCACTGGGAGAAAGGCCAGGGACTGGTGAGGGGGCTAAGATCCCGTGCCGGCTGGTGGATGATGGGAGCGAACATCTGACACTTCTTGCAACACTTGACAAATTCTTCAGAATCTTTCTTCATCGTTGGCCACCAGTACCCCTGAGTAATGGCTCGGTGGGCGAGGGACCGTCCACCGGAGTGGCAACCGCTATCGCCGGCGTGAAGCTCTTCGATGATGCCCTGAACTTGGTGTGGGTGTGCCACGAGCAGGTAAGGTCCGGTGAACGATCTTCGGTAAAGCTTGCCATTGGGGCTGAGCCAGAAGAGGGCAGCTTTTTTCCGGAGGCGGTGGGCGTGCTTCTTATCGGGGGGGAGGATGTCATCGCGTAGGTAACTGACGATTTCATCCATCCAACTTGGACCGAGGTCTATGTTGAGGACTTCATGAGCTAGGACTTCAAACTCGAAACTGGGCTTGTCGATGGAATTGAAGGAGATGGAGCGATGTGCCGAAGAGGAGCAAGCCGAGGCCAGCCCGGCGAGTGCGTCGGCATGTGCATTTTGTTCTCGGGCAATATGCTCGACGCGAATGGCCTTGAAAGTCTTTAGGAGCTGAACCGCAGAACTGAGGTAGGTCCGCATTCGGTCGTCCCGAGCTTCATACTCTTCCGACAGCTGGTTAACGACAAGTTGGGAATCGCTGTAAACCACCAATTCCTCAATACCGAGGGCTTGAGCGGTTCTGAGTCCTGAGATGAGTGCTTCATATTCGGCCTCGTTGTTAGAGGCAGGGAAATTGATTGAAATGGAGCTTTCGTGCATAACGCCAGAGGGAGAGAGGAGTACGACCCCAGCTCCGGCGCCTCGGCTGTTGGACGCGCCATCGACGTACATCTTCCAAATATCGCCGTGGAAGAGTTTCCAGGCGGAGCTGGGGGTTGACTGGCCGTGCTCTTCGGGACTCGGGAAAAGGAACCGAAGCGAGTGTGCCGGTTGGAGTAAGCTCGGCAATAAAGTCGGCGAGTACCTGAGCTTTGATGGCTGTCCGAGGCTGAAAGTGGATTTCAAAGTTAGCGAGCTCAACAGCCCATTGGGAGATTCTATTAGAAAGGTCGGCCTTCCGTAGGAGAGACTTGAGGGGGTACTCGGTTAAGACGACAATGCGATGCGACTGGAAGTATGGGGCAAGTTTTCGAGAGGCGGAGACAAGGGCGAGCGCAAGCTTTTCCAAAGGGAGGTAGCGCGTCTCGGCTGGAGTCATAGTCTTGCTGGAGTAGTAGATAGGTTGATGCTCCCTGCCCTCCTGTCGAACGAGTACCGAACTGATGGCATGCGCGGAGACCGCTAGGTAGAGGAGCAGATCTTCCTGGTCCCGGGGAGTGACTAGGAGTGGAGCCTCGGAGAGGTAACCCTTCAACTGCTGAAGGGCTCGGTCACAGTTCTCTGTCCAAGCGAAGCTGCGTCGGCTGCCTTTCAAAAGCTCGAAGAAGGTCTGGCATTTGTCCGAAGAGCGGCTTATGAACCGATTCAGGGCGGCGGCCATGCCCGTTAACCGCTGAACGTCCTTTTTGTTGCGGGGAGCTGTGAGCTTGTCCATGGCCAGGAGTTGGGCAGGGTCAGCCTCGATACCGCGTCGTGAGACGAGGTGACCGAGGAATTTCCCGGAGCTAACTCCGAAGGCGCATTTCTCGGCGTTGAGGCGTAGCTTGTGTGTCTTCAGGATTGCGAAGGCCTCGGCGAGATGTCGGAGATGATCGCCGGCGCGCATGCTCTTGATAACCATATCGTCAATGTAAGCCATCATTGTGTCGCCTAATAAGCGCTCGAACATCTTGGTTATCATCCGCTGGAACGTGGCGCCGGCGTTCTTCAGACCGAAAGGCATGACGAGGTAGCCGAAGATGCCGTGAGGGGTGATGAAAGCCGTATTCTCGACATCGTTCTCACTCATTGCAATCTGGTGGTAGCCTCGGTAGGCATCCATGAAACTGAGTCGCTCATGGCCGGCCGTGGCGTCAACAAGTTGGTCGATCCGGGGGAGAGGTAAGAAGTCTTTGGGGCAGGCGTCGTTAAGGTTGGAATAATCGACGCAGACGCGCCATTTGCCGTTCTTCTTCTTAACCACGACGGTGTTGGCGAGCCACCGAGGATACTGTACTTCACGGATTGCCTTCGCATTGAGGAGACGGTTAACCTCCTCGATGACGGCTTCGGAATGGATGGGGGAGGACCTTCGTGCCTTCTGTACTACCGGGCGTTTAGCCTTGTCGATATTGAGTTCGTGGCAAATGAAGGAGGGGTTGACCCCTGGCATTTCGTATGGAGTCCAGGCGAATACCTCAATATTGTTCTTGAGAAAGTTGACCATCTCATTCCGCTCGGTGTCACTGAGTGAGGAACCGACAAGGAAGAAACGGCTTCCGTCCTCGGTGATTGGGACCGTAACGAGTTCTTCCACTGCTTTATCGTCGGCCCGGCCTACCGACGTCTTCCAAAACTGGAGCCTCGGGGACCTCGATGAGATTGACCCGAGATGTCCGCCTGCTGCTTCGGACGGCGTTGACATAACACTTCTTCGACGCGGTTTGATCGCCGTACAGGTCCTCCTGTCGTCCGTTGGCGCCGATGAAGCGGACCACTTGGTGAAAAGTCGAGGCAATGGCCTTGAGCCTATGGAGCCAGGTTCGCCCGACGATGGCATTGTAAGGGCTAGGGACGTCGACTACCACAAATTCCATATCCAGGACGACCGAACCGGCGCGTACTGGAAGTGTTACTGTGCCGATTGGCCAGACCGGAGCCCCGTTAAAGCCGATGAGTGGCACTTCGGACGGACGGAGCTCGGTGTCTGGAATCTTGAGGTCCCTGAATAGAGAGTAGTACATGACTTCGGCCGAGCTGCCCTGGTCCACGAGGACGCGTCGGACGTTGTACGTGCCGATGCGTAGCGTGACCACGAGGGCGTCATTGTGCGGAAGCTGGACACGGTCGAGATCTTTCTCGGTGAATGTTATCGTCCACCTAGAGCCGTCGTCGGTTTTCGGGCGCTTTGGTTCAGGGCCGACGAGCATTACCTGTTTGGAGGAGGAGACCGCGTGCAATTCGTCATGGATTATACGGGCTACCTCGGAGTTGAGGGGCCCATGGATAACGTGAATCGTCTGAACTTCCTCCTCGGTGTTGTTTTCGGCGCGCTGAGCCCGTGACTTCGTTTTTTCCTGATCAATGAAGTTGCCGAGGTGTCCTGCTGCAACGAGCTGTTCCAAATAAACCTTGAAAGGCTTGCAGGCTGTGGTAAAATGGCCCTGCTCGCTGTGAAAGCTGCAGCGGACGATGGGATTCTTAATTTTCCCGTTTTCAGTCCCTAACTTCTGGTTTGGAAAGGAGAAGAAGGGCTGGTCCTTCACTTGATCGATGATTCGGTAGATCGGAATGGTGAAGACGGTCTTCTCGGCGTTGAAATCGCTTGGCTTCGGTCCCCTCTTCTGTGACTGCTTTATGTTATTGACCTGTTTCTTCGGCGTCGGTAGGGTTGCCGAGATCGGTGTTGAAGCCGACGTGTTTATCGTCTTCGAGCTTGTTGGCTTTCCGATGCCTCTCTCCGCCTTGGATTCGATGAGCTGGCACCATCCCTCTATTCGAGTCATGAGGTCCTTCATGGAGTTGGGCTTATGGCGAGCAAGATCGTCATAGACCTGCTCGTCCTGGGAGGTGAGTCCGAGCTTGAACCCTCGGGCGGAGATGACACCGTCACAACCCTCTATCTCATTAAATAATTCCCAGTAGCGTCCGGCGTACTGCCGAAGCGTCTCGTCGGTTCGTTTGCGGAGAGCCAGAAGAGAGTCGATCTCCTTCTCGTGCTTATTGCTTGTCACGAATCGGGCCATGAAAGCATCACAGAGGGAATCGAAGGAGGAAATCGACCGAGCCGGGAGCTGATTGAACCAGGTGAGGCCTAGGTTTCCGAGGCTTGCGGGAAATACCTTACAAAGGAGGGCGTCGTCCGAGGGCTCGTTCCTTAGAAACAACGACATAACGAGCTTGTACTGGACCATGTGAGTGTAGGCCTCGATTTTGCCATCGTATTTGGCAAATTTTGGCTGGGTGAATCCTTTGGGGGCGTGACCGAGTCAATTTCCTTTGTGAAGGGGGAGGTTGTGAGCCGGGTAAGCCGTGCGTCGCGGTGAGGTCGGATCGAACGGTCGAAACCGTCTGGACGCTCTGTCGCCGAACGCTTTGGTGGAACAAGCTTATCCAACCTGTCGAATTCCTTTCTCTTGGGTGTGGTACTGACCGGCTTTGGTGGAGAACGCGTTTGACGGCGCTCTCGGTAGCTATCTCGAGCCGAAGGCTCAAGGCGCTCGGTTACCGGACTTCTGCTGTGGACGCCTGCGGGGCGCGAGACGATAGGACTCTTGGCTCTGGAGCCCCTCTGGCGTTCACGATACCCTCTGGTCTGGAATTCCAGAGGGCCGTCACCTCCCCTGGGTACCCTTGTGAGGCTAGGGGTAGATTCTCGGCCCGCCTTGCCAGTTCGGACCGAGTGGGTGGAGGAGGCGGAGACACTCCCTGTACCGAGCCTCTCGAAGGCCGATGGTTTTCTTCGGAGCTGGACCGGGGAGCGGGAGCGGTCCCTGCGCGACGTGGTTCTCGCGGCTATGGCGCCTGACGCCCTTGGTGGCTCGAGACGATCTTTGACGGAGGGGCGAGATCTGTGGTCCTGGAGGTGGCCGACGTTGTTGCTGTGCGGAGGAGTGTGGCGACTCCTCCTTCCGCTTTGACCCCCAGAGGAGTGAGATGGGGAGATCAGAAGGAGGTTTTTGATCTCCGCGAGCTCGTCTCGGACGTTCTGATCGCGCTTCACGACCGTTGTTAGATCGTCGATTTTCCGCTCGAGGTGGCGGATGTAGGAATGGAGCTCGGAGGACGGGCCTGCATCTGGAGCTGAGATCCCGGCACCAACTCCGACGGACATATGGGCCTTCCCTAGGGCGATGGCTCCGCCAGAGGCCAGGCTGTGGTCCACGAGGGAACCGAGCCCGTGGGCGGAACCGCCGCATTGTGGGTCGTCGACCTCCACCATGCTTGAGTTCCCGGAGCGAGGAATGAAGCTGAAGGATGAAACGGACGTTGGATGGATGGCTAGGTCCCCAGCAGAGTCGCCAATTGTGGGGGTTCAAATTATCAGGACCTAGACGGGGCGAGATTAGGCTCCTTCCTCCTTCGTTCCTTCCGGCGGACCTGCAATCAAGTCACTAGGGCTTGGATAGCCCAGTGACGCTCCGATGATTAAGTTAGATCTCGAGGGAAAAGCTTAGGTCTAGGGTTAGGGAAGAGTAGCCTACCTCACACAATGAGTATCCCTTCATATTTATAGACCTAGGTTTGCTTGGCCTTCAAGCCAAGGCGTGGAAGCCACGCTCAGGTAACCGTTTCGGGTGACGTCATTCACGACGTAAGGAACGGAACGGTTACGGAGCACATGACTTGATTGAATCGATTGCTGCATTAATGGACTTATCGTGGGGTCCATCCGTTGTAACCGCCTGGCTCTACTTCCCTGGATAGTTCTGAAGCCGAAACATATCCCCGGGCACGGTACCGAACCAAAACTGGAAGACAATAAACACTCCTCGGCCAAGCGGCCGGGCTCGAGGAGACATTGGCTGGTGCGCACAGCTCGGTTACCGGTATGATAACCGGAGCCCACACAGATTACATATCCCCCTTCCCCTGATTTTCTCCCGGATTTGTAACGACACCCCACACCCTGTTGTTAGCAAATCAGGGGAGTTTTGGGCATATTTGGTACCATTCTACCCCTGCAAATCAGGGGCGTTTTGTTACCTCATCTTGCCAAAAAAATCAGAGACAGAGAGAGAGAGGGACTGCCTCCTTGTCGGTGATGGTGGGTCGGAGCAACCATCGCCGTCGGTGATGGTGGATGGGATCGGAGAGAGAGAGAGGACTAGTGACTCCATCTCGACCTACTCGATCTGTGCAAAACAAGAGAGAGAGAGAGAGAGAGAGAGAGAGACTTACGGCTGAAAAACTCAATAGATGAGGGGTGATGATCGGCGGCGGACGGAGGCAGAGGATGGGGTTGTGCGAGGGTGAATCCAGTGGTCAGTGGATGGGATTGTGCGTGGGTGGTTGGGGAATGGGTTTGCTGTTACTGTCAGTGAACATATACATACATATATAAAAAAGACTTTTAAATTGCAATTATTGTAAATATATATGATAAATATAATAAATACAATTTTGGGGTTGGGAAATCCAGGGCTATGATAATTTTATTGCAATTATTTATATTTTAAACATTACATTTATACACAAGGGTAATTAAGTCATTTGACACCTTATCCCATCATATCCAACTTCTAAATCTCTCTTCTCAAAAAATCATCCAAACACCTCATTACAAATCCACCCTTCTTAAGAGGTGGGGCCACCCTTCTTAACATATCACCCCTCATTACAAATCCACCTTCAAATCCCCCCTCATTACAAATCCACCCAAAACAAATCCTCCATCCAAACGGGCCGTTAGTACTATACTTGGTCTTGTGAAAGAATATGCCACAAGTTTTTGTGGGTCCCTCTTTGTCTGACTGATTGGTGATCTTAGTTTAGAGAGAGAGAGAGAGAGAGAGAGAGAGAGAGATTTGGACTAGTTCCCCACATTTAACTTCGTCTAGAATTGATGGTTTACATTAATAGACTTTGCTTAGAAAACTGCAGTAAGTCCGCCACGTATTGTGGCAATGAGAGAGAGAAATAAATATACCACGTAGAAAGTCACGAATGAGAAAATCTTTTTAACAGAGGGTTCTGTGAACAGTTGTTTACGGAGGTGAATTGCGACCGTTTAAGAGTGTTTTGTACGATCTGGATGTTAATAAAATTTTTCGGAAAAGAGTAAGTTTAATTTAAATTCGGACCGTCCAAAGCCGAAATAAACGGTCGAGATCGTGCGGCTCTGTGAATCAGCCAACCTCGTCACAAATATGTTCAAATATGGAGTAATGATTAATGAGAATAGACGGAGGTGAGTGGAGTGCTAGTCAAGCGGTGAAGGTGAACACTATGTACTCGCAATGCATTCGACAAAGCAGTCAAGCTCCACTAACTAAATATAACAATGTTAACTGTCGTCGAGAAAAATAAAATCAATAGACGGAGATAAACCCCCCCCCCCCCCCCCCCCCCCCCCCCCCCACCAAAAAAAAAAATAAAAATAAAAAATTTGTTTTTTTGAATAACTAGACAGATTTTGTTTCCTACCATCCCTCGAAGCTGGATGACTTCGGGGCATATGCCAGTAAGAAAATACGAGAGGCAATTGCTCTTATGCCTCCTTGAATCGCTTTGAAATTTTCAAGTTGGATTTCAATATACACTTAAAAGAATGGGTGTGTATCGTTTTTTTTTGTTTTTTTTTTTTTTAAATTTCATATCCAGACCGTGAATATCACTGGTCTGACCGCTTATGTGAGAAAAAGAAGCTTTAATTGCTATCAAAGAAATTTTTTTTTCCCAACGAACCGGTGCAACGCAGAAGCTATCAAAGAATTGAATGATATTCCCAAGAATACTATAAAATGAATTCTTCTTTCCAGAATATATTGACTTTGCAAAGTTGTCAATATTTTAGAGAGCATCTCCAAAAGGACATAACAAAGCTCAGATGGATAAGTTAACGGTCACTTTTGACTTCAATTCTCAATTCAATCTATTTGTCTTCACTCATGCCAAAATTGACGTGGCTTTGAAATCACATATCTGCCTGCCAATTTTGACAGCTCCTATCCCGTATGCCAATTTTCAAAATTTTACCGTGGGGAAGTTCAGAAACTTACTATTTGAGTTCAAATAGTGTCCACGTTTGAGGTTTTTTTTTTTTAAAGTTTATGAGCTCTATTTTTTTAGCATAAGGATTGGAGAGGAGGCTTTGATGTCAATTTGGAGATGCCAAAATGACACATAAACTTTCAAAAAACATTTGACATCTTCAATTTGAAGTCAAGCATTGAAGGAAGGCTAAAACCCTTTTTCACAATCAGACAGCATTTAGCTTTTTACATGCAGTAGGTAGAGAGAACATCTTCCCTCAAAATAAAAAAAAAATTAAAAAAATTAAATAATAAAGAGAGCAGATTTGATGGGTTCCAAATTTGCCGATCAACAGGCTGTTGTTTAAGTTTTTTTTTAAAACGTTTCTATGCTGTTATAATAGCTATCATCTTGCAGATTTTTTTTTAGGTTGATCGTTCTTGGGTGTGAACTAATACACTATTCTTATGTCATTTTATGTTTAGTTCCCGAAATGATTGCCGTAATTAATAGACCTAGAATTAACCGTCCATATATATGTGGGGTACTATATAATCCTAAGAGGCAGAAAACTCCTTTTAAAAAGATATGGAAAATGACCAAAATACCCTCAAATGTTCCCTAAGGGAGCAGTAAAAGCTTTGAAAAATTACAAAAATACCCTCTCTTCCGGAGGTACCCCGCGTCTTAAACATATATGGTGGAATTAGCATGACTCTAAAACCATGAATTTTTTTTGGACCCAACCCAAAGATAAGTTATTGGAATCAAGTTATTAGCTAGGTAAGAAGATTTTGGACGAGGGGATCTTGCAGACCACAAAGGTTGACAGGTGTGCTGTCCCAAAAAAAAAGGGCACCATTTTGGTGCAAGAAACTCCACCTTTTTATGCCATGTTTGGTACCTATTAAATGGGCAAAAAATTAATGATTTTTTAAAATTTTTTTGTGGGATTTATTATAGGTGCTACAAAGATGATTCAAATCACAAGTTATTTTTATTTATTTTGGGTACCTAAAAAAAATTTAGCTCAATCCAATATCGGTACGGACGCGTTGTTTCAGAATTCATAGGGCGTCTTACGAATTTTGAAACACTCTACGAATTCTAAAACTGCCCTTACCAATGTCGGATTCGAATTAAGCTAATTTATTTTTCAAGAGTCCATAAAAGAACATTTTAAATCCATGACAACAGGCCGGTGAAGGGTACTACTTTAGGCGCCCACCACTTCAAGCTCGATCGTGTAAGCACCCATCTTAAATCCATGACAAATAAAGCAATGAGAACTTTACAAAAGTGAGAAAAAGATATCACAAATTCCATATGACCCTAATAAAGAGGTAAGAAAGTTGAACTATATATCTATAAAGTACAGATGAAATTAAAAGTACAAATGTCCATTTTAGTGTACACATTACAGATCTTATAAGGGTTCCCTTTTTTTTTCTTTTATGGTGCAGACTTCCTATTTTTTGATCAAATTTCGACAATCTAAACCATTCAATATGTGCAGAATATGATTTTAAGGGTCATAACAAGAAATAAGCAAAAAATATGACCGGAAAGTCGTTGTTTTGAGCATTTTTTATTTGAAATGTTCAATGAAAACTGCTCAAATTAAGCATTTTTCGGTCATATTTTTTTGCTGCTTTCTCGTGATCGAGGACCCTTAAAATTACGTTCTGATCACATTGAACAGTTCGGATTATCGAAATTTGATCTGGATCATGAGATCCGCATTTTAAAAAATTCCAGGATCCCTTATAGGATCCGGACTATTAGTTTACATAAGCAATAATTGTAAATAATTCTACAACCACAAACATTTAAACAAACACATGCACTTATAAGACATGTGGCCAGGCTTGTGTGTACTGTGTACATGTGTTTGTCGTTGTAGCATAGTTGCTTGAGAGAGATTCTAGACTTGGATCACATAATTTTTCCGTGGAATTTTTTTGTCTTCGGTCTCAAAGTTATGTACTTGCTAACTTCTTGTTCTCTTCCATTTTCAAAAAGAATTTTTTTAAAAATTTCTCCTAGATTCCCTCTACTTCCAACATTTCTCTATCTATCTCTCTCCACTTATTACCCCTACTATTTTTCAAAATTTTTTTCAAAACACAAACCAAACAAAGCAATGTAATTTGGGGTATTCTCAGAAAGATATTTTTACACTACTTCTGTTTTTTGCGCACGCAAAAACATGTTTTTTGTGGTTAGTTTGGCCTAATAAAAAAGGCGGATTAAATTTTTACCTATTTGCTAGTTTGTGTCATTTTTGTGAATTATTGGTTTGTCTCGATGAGGGAAATCTAAAAAATAAATGATCATAATCAAAATCTTTAAAAAGCTCACTAAAGACAAAAATAATCCCAAACAAACAAACTTTCAGAATTATTTTTGACAAAAATTTAATTGGTTTCATAATTCTGCACTTTTTAGATTCATCTTGTCGGGACAAATCAATAATTCAAAGAGGAAAAAAATTAACTCAAAACTAACAAATGTAAAGGAAAAAAATTGAGTACAGACAACTCTATAATCTGACTTCCAAACCCCCCTAAGTACAGTTATGGACCACGTCGACCGTTTCAAAGTCTAGACCTGATTGACTAGGTACAGAATGGGTTTAATTGGAGTCTTGTTTGGTGTCAAATGAAGACTTGTCTTATGTCCTAGGAAATTAAACAACTATTAATGCAGACAGAGAAATTTTAAGAAAACTACAAGCAAATGGGCCACCCTAGCTATGGTGGCAAACTAGGACATGGAACTATACTCTGCCGTATAAAATAGGGGGCAAAAACACTGTTGATCTTTACGCGTGGACGTGGAAAATTATAATATGTCGAAACTATATTCGCGGTTTTAGTCGTTCAGGATTGGTCGACGAGTTAAGCGTAAGCTAGCTAGCTAGCGTGGAGTAATTAATTATTTTTTTTTTTGACATTAATGTTATAGTGCATAGCCTTGTTTATATCCTACACACGGCACCAATCGAAACTGTATTTACCTTTTGTGTAGGTTATTTTCATGGAAAAAAGGGACCGTGGCATGTTCATGGGAGATGAGCGTATGTGTGATATGTCTAAAATGAATGGCCTCTGCTCAACTACATCCTTTGTAAGCACAAAAATTAATTTGGACGGATAAATGAGCTGTATGAGCGGAGCACTGATTATTTAAGTTTGGTTTCAAACACTTAACAATCTTAAAAAATGTGTTCGGTCTCGATTTATATATTTGGCAAGCCGATCTTAAATGAACTTTTGAACGAACATATCCCGAGTACAATGAATTTTTTAAATATTACTGCAAGTTATATTAGCCGAGTAGTGATTTGTTCAAATTGAGAGTAAAAAAAACTTCACGAGCCGAGCAGTGACTCGTTCAAAAAAAAAATTGTTTCTTGAACGGCAAAGAAATTTTACTAATATTTGAAAAAGGATTACAAACTTTGAAGAAAACAAGGATAACCAGCATTACAATCCGAAGCAGACATCCCAACCAGGTTGACACATAAGCTCCCGAACAATCATATGTCATCCAGGATCCTAAAGGAAAAAGAAGAAAAGAAGAAGAAAGAGGGCTGGCCAGGAGCCAACCCAAGCAGAAATAGAAGCAACAAGTGCACACCACAACAATATTGTTTAAGAAGTAGACAATACGCTGGCTCATTCAAATTTGGTTTGAAAGCTTCACGAATTTCAAAAAATGATATTCAAGCTTTGTTTCGTTAATGAAACAAACGAAATCTTGAACTAGAGCTTTCAACGAGCTAGCAAACACGAAGTCAAGTAGCTTTGTTTGTCTATGTATCAACCCAACTTAATTAGCACAGTATTAGTCTCTTTTCTGTAATATGTCCCCGGGACTAATTCAAATCTAATAGTAATAGTTCAAAGAACAAATCAAGGAAAAGTAAACTATGGAGTACTTGACGGGGGGAAGAGTTTGCTTGGTGCTTGAATGCTTAATTTGCCTCTATAAAAGGGAGATGACACTTTATTGCTTTAACATAACTACTTCCATATATACCAAGCTTGCTTTGTTTCCTGCCTCTTCGATCGATCTAAATGGCTGTTTTTCATGCAACTATGTTCTACAAACCTCCTTTTCTCCTTTCTCTTTTCCTACTCCTCCTATTTCTTCCTAATCTCCACATAACAGGTCTCTCTCTCTCTCTCTCTCTCTCTCTCTCTCTCTCTCTCTCTCTCTCTCTCTCTCAGGGGTGTGTGCTCATTTAAAAAAAAATGGACATGCATAAATACATATTCGTTCGTACATTCTAAATGATGTTCTAAATGGGTGTTTGATAATATTCTTATATATTTCTTTCTCTTTGTGGATAGTACCCATAATGCAAAACAAATTTGGAAAGAACATTTTCTTTCTAATTAGATCAAGATTGCTAGATATTGACATTTTTATTATTGTGTATTGAATTGCTCTTGAACTTGATCGATCCGCTAACGTAATTCAAGTGATTGATTAGTTTTGATAGTTTATGTTATTAACTTAATTTCTTGGTAAATAAGTTAGTTTTTGTATTATTTTTACCACATTTTTTTTATTCTTTTGGCATTGCTTATAATTTTTATTTTGTTAAAGTGTCCAGTGAGACCATAAATCAACGTTAGTTAGCAGTGGCCCCACTAACTCTGATTTCTGGTTCGCACTAGGGTCAAGTGACTACTTGGCTTCACTAGCCTTGATAATAATGATCGATGTACCTATTTTAATTTCTTGGATGATACTAAGTTTTATGGTTACACCAAAATTTCGTATATTATGTGATATGGTCACACTCACATACATGACCTAATTATATCAACTGATCATGGGGCCCCCATAGGTGGTGTCATATTACTACTATTAATTAGGCAGTTCTACCTTCTAAATGTGGGGCACAAATTTGATGACCGTGTTCAACATTAATTAATTAAGACTCTTCAGTTTTTTTTTTTTTGGAAACCCGAACAATGTCTAGGCCAGACCAAGGATGGTCTTAGGAGGGACTAGTGGGGCGGCAATTGCCACTATAAAGGCTTCAAAAATGCTATCGCCATCACCATGATTTCAAAGAATGCTATTAGTATATCAAAAAACAAAAATTTATCTGATCCAAATTATAAAGAGCCGCCGCCACTAGATTTTTTTTTTTTTTTTTTTATATAAAAAGGCTTTAGTTATCTACTTTCTTTTATAGTAAAGGAGGCCCAAAAAATAGTTGAAAACGAAATTCAATGAGCAAAGTGAACATATTATGAAACATATGCATGAGGCCCAAATTAACTCAGTGAAATCAAAATAAAAGAAACGGGATTTTTATTTTCTGTTTTTTTTTTAATTTTAAAGTGAAAAGCAGAGAGCTAGCTGAAAAGGTACAATACTTTTTTGGAATACTAATAACGTTCAATACGTATTAAGTTCTCTTTTTGGATTTATCTTTTTCCTTTTTGTTCAAAAAAAAAAAATTTGCATGAAGAGCGCGCCCAATCTTGAATGTATTCATTTTAGACCTTTATTGAATTTGATCTTGATTTACATATCATTGTTTGATTTCTCCGGTTTATACACAGAGCACTGCTCGGTACACAGATTTTTGTGTAGAGATCAATAAATTAACAAGTTGTACAATATGCATGTATCTGGATCTGTGCACCTAAATGGAAATAGATTTTTTCCAAGTGTTAATTAAACCCACCATACATATTGGCTAAATGAACTCGAATTCATGCAGATGCACAAGTAGGAGTGTGCAACGGAAGACTAGGCAACAATCTACCATCCAGTCAAGAAGTGGTCGAGCTCTACAACTCCAACGGCATTCGAAGGATGAGAATATACGATCCGAACCCAGAAGCTCTCCAAGCCCTCCAGGGATCCGGCATCGAGCTCATGCTTGATGTCCCTAACAACGATCTCGAGGGTCTCGCCAACGACGCTGCCGCTGCATCAAAGTGGGTCCAAGACAACATCCTGAACTACAACCCGGACGTCAAGTTCCGAATCATAGCCGTTGGGAATGAGGTCGATCCCAACAACAGTGCAACGGCTCGCTTCGTTCCGTTTGTGCTCGATGCCATGTCGAAGATCTATGATGCAATAGCCTCTGCTGGCTTGAAGGACCAAATCAAGGTTCTCTACTTGATATAACCTTTTGACCATGCTACGGACACACATATTCAGACACGGATCCAAGCAAACATGCATGTATTCAGAATTGTTTGATGCACGTAAATCCCACATGATGCATGTGGAACATAGACAAATGGTTCTGAATCCACATATATATGTCCGAACATGTGTATCTGAAGTATTTTTCAATTTTATCCTCAGAATCTTGTCAATTGCTAATCGATTTTTGTGATCCTTTGTATGTATGACTCTAACCTACTCAGTGTCTAAATTCCCAACAGGTTTCCACTGCAACATACTCAGCGCTCGTAAGCAACCCGTACCCTCCTTCTGAGGGCTCTTTCAATGGCGCATCGGGGTCATTCATGGGACCGATCATCAACTTCCTAAAGAACACCAACAACCCGCTACTCTTCAACATATACCCCTACTTCGCTCGCACCGGTGATCCCCAAAACGTGCCTCTACCATACGCCCTTTTCACACAAACAGGAGATTTCCCACAAGATGGTCAGAATCAATACAAGAACCTTTTCGATGCCATGTTGGACGCCGCCTACTCTGCTGTAGAGAAGGCGGGTGGAGCCAATGTGGAAATCGTGGTGTCAGAGAGCGGATGGCCGTCTGAGGGCGGCAATGATGCTTCCGTGGAGAATGCAGGGACTTATTATAGGAACCTTATTGATCATGTGAAAGGAGGGAGTGGGACTCCCAAGAGGCCTGGGAAGGCTATTGAGACTTATTTGTTTGCCATGTTTGATGAGAATGAGAAGACTGGATTAGAGAGTGAGAAGTATTTTGGGATTTTCTCACCCAACAAGCAGCCAAAATACGGCCAGCTTTCTTTTAACTAAGATATATAGTTGTGAGTTTTAGTTAGGCATTTAAGAAGAAAATTCGAGGAAGAATAAGAAATAATGTCAGGGGAAGGATAATTGTATTTTTATTAATGAATAATAAATTTAGGCTTCTATGTGCCTACAAAGGAAAAAAGAGATGGAGATTTAATACTCCTTGCCATGTTCTTTCCTCTGGAGTCTTGAGATATCAAGCATTTTACTACCTAATAGTAGATCTTGTTGTCCAGTATCCTCCATAAAGTTGAACGGTTCAGATTACAATGAAATTTTTTTGATTGACCACACCGATGCGCCCAAATATTTTTTTCGATAAGCATATGATAAATATTTTTTTGAACATATGCGCTATATTTAGTAGTGGCCTGGACGACCGGTCCAGTAACAAAATGTTCTTATATAAACGGACGTGATTAATAAAATATAGCATATATAGTGGATCGATGTTTAATTTAGTTTATAATATAAATCAACAGCAAACTATATAAACATATCATTCTGTATGAAAGTTTATAGCATTTCTTATAAGTCGCGATGTTTTGAATTTACAACTTACTAAACTCACATTACCCAAGAATGATTCTCTCTCATGACTCGAAGTTAGTTAATTTATCTCAGGTGATGATTCCTCATGTGACGCAAAATGGAATCGAGCACGGGTTCACTTGACGATTCAAATTTATGTTGTAAGTCTCGATGTATTTAACGTCCCTGCAAAAAATCAAGTTCATCGAACAATGGTATTTAGTTGAACAAATCATATTTGTCACGAGGAAAGAAAGTCTGTCAGACACTGACCATGTATTTTTCTTCAAACAAATATGATTTGACCAATTTTTTTACTAATCTCTGATCAACTTGATTTTCGGGTGTGGACGTTGAACACATCAAGACCTATTTTATGAACGATTCAGGTCGTGAAATAAGATTGTGGTGACATTATGGTGACTCCCATTTTGCGTCGCATTAGAAATCATCACATGAGAGAACTTCGACTCGGGATGTGTACCATATCCTTTTGTACAACAAAAAGTCTATCCACACAGATTTTTTTGTCGGGCCTACCATGGGTTCCACACAAATAATCTAAGCTGTTCATTAAATGTAAAACATGTTTTCAAGGGTCTCGGTGAAAAATCAGCTTAATCTAATATTTATAAGTGCTCGATCCAATCATTTAACTTTTTATTATTCTGAAATCTCAATGAAACGTTAGATGATTGGATCGAGATATTATAGGTATCAGATTGAGCTGATTTTTCTAGGGAATCCTTGAAAAAGTATTTTACATTTAATGAACGGCTTGAATCATTTGTGTGAGATCTGTGGTGGGCCTCAAAAAAATATGTGCACAATCTGTGCGCTTTTGTCTATGTGGGAAAGTTAGATGATTGGATCGAGATAATATAGGTATCGGATTGAGCTAAATTTTCTTCGGGAACTCTAGAAAAAGTGTTTTACATTTAATGAACGGCTCGGATCATTTGTGTGGGACTCATGGTGGGCCTCAAAAAAATATGTGCACAATCTGTACGCTTTTGTCTGTGTGGGTAGCAGCTTTCTTTGTACAATTTGGTACTAATTAAACACTAGCCCATTTTAATTTCCGTAAGCACGCATCCCCCTTCTCAAGTCTTCTAGGAGATTAGGTTTTTTTTTTTATTTGTTAACCGGTACAAAAATTTATTACATCATGTATGAAGTACAGATCACAGAACACTACATCCGTTGTGTAAGAGTTTACGAGATAACCAAACCCAACAACTGAACCGGCCAACAGGATAAATAAACTCATTATAGGGACCACAAGTGCTATAAGGCCAACTTAACTCCAAGCCCCATTAAAGAAAGAAATAACCTCAATAAATATAAAGGAAAGAACACCCACACGTAGATAGAAAGACTCAAACTCTTGACCTCCTAATGAGATGCAAGAATCCTGACTAATTGTGTTAGTTCCAGTTGGTTGAGTAGATTAGCTAGGTTTAACGAATGGAAGAAAGAAAAAGAATAATAATAGTATAACTAAGTGTCTGTCCCCGATGTTTGGGTTCCCCAAGTCCCGATCCCGAGCTTGGTTGCTCACTTACTATTAAGTTTTAAAAAATAAAAAGATATAGTACAAGTAAGAAAAAATGTTATTGCTCGATTTGGAACTGCACAATTTAATTACTTGAGCTGAGAAGTGCTCGTGAGATCCTAGGAGTACCTACTGTTAGTGCTCGATTTGGAACTGCACCATTTAACTGGAATTGGGGAATGGTAGCGATATATGACTAATCTAGCTTCCACCAGCTAGTGGTATGATTTTACATTCTTAAATATCGTCATTTTCATTCAACTCGGTTATGTCTCGATCATACACTTGTTTTACTTGCTTTCCTAGGTCTAAGAAATTTCCTTGAATTATTGGAAAAGATTCGTCAATCCCGTAACTACTAAACAAAGTTAATTAAAGAAGCGATAAGCGCATGCAGCAACATTCAGCGAGATAACTTAGTCGTTAATTACCACGAGTAACAGCTTTTGTAGGAATTAGCTTTCCATTACGGAGTTAGCATACAGGCCATTAGTCCATCGATCACGGTGGATACAGAACGTGTGCTTGTTTGGAATTGTTGGAGAGCGTGTTTCAATGAGGATATATATGATACTGCATAAGTACTCTTAAACAGATACAAGAGTGCCGTTGTCTTCATTTTCTTTTTGGTACTGGACAATTCATTTTCTAATGAAAATATTTTTTACATCCTCATTTACGTATGGACTGGCCGGTTGATTTGGATTGTTCAGATGGGCGCCAGACATTAGCTTTATCTAGTCATAGACGACTCTCTGTGTAAGTTATAACATTGGAAATTATCGTCTTGTTACTTGTTATCGAAACCTATCTCATTGTGCTAATTAATTATCTGTTTAATAAATCCTCTCTTGCAGATCAGTGAGAGCTGCCACAGCTGCGTTTGCTATTGCTATTCTTGAAGGAAGCACGCAAGCAGGAGTTTGGTTTCCAGATGAGGTATGTCTCATGAACTATAGTTTTCAGAATGAGCAAAACTACTCTAGCTCAACTTGGTGTTCGCTCTATAAAAGCTCGTTCTAGGGTAAAATGATCAAAAAAATAAGATCTTTGCACTGGTTCAACCGGATTGAAAATTGGAGCACTTAGTTTTTTAATCATATTTTTCCGTTAGTTTCATTAACGGTGTTAATGATTTTACTAATTTGAAACGAAAAATAAACTACAGGGACGAAATTGAGACAATTGGAAATTGAGACAATCGTAAAACTAGTGGGACGATTACAAAAATTTGCCCTTTATTTTATAGAAATAATTGTCTAAATAGGATGTGCCTCCATATTATTATAGCCACACCTGCGATCTTGCAATTGCTAGCTAGGGCTACAACAAGTCGAATTGAGCTTTGAAGTGTTCAAGGATCGGTGAGTTTGATCACAGTCGAGCTCGGCTCGAATTCGAGTCGAGCAAATGTAAACGAGCTGGGCTTGAGCTCAAAGTCAAGCTCTCTGAGAAAACTTTAATAAATGTACAAATTGCTACATGTGTCATGAATAGTTAACGTATAGACTATCTGAGGTTTTACATGAATCGCCTCATAGGCATGAGTAGTCTCTCATAGCATAATCTATCTCAATTACTCTAAATCGCAAATTATTAAACCATAGCACGACTATATTTGAAATCTAGAATACACACAAGATAGATAGAAAATATACAACCCAATTTGGGTAATGAAAAGAATCCTTACCATGGAATCAAGATTTGAATAAAAGCCTAGAATTTATGGAATTAAGAAGAATATTGTACTTGAATGTCTACACCTATAGATCGGTTCAACCCCTCATAATGGGATGACTCTTCAAATCTTCTCCCTCTGCACTCCTAATTCTGATGTAAAAACTCATTTTTATACTTTAATTTAACAACTCTCAAGCAAACTAGGAAACTCCAAACCAAAAGGGAAATTTTGAAGGAAGTTGTACACAGAAAATATCAAACTGCTTTTGGACCCGTTTTTGACCTAGTAAACATCAAAATTGAAGAATTATTATTTCACGTCAACTTATAGCCCTTTATACCAACTTCGCAACCCAATTTGAAACGCCTCCATCGGATATTTCATTAAGTTTGGGTGTTTATTGGAAATCTCTCTAAAGGACTTTTAAAGTTGTTCGATTCTTGTTCAAAAGATATAATCAAAGTCATGAACAAACATGATTAAAAAAAAGTCATGAGCAAACAAATTAAATGGCCCAACTTTCGAGATGACGCCAAAATTCCGCTACAACATCGATTGCCAACGTGCTCTTTTACTTTTCAATGGAAGTACATATCCAAAACAAAGAATAACCATGTGGGATACGTCTTTGGTGGCCAACAACTGGTAACGTTTTAAACGTATGGAAGTCAAGGGTGGAAAGCCAAAGTCTGGCAGTAATGTACTACACCTGGCTAGTACTATACTTTGTCTTGTGAAAGAAAGAATATGCCACAAGTTTTAGTGGGTCGCTCTGTCTGACTGCTGATTGGTAATCTCAGTTTTGAGAGAGAGAGAGAGAGAGAGAGAGAGAGAGATTTGGACTAGTTCCCCGCATCTACCTTCGTCTAGAAAGACTAGAGTTGATGGTTTACATTAATCTTGGTAGTGCCAAGACCTTTCTAAATTCTAATAGACATGCTTAGAAAAACTTCAGTCAAGTCCGCCACGGATTGTGGCAATGAGAGACAAATAAATATACCACATAGAAAGTCATGAATGAGAAAATCTTTTTAACAGAGGGTGCGTTCTGTGAACAGTTAGTTACGGAGGTGAATCGAGACCGTTTAAGAGTGTTTTGTACGATCTGGATGTTAATGAAAGTTTTTCGGAAAAGAGTAAGTTTAATTTAAATCCGGATCATCTAAAGCAGAAATGATCTGTCGAAATCGCGTTGCTCCGTGAATAAGGCATTCACGGAGCCTCCACGAATAAGCCAACCTCGTCATGAATATGTTCAAATATGGAGTAATGATTAATTAGAATAGACGGAGGCCAGGCGAGTGGAGTGCTAGTCAAGCAGTACTCTCATGCATTGGACAAAGTGGTCAAGCTCCACTAACTAAATATAACAATGTCAATTTTTGTCGAGGAAAAAAAAAATCAATAGACGGAGATAAAGACCCCAAAAAAAAATTACATTTGAATTGCACTGGGCAGATTTTGTTTCCTACTATCCCTTGAAGCTGGATGACTTCGGGGACATATGCCAGTAAGAAAAATTGAGAGGCAATTGCTCTTATGCCATTTTAGGCGCTCCTTCAATCGCTTTGAAGTTTTCGAGTTGGATTGATCAATACACTAAAAAAGACGGGCGTGTATCGTTTTTTAAAAAAAATTCCATATCCAGACCATGAATGTCACTGGTCTGACCACTTATGTGAGAAAAGAAGCTTTAATTGCTATCAAAGGAATTTTTTTCCCAACGAATTGGAGCAACGCAGAAGCTATCAAAGAATTGAGTGGTATTCCCAAGAATACTATAAAATGAATTCTTCTTTTCAGAATACATTGACCTTGCAAAGTTAACCTTTTAGAGCATCTTCAATGGGAGATGTCAAAGTTGAGCTGGATAAGTTAACGGTCACTTTTGGCTTCAACTCTCAATCCAATCTATCTGCCTTCACTCATGTCAAAACTGATATAGCTTTACCATCACATACCTGCCTGCCAATTTTGACAGCTCCTACATATGCCAATTTAAAAATTTTACCGTTGGGAAGTTCAGAAACTTACTATTTGAGTTCAAATAATGTCCACGTTTGGGGTTTTTTTTTTCTTTAAGTTTATGAGCTCTATTTTTTTGGCATAAGGGTTAGAGAAGAGACTTTGATGTTAATTTTGAGATGTCAAAATGACACATAAGCCTTCAAAAACAATTTAACATTTTCAATTTGAAGTCAAGTGTTGGAGGAAGAGAGGGTAAGAAGATTTTGGACAAGGGAATGCTACTGACCACAAAGGTCGGCAGGTATGCTGTCCCCAAAAAAATAGCACCATTTTGGTGCAAGAAATTCCACCCTTTTTATGCCATGTTTGGTACCTATTATATGGGTGAAAAATTATTGATTTTTTTAAATTTTTGTGAGACCTATTATATATAGGTGCTACAAAGATAATTCAAACCACAAGTTATTCTTATTTTTTTGCGTTCCTAAAAAAAATTAGCTCAATCCAATATCGGAAGGACACGTTGTTTCAAAATTTATAGTGCATCTTACGAATTCTAAAATTGCCCTTATCAATATTGGATTCAAATTAAGCTAATTTTTTTTTTAGGAATCCATAATAGAACATTTTAAATCCATGACAACAGGCCGGTGAAGGGTACTACTTTAGGCGCCCACCACTTCAAGCTCGATCATGTAAGCCCCCATCTTTAAATCCATGACAAATAAAGCAATGAGAACTTTACAAAAGTGAGAAAAAGATATCACAAATTCCATATGACCCTAATAAAGAGTTAAGAAAGTTGAACTATATCTATAAAGTACAGGTGAAATTAAAAGTACAAATGTCCATATTGGTATACACACCACGGATTTTATAAGGGATCCTTTGTTTTTCTTACGGTTTGGATCTCTCCTTTCTTGATCAAATTTCAATAATCCGAATATTTCAATATGTGCAAAATATAATTTTAAAGGTTTCCGTGAGAAATCAGCAAAAAATATGACCAGAAAGTGCTTATTTTGAGCAGTTTTTAATTGAACCATTCAATGAAAACTGTTCAGATCAAGTATTTTTCGGTCATATTTTTTGCTGATTTCTCATGGGGACATTTAAAATCACGTTCTAATCATATTAAATGGTTCGGAACATCAAAATTTGATCGGGATCATGAGGTCCTCATTTTAAAAAAATCTGGGATCCCTTATAGGTAGAGGTGGTAATATCAACTCATATTTTTCAACCAACCCAAATTCGCCAACTTTAACCCAACCCAACCCACACATATTGTAAAATGGGTTGAGTTGGTTTCAACCCATATGTATATCAGTATATATAGGTTGAAAATGGGTTCAATATGAATTTGGAATTAAAAGACCCATGAAATCAATGAAATTCAACCCCTATTATAGGTGTAAACATTTTTTTTCTTCAAATCAATTGCATTGCGCCACGTCGCCATGTTTTATTAATTGGGACCACTTTTTGACATGTGTCGCAGTGCAATTGATTTAGAGGAAACAAATATTTACACCGACGGTGTAAAAAATTTATTCTCTTGTTAACCTCTCGGCTCCAGTGCACAGACAAAACAAGAGTGAAAGTACGTTTTTTTGCTAGAAAATTGGTTTATTGAGATACATCCTTACAAACTCACTCTCTCTCTCTCTTTCTCTCTCTCTCTCTCTCTCAGACTTCATTATTTCCAAGACCCACCAACCCCTGGAGCTATAAGATATAATTATAATCGAGGCTCTTTTTGAATTTTTTTTTGCATTTGTTAAATTTTTATCGATTTTTTTGTGAATTATCCTGTCATCATGACAAGAGGAATTTAAAAATTAAAAAATTACGATCGAAATTCTTTGTTTTTTTAATAAAGACAAACATAGGCCAATAAACCAATTTATTTCGTCTTTTTTACAAAAAAGGTTCGGATCATAATTTTTTACTTTTTTGATTCTTTTCATCGAGTCAAACCAATAATTCACAAAAAAATTGATGCAAAACTAAACTAAAGTCTATAATCTTGGATATTAAAAAAAAATATTAGGGTAAAAATAAAAAAAAATTACTTTTCCAATTCCTCTCGTTGAGACGAATCGATAGGGGTAAAAAGTTTGTCGCAAAATAAATCAATGTGAAAAAATTTGAATAATTTGAATAAAGACAAAAAAAATAATAATAATAAAGTCCACAAAATGAAATACTCAGGCAATTCCATATTCTGGGGTTGGTTGGTTTGGTTTGGGGCACGGGAGAAGTAATGGTTTGGTTCGGAATTTAGAGAGAGAGAGAGAGAGAGAGGGGAAAAGGGGTGGGGTTTGGATTGTGGGCAGAGATTAAAGGTGGGAGTGGGTTTTTTTTTTTAGAGGCTGCACATGATTATTTTTCACCTTGTTCAGTGTGGGGAGGAAAAATGGGTCGGGTCGGGTCTGGTTTCGGTATGGCTTAACCCATATTTGACTCAACCCGTTTCAACCCGCCTTCTATCGATCCATATTCGACTCGTCCACATTCAACCCACGACTTGTTTCAACCTGTCCAGACTCGCTCAAACCCGCTCATTTGCCACATCTACTTATAGGATCCAAACTGTTAGTATACATATATAAGCAATAATTATAAATAATTCTACAACCACAAACATTTAAACAAACACATGCACACATAAGTCATGTGGGCTTATGTGTACTGTGTACATGTGTTTGTCGTTGTAGCATAGTTGCTTGAGAGAGATTCTGGACTTGGATCACATAATTTTTCCGTGGAATTTTTTGTTTTCGGTCTCAAAACTATGTAGTTAGAAACTTTAGTAATTTGGGGTATTCACATAAAGATATTTTTATGCTCTCGCTTCTGTTTTTTGGGCACGCAAAAACACGTTTTTTTGTGGTTGGTTTGGCCTAATAAAAAAGGCGGATTAAATTTTTTTCTCTATTCAAATTTTTTCGTATTTATTAGTTTGCATTATTTTTGTGAATTATTGGTTCTTCTCGATGAGAGGAATCTAAAAAATAGTAAATGATCATAGTCAAAATCTTTAAAAAGCTCACTAAAGACAAAAATAATCCCAAATAAACAAACTTTCTAATTTTTTTTTTTGTGAAACAGCAAAAAGAAAGCTTTATTATCTTATAACACAAAGTGTAGAGTCATGGATACACCGATCTGACTATCCATGACCCTCATCTCCTAAGCCACGTGGAGAAAACTGATTTGAGCCCAACAGGCTGAGTCCAAAATCAAGGGAAAACACTTAAAACGGCCCAAGTTGAAAAGAAACAAACCCAAACCAAAACACCCAAAGGTCAAAGTCCAAAACACCTACAACCCAAACCAAAAAACCCTAACCCCAGCTAAATTGCCCCAACATCTGCCCCCTTCAAACGCCACCTCCACCGCCACTGTCGTACCTGCAAAACAAACCACAGCCACATAACAAAAATTATTTTTGAATTATTTTTGACAAAAATTTAATTGGATTCATAATTCTGCACTTTTTAGATTCATCTCATCGGAACAAATCAATAATTTACGAGGAAAAAAAATTAAGTCAAAACTATCAAATGTGAAGAAAAACAAAATTGAGTACAGACAAATCTACAATCTGACTTCTAGATCTGTTAGGCCAAACCCCCCTATAAGTACAGTTACGATCGTCTCAAAGTCTAGACCTGACTTGACTAGGTACAGAATGATTTAGTTGGAGACAGGAGTCTTGTTTGGTTTCAAATGAAAGCTTCTCTTGTGCAGGAAAACCATTATTGATGCAGACAAAGAAATTTCACTTTCGTCACAGGCAAATGGGCCCCACCCTATAATGGTGGCAGACTAGGACATGGAACTAAACTCTGCCGTATAAAATAGGGAAAAAAGAAAAAAAAAATTGATCTTTATGTGTGTGCGTGAGAAATTATAATTTCAAAACTATATTCACTGTTTTAGTCTTTCAGGATTGGTTGACGAGTTAAGCGTAAGCTAGCTAGCGTAGAGTTATTAAAAAAATTTGACCTTAATATTATAGTGCATAGTCTTGTATCCTACACACGGCACCGAACAAAATTGTCTTTACCTTTTGTGGTTGTTATTTTTATGTTCATGGGAGACGAGCATATATATGATTTGTCTAAATTATTGAATGGCCTCTGCTCTCAACCATATCATTTGTAAGCACAAAAATTGGACCGATAAATGAGCTGAATGAGCAAAAGCACTGATTATTTAAGTCAAAACTTAACAATCTTGAAAAATGTGTTCAATCTTGATTTATTTATTTGGCAAGCTGATCTTGAATGAATTTTTGAATGAACAGATTCCGAGTACAATGAATTTTTTAAATATTACTACAAGTTATATTAGCCGAGTAGTGATTTGTTCAAATTGGGAGTAAAAAAAACTTCACGAGCCGAGCAATGACTTGTTCAAAAAAAATTTGTTTTTTGAACGGTTAAGAAATTTTACTAATCTTTGGAAAAAGATTACATAAGTCTGAAGAAAATAAGGATAACCAGCATCACAATTCGAAGTAGACATCCCAACCAGGTTTGCACATAAGCTCCCGAACAATCATATGTCATCCTGGATCCCAATGGAAAAAGAAGAAAAGAAGAAGGGAAAAATTCAAAAAAACCCCTGAACTTTGAACCCAATGTCAAATAGGCACCTGAACTTAAATAAACTTTAATTGAACACCTGAACTTTCACTCTGTTATTCAATTTACCCCCTGGTGTCTCAATCAATGACTTTCCTAACGGCAACTGCTGAGCTGGACACTAACAGACAGAACAAAACATTAGAGGGAGAAATTGGAGGGAAACAACTGTGATCTGGCACATTTTTAAGGCCCCGTTCAGCTAAATAAGCCTACTGGCATATTTTTTGTCCTTATTCAACTTTTTTTCATATTTGTTAGTTTTCCTCAATTTTTTGGGGATTATTGCATTGTCATAACGAGAGGAATCTAAAAAGTAAAAAATAATGACGAAATCCATTTTTTTAATAAAGACAAAAAAATTGACTTATTGGCTTATTTTTGTCTTTATTCAAAAAAATTTGTTTTTTTGAATTGTAAAGAGAACAAGGCAAAAATAAAAAAAAATTTGAATAATGACAAAAAATAAGCCAGTAGGCTACTGGCTTATTTAGCCGAACAGGGCTTTAAAAAGGTGCCAGATCACTGTTGTTTCCCCTCCAATTTCTCCCTCTAACGTTTTGTTTTGTCTGTTAGTATCCAGCTCAACGATTACCGTTAGGAAAGTCACGGATTGAGACGGAAGGGGGTAAATTGAATAACGGAGTGAAAGTTTAGGTGTTCAATTGAAGTTTATTTAAGTTTAGGTGCCTATTTGACATTAGGTTCAAAGTTCAGGGGTTTTTTTGAATTTTTCCCGAAGAAGAAAGCGGGCCGGCCAGGAGCCAACCCAAGCAGAAATAGAAACAACAAGTGCACACCACAGCAATATTGTTTCAGAAGTAGACAATACACTGGTTTGTTCAAACTTGGTTTGAAAGCTTCACGAACTTCAAAAAAAATGATCAAGCTTTGTTCGTGAATGAAACAAACGAAATCTTGAACCAGAGCTTTCAACAAGCTAGCAAACACGAAATGAACTAGCTTGGTTTGTCTATCAACCCCAGTTAATTAGCTTATAGTATTACTCTCTTTTCTGCAATACATACATATATATATAGAAATCCCAGGGACTAAGGCTTCGTTCCAGAACCAAAAAAAAATCCTTATTTTTTTTTTATCGGCAAAAATCCTTATTTTTTAAGAAGATAATTTGAAGCTCAAAAATTATAAGTTTATTGAAATATAAAAATATGTAAAATGGATCTTGTTTGAAAGATCTCGAAGAAATCTTTTATACGATGCAAAAAAAATGTAAAATTATTTTTCATTTACTTTATTTTTGAGTTTGAAAATGTGAAATAATCTGCTTTTTTTTAAGAAGGTTTCTGAAACGGGGCATGATTGAAATCTAATAGTAATGGTTCAAAGAAGGAAAAGTAAACTCTGGAGTACTTGACGGGGATGGGCCGGGAAGAAGAGTTTGCTTGGTGCTTGAATGCTTAATTTGCCTCTATAAAAGGGAGGTGACATTATATTGGCCTTTACATAACTACTTCCATATATACCAAGCTTGCTTTGTTCATTTCCTCTTCGATCTAAATGGCTGTTTTTCATGCAACTATGTTCTACAAACCTCCTTTTCTCCTTTCTCTTTTCCTACTCGTCCTATTTCTTCCTAATCTCCGCATAACAGGTCTCTCTCTCTCTCTCTCTCTCTCTCTCTCTCTCTTGCAGGGGTGTGTGCTCATTTAAAAAAAGACATATATGCGGCATGCATAAATATATATTCGTTGGTACATTCTAAATGGGTGTTTGACAATGGTCTTATATATTTCTTTCTATTTGTGGATAGTACCCATTTAATGCAAAACAAATTTGGAGGTTTAGGAATAAAATTTGAAAAAAAAATACATTTTCTTTGTAATTGGATCAAGATTGCTAAATATTAACATTTTTATTATTGTGTTGAATTGCTCTTTGACTTGATCCGCTAAAACAATTCAAGCAATTGATTAGTTTTGAGAGTTTATGTTATTAACTTTCTCAGTAAATAAGTTATGGATGCATGATACTAAGTTTAATTTTATTTTATTGTTTATTTATTTTTGTCATAGTTTATACAATAGTGGGGGTTAGCAAAATTTTGTATATTATGTGATATTGTCACATACATGACCTAATATATCTACTGATCATGGGCTCCATAGGCAGTGTCATATTAATTAGGCCGTTCTAGCTAACTTCTAAATGTGGTGCGTAATTGTGATGACCGTGTTCAACATTAATTGATCAAAGACTCTTCAGATTTTTTTTTTTGTGTATGTAACCAAAACAATATCTAGGCCAGATCAATCAAGGATGGAGCCAGGGGGGATTAGTGGCGGCAGTGATTTCAAAGAATGCTATCGCCACCACAACGATTTCAAAGAATACTATTAGTATAAAAAAAATTCTCCAAATTATATACAGCCACTAGCACTAAATTTTTTTTATTTTTTTTATATGTAAAAAGGCTTGTAGTTATCTACTTTCTTTTGTAGTAAAGGAGGCCCAAAAAACAATTCAAAACCAAATTCAATGAGTAAAGTGAAAATATTATGAAACATGCATGAGGCCCAAATTAACTCAGTGAAATCAAAATAAAAGAAGAGAGCTTTTTTGTTTTTTGTTTTTTGGAAAGTGAAAAGCAGAGAGCTGAAAAGGTACAATCTGAGGTACAATACTTTTTTGTAATACTAATACGTTCAATACGTATTAAGTTCTCTTTTGGAATTCATTTATCTTTTTCTTTTTAATTTGTTCACAAAAACATTTGCATGAAGAGCCCAAGCTTGAATGAATTCATTTTGGTCCTTTATCGAATTTGATCTTGATTTACGTATCGTTGTTTGATATCTCCGATTTATACACAGAGCAATTCTCGGTATGCAGATTTATGTGTAGAGGTCAATAAATGTATTCGGATTTGTGCACCTAACTCTGCTGGAAATAGATTTTCCCAAAGTGTTAAACCCACCACATATTGGCTAAATGAAGTCGAATTCATGCAGATGCACAAGTAGGAGTGTGCAACGGAAGACTAGGCAACAATCTACCGTCCAATCAAGATGTGGTCCAACTCTACAAATCCAACGGCATCCGAAGGATGAGAATATACTATCCGGACCCACAAGCTCTCCAAGCCCTCCGGGGATCCGGCATCGAATTCATACTTGATGTCCCTAATAGCAATCTCGAGGGTCTCGCTAACAATGCTGCCGCTGCAAGAAAGTGGGTCCAAGACAACGTCCTGAACTATTATCCGGACGCCAAGTTCCGGATCATAGCCGTTGGGAATGAGGTCGATCCCAATGGTGGTGAAACGGCTCGCCTTGCTCCGTTTGTGCTCCCTGCCATGTCAAAGATCTACGATGCAATTGCCTCTGCTGGCTTAAAGGACAAAATCAAGGTTCTCTACTTGATATAACTTTTTAACCATGCTACAGACACACATGTTCAGACATGGATCCAAAAAAATATGCATGTGTTCAGAATCGTTTGATACACGTACATCCCACACAATTCATGTGGAACAAAGACAAATGGTTCTGAATTCCTATACGTCCGGACATGTGTATCTGAAGTATTTTTCAATTTTATCCTCAGATCTTTATAAATTACTCTAATTGCTAATCGATTTTTGTGATCCTTTGTATGTATGACTCTAACCTATTCAGTGTCTAAATTCCCAACAGGTTTCCACTGCAACATACTCGGCGTTGGTAAGCAACTCGTACCCTCCTTCTAAGGGTTCTTTCAATGGCGCCTCGGGGTCATTCATGGGACCGATCATCAACTTCCTAAAGAACACCAACAACCCACTACTCTTTAACATATACCCCTACTTCAGCCACATCGAAAATCAACAAAGCGTGCCTCTACCGTATGCGCTTTTCACAGCAACCGGAGGCTTCCCACAGGACGGTCAAAATCAATACAGGAACCTTTTCAATGCCCTATTGGACGCCGCCTACTCTGCTGTAGAGAAGGCAGGCGGACCCAACGTGGTAATCGTGGTTTCAGAGAGCGGATGGCCATCTGCGGGTGGCCCTGCTGCTTCGGTGGAGAATGCAGGGACTTATTATAGGAACCTTATCAATCATGTGAAAGGAGGGAGTGGGACTCCCAAGAGGCCTGGGAGGGCTATTGAGACTTATTTGTTTGCCATGTTTGATGAGAATCAGAAGACTGGAGCAGAGAGTGAGAAGCATTTTGGGCTTTTCTCACCCAACAAGCAGCCCAAATACCAACTTAGTTTCAACTAAGAAAGTTGAGTTATAGCCAGGCATTAAGATGAAATACATGAAAGAATAAGAAATAATGTCACGGGAAAGATAAATGTATTTATAGAAAATAATAAACGTAGGCTTCTATGTGCCTACGGAGGAAATAAGAAATGGAGAATTTAATACTCCTTGCCATGTACTTTCCTCTGAAAATATATCAAGCATTACTTTTACTTCCCAATAATATACTCCTCTGTCGCATATTTTTTGTTTTGCTTACTATTTGGAACCTCTTAAAAAATTAGCTATACTTTTTAATTTATAATATTTTTTATATCAAATATGGATCTTATTTGATAGATTTCAAATAATTTTATTAAACAAAGTTTTCGAAATTGTAAAAACCAATATAGATTGTGAGATATAGACAATTGTTTAAGTGACACAAAAAGTAAAACATGACCAAGAATATAAGACGGAGGGAGTATTAGTTCTTGTTGTCTAGTATGCTGCATAAAGTTGAAACAGTTGAACGGCTCAGATTACAATGACAAAATTTTGATTGAACACACCGAGATGTTCTACACCCCTATGATGCATATGAGAATTCTGAACCTGTGCACTATTATTAACAGTGGATTTTTAATTTGGTTTAAAATTAATTAACTGCGAACTACATATCACTCTGTATTTCGTATGCAAGTTCTTATAAGTCGTCATAATGTACATTTCACGAAATTTGTCATTTTTTTTTATCAATTTCAACGTAGAAAACTCATCTCCATTAATGTAACGCCCCGATTTTCATTTATTATTAGATGGGTAGGAAACAGGTGTTTCATTTACCATTAGTCCTATGTAGCCATTTAGCATAGGCTCTCTGTCTTTTCTTTTATCCTTTTTTTTCTTTCTTTCTTTTCTTTTCCTTTGTCCTACTGGGGTATGCCCCTTGTAGGCTGTATATTCGGTTAGCCTCTTTTTAATTTCAAGCTGATTTACCCACACACAAAAAACGGCCCGATTTTCGGGAATAAAATCGAAGGCATTAAATATTGATTTCTAAAAATTTATTAAATTAAATTCAAAATTCAAAACGGATAATTCACCCTAAAGATTCGTTTATTGCAAACTATTGTGGAAATACTGAAAATAGTTTTTGTGGTAGTAAACTAGACAAAATAACAGAGCTGTCTTCTAGGATTGATACGGATTCCAAGCATATTCTGGCTCGACTCCCACCTCTGGATTCTCCTCCGCATAAAACTGTTCGCCTTCGGAATTTTGTGTCTCTTCTTGATTTTCTGTAAAATCTGGCACGGATGCCAGGCAATCCTTACCTAAGTGAAAAAGTTCACCCCGTAGTATAATCCAACCCAACTACCCCTCTTACTTTACAGTTAGCAAGTAGCAGGGTAAAATGATAAAATGATACGAAGAAGTAAAACAGAGATTTTTCACATAAGCCAATTCATTACTATCCATTAACCTATCGTATAATCTAAGATCTCCTCCGCGGGATCTTTTCTCCCCAACCGCTAGCCATGCTCGGTCCCATGAGGTCACTTCCCTTTGCTGTCGCAGATACACCTAAGTTATATACCGAGTGTGCACCCCAATAACTACAATAAGGGGTAAGCTTATCATGCCTAAATCATGACTAGGGTTCGCTTATCTCATATACCACTTCACAATCATCACAATTATCACTGGACTCCCGCCAGTTCCATTCTCATTACATCTCAAAATTTCGCCTGTAGGCAATCTAAAAACAAAACTTTCCAATTCATCCACTACCTAGCATCGTCTAGGTGAATTCTATTTGCATACCACCCCATGTCTCTAGGGTCCAATCTAACATTCAAATCAAGTGTCGATGCAATATACAATTAAATCAAATAATAATTAAAAACAAATAACGAGCAATACAATCACACAACCTTTTATGAATGGGCCGTTGTCCTTATTCTTGTATGGTCGCAATGTCAATAATGAAGTAGAACTTTTATAAAAATTAAAAAAAATATTTTCGAGACTTTCATTAATTAATTCTTAAAGAATTAGATTGATTAAAAACCAATTTAACACATTAATTAGGTAAAAATATTAGAATAATTATCATAACCGCGATAAGAGCCTTAAAGGTCCTATGCAACATGTTTGAGTGTCAAAAGTTGGGTTCGGAGGGTCGCGGGATTATTTTTTTAGGGCAAATTTTTGTAGTAGTCCCTGTAGTTTTATGGTTGTCTCACTTTCGTCCCTCTAGTTTCAACGTGCTCGAATTTCGTCCCTGTAGTTTGTTTTACGTTCCAAATTGGTAAAATCGTTAACACCGTTAACGAAACTAACGGAAAAAAAAATAAGTGTTCCAATTTTCAATCCATTTAAACCGGTGCGAAGATTTTATTTTTTTAATCATTTTATCCTAAATGGTCGTAATGAATTTTTGGCTCTAAGGCCTTTCAACGAGCACCGGAAAACTCCTTATTTAGTTTCAGGGCTCTCTTAGGGTGCTCATTGAAAGGCCTTAGAGTCAAAAATTCATTACGACCATTTAGGATAAAATGATCAAAAAAATAAGATCTTCGCACCGATTCAAACGGATTGAAAATTGGAACACTTATTTTTTTTTTCCGTTAGTTTCGTTAACGGTGTTAACGATTTTACCAATTTGGAACGTAAAACAAACTATAGGGACGAAATTCGAGCACTTTGAAACTAGAGGGACGAAAGTGAGACAACCATAAAACTACAGGGACTACTACGAAAATTTGCCCTTATTTTAAATAATGATGTTAACAAAAGTTGTTGAAAGTACAATAAATAGATAATAAATTACTTAATAAATAAAATATGTTAAGGTTAACAAGGTTTCATCTTTGGACTGTAAAAAGTCTAAAAAAAATTATTCGGCATCAATAGCAAGGTTTATAAGGTCGTAAAGAAATTTTGATTTGGAAACACTTTAAAAATAATAATAAATAGTAAATTTAATAAAATAAATATGAAATCAGTAAGATATCATATTTGAGATGCGAGAAATCTAGAAAAAATAGTTTGGGTGTTAAAAACGTCATTCGGAAGGTCACAAAGATTTTTCGTTTGTAAAATCTTGAACAATAACGAATAAATAAATAATAAATAGATAATTAAATTAAAAAAATATGATATTAACAAGGTATGAACTTTGAGGTGTAAAAAGGTTAGGAAAAATAGTTTGTGGGTCAAATACCAAGTTTAGAAGGTCCCAAAATCGATTCGAAGCAAAACAGTCCAAACCGCAAGGTTAGACCGAGTTGACCTTGCGGTCCGCAAGGTCATAGACCTAGTTCTTGCGGCTGGAAAACCCGAAGGTTGCGGCCGCAATGTTTCTGTCAGATTCGATTTTTTTGGTCTTTTTGAGATGGTTTCGATGCATGGGCTCGTTCGGGGCATAAGGTTAAGCATAATAATACTTAATATACTTAGAGGAATGATTGGAATGAATTATAATACCTTGAATCGGATTGGATTGATTTAAAAAAGAATCTTGAATTTTGGGGAAGAAGACTTCGGGTTCTTTGATCGAAAGACCTTGGGATCAAATTGGATGACGTTTGGTGATGCTAGGAGTTGTAGGAAGAGTTTGGAACGATCGAATTGGATTTCGGTTGGGTCTAGGTATAAAACCCACTTTTCTCTCTCTCACTTTCTCTCTCTAAAACTCCATGGATTGAAGCTTGCTTTTCTCCGATTTTTCTCTCTTTTCTGGACTGGTGGGGCGTGGGAAGTATGTGGTATGCCCTAGGATCGGAGTGATGGGGTATTTATAGGTAAATTTTGGAGTAGGAGGATGAGATTGAATTTAATGAAAATTCTATCTCTTGGGCTCTGAGATGGACGAGACAAGGGCGAATTCGTGATCAGGAAGGAGGTAGAGACTGAGTAGGAGATGGAGAGATGGAAGGAGTTTGCATGTATGCATGCATGCAATTTAAAAAATATATAAAAGTAAGATAATTAAGATAAGATAATTATTTGTGTATATATCTATTAAGGAAATAATTTTTATTATTACTAATAATATTTTTTAAATGATATTATAAATGGATAAAAATTACGGGTCATTACAGTTAAAGTAATTGTAACCTGTCAACAAAATTTAATAAGATAAGCAACCCATACCACCATAAAATCAAGAATGTCAATCAATTTTGTTACTTCTCACGGCAATATTGTTTTCAAAATTCTAAGTTCTTAGAATAACTCATTCCTAAGAATATCACCATTTTGGTTGTGTTCTAGGATCGAGTAATATCACCATTTATTTCTAATCTGAAACTAAAATTTTCTTTTTGGGTTTAAAATTTTTTTTCGTTGTCTCATGTCAGGGGTTGCCCAAACCCGCGGGCTTGGGGCTTACATTTCATGGTTTTGTCCTCAGTCTCTATTGTATACTACTACTTGAGTATATATGTGAAGTGTCTTACCCCATCCATATCTCATTGATACTCACTGACACACTCTCAATTTGATTCTGGGCTCCGTGCTCTGTAATTTTATTTTTCCATGAAAAGAAAATGTCTGATCTTCTCCCGTCCCATTTTGAAACTTGGCAGTCCAATTTGAACAAATAACTTCCCGCCTTCACCTCATGTTGCCAACTGTCCCATCTTGCGCACTCCACCACTCGGGCACTTCATTTTTTTTTTTCTAAACAAAAAGAATTTATTAATCTTTATTTTTTTATTACAAAGATTATAAGGATCAAGGGCATACCGACACTAAATCACCCGAGACCTAAAAGAAGGCAAGATGCTAATTGAACACCGTAAAAACCACAAAAACCAATATAAAACATCCAAAAACCCAAGCAAACCTCAAACTCTACACACACACCCCATCATCAAATAGCCAGAGAGCCAAACAGACACAGAGACAAAACCACCGAGACCTAGAAGGAATTAAGCGCCATTCCCCCTGACAAAAAAAAAAAAACTTCACCTACTTCCGCAAAAAACTACACCGCTATCTCTCCAAATCAACGAACATCTCGCCCAAAACGAAACCAACCGAGCAAAGCCAGAAGCAAACCTTCATTGTTATGGGTAGCTACTGGAAGTTATTAGTGATCATGGGCCAACTTCTACTTTCCCATTTCCCTTTCCTTTTACCACGCAAAAATAAAATAATTAAAAACCCCGAAATTAAATTAGGTTTGATGAATGGCCACAAGAAAGTGATCATTCCCAATTTGACTCGTCAATTGTTAGTTACCAATACCAGGTGTCTGGTTTCGCATTTTGTGACTAGTTATGGGCCACTCCCTCTCAAGTCTTGGGCCGGTCTAAGGCTCCACATGATTTAATTTGGAGTCTTGTTTGGTTTCAAATGAAGACTTCTATTTTGTCATAGGAAAACAATTAATGCAGACAAAGAAATTTAAGAAAACTACAAGCAAATGGGCCACCCATTGTGGTGGCAAACTAAGACATGGAACTAAGACATCTCCAGTGGAATAGCTAATCTTATATGGTTAAATAGAAGTTTTTTTGTAAAAATGGGACCCACTTAAAGAATGATAAGTGGTCATTAGTTTATTGAGTGGATAATATTCCCAATGGACTAATTAGTTTTGTTGTATAAAACCCAAAAAAAAAAAAAAATTAGCAACGAATTGGTCAAGACTCTATCCGTTCAAACTTTAATCTAGCAACAACATATCATTTTGTTGCAAATCCACAATATTTTCAGCCAAGAAAACTGCTTTCTTTCAAACTACCACAGATACGATTCAAATGTACTCCCTTTGTCCTAAATTGAATGATAATTTTTGATATCTGTGTCAATTTTAGTTCCTTATATCTTTCGATTTGAATATCAAAAATATGTAATATGGATCTTATTCGATAGTTCTTAATTAGTTCTATTATACAAAATTTTCAAACTCGTGAAAAACATTATAGATTGAAAGATATAAGTAATGACAAATTTCAAAAATTGTCATCCAATTTGTGACGGAGGGAATATAACTTAAAGGGCTAAATTTCTTTTTGTCCGCAAAAACATATTGACTTAATGTTATAAGAGCCAATTGGTATCCTACACTTGGCACACAAGTCCTTTATGCACTATAAATTTTGACCTCATGATCGCCCCGATCAAAATAGAATTTTCCTTTCTGTTAGTAAAAATGTGTGGATCAATTTGAGTTTTTTCATGGATTACCGAAACTAGACCGTGGTATGTTCATCGGAGACGAGCATGTGATCTTTGCCTAAAATGAATGCCCTCTGCTCATCTACATCATCATTCGTAACAAAAAAAATAAAAAATTTGCTTAATTTGCCTGTATAAAAGGGAGGTGACATTATAGTATAATATTGCTTTTAATTACATCATGACTTACATACAACTTTTGAACTAGAGATTAGATACTTCTAGTCCTAGCTTTGCTAGTTGATCCTTTTCCTCTTCAAATGGCTGTTTTTCATGCAACAATATTGTTCTAAACCCTTTCCTCGTTTCTCTGTTGCTCCTTGTGCTATTTCTTCCTAATCTTCACATGATAGCAGCTCTCTCTCTCTCTCTCTCTCTCTCTCTCTCTCTCTCTCTCTCTCTCTCTCTCATTTGGTATCCTTGGGGTCAACCAGCGACGGAGGTAGAGAAGGTCTAATGTGGAACTGTACCTCAGACGGTCAGACCTAAAGACCCTGTAGTGTAAGGATGCACTACACTACAAGGGTGTGGTTCAGCATCTCACCCATCCATCTCAATAATCAAAATTCATGGTACTATTACTCTATCCTATTTTAGGTATCCATTTAAAATTAATTCAATTTTTTAAGAAAACATCATCACACTTTAAAAAGTTAACTTTTCAAAAATACCCTTCAGCATTTAAAGTGATCATTTGAAATCTACATACTTCAATTCTCTAAAAGAAGGGTAAATTAAAAAATTTAGCAGGCATTACCTGTTTTACATTTGAAATGGATAATTTTATTTTGAGACAACGAAAAATAGAAAGGTGAACACTTAAAAGGAACGAATGAAATATCTACTAACTAAGATACTTAGGAAAAAAGAGTTAAACCAAAAGAGGTAGATCAAATACAGAATCCAAATTAACTCAAAGGAAAAAGAAAAAAAGGTCTAATATCATGAGGTAACTTTTGAATTTTTGAAATAATATGTTCAATAGGAGTATGTTCTCTTTTTGGAATCGATTTATCTTCTTCTTTTTTAATTTCGTTCAAACATTTGCATAGAGAGCCCTATCTTGAATGTTATCAAACTTAATCCTAATTTACATATCATTGCTTGATTTCTCTGGTTTACATACAGAGCAATCCTAAGAACACAGATTTATGTGTACAGATGCGAATGCAACCGGTGCAAATATTCTATATCCGGACCTGTACACCTAAAGCTAGAAATAGATCAATTTTTCTGAGTGATAAACCCAACGGCATTCGAAGAATGAGAACGTACTCTCCAGTCCCACAAGCTCTCCAAGCCCTCAAGGGATCCAACATAGAATTGATACTTGACGTCCATAACAGTGATCTCAAGCGTCTCGCAAACGACGCTCCCGATGCAGCAAAGTGGGTCCAGGACAATGTCCTAAACTATTATCCGGACGTCAAGTTCTAGATCATATCCGTTGGATCGTAACTT
This sequence comes from Rhododendron mucronatum var. ripense, assembly GCA_019656295.1. Lineage (NCBI taxonomy): Eukaryota > Viridiplantae > Streptophyta > Magnoliopsida > Ericales > Ericaceae > Rhododendron > Rhododendron mucronatum. The sequence continues at coordinate 3,294,963 of BPLT01000007.1, forward strand.
TTACGAATGAATCGTAACTTTTTAGTAACAGATTCATAACATTTTGGTGTGTTTCATAACTTTATAAAAAAAATCGTAACATTTTCACTACAGAATCATAACATTTTAGTCCATTTCATAACTTTTCTATAATCAATTGTGCAATCGATAACTTAATCAATTTTTTTTTAATGGTAGCTAATCAAATATGTAATCTATTATGTGAATGTTCAATTCCATAATCGATTAGACTTTATAATTGATTTTTAAATTGATTAGACATTATTATCAAATATATAGTAATTAATTTTGCAATTGATTACATATTCAATTAGACATCATAATCGAATATGTAATCAATTCTATTATGTTCAATTACGTAATTGATTAGACAATATAATCGATTTTGTAATTGAATTGAGTACGATTGGGAAACAATGTGAAGTCGATTACTCAATCTATTTGCTAATTGATGGGTTTCAGTAAGTCCTCTAATCAATTGCGAAATAAGTTAAAAATAATATTGCAATTGATTTCAAAATCAATTGTTTTGAATAACATAAATAATTAATTACATAATAGATTACATTTCTCTAAAGTTTCAATTGCGTAATTGATTGGTATTGATAACACTTGTGATCGATTACATTATCAAATATGAGTATTAGTTATTTGTAATTCAGATGCGAGCACTAATTTACAAAACTCTAGCAGTATGTCTATTGACCAAAAAATAAATAGCATGTCCTAAATATTATTATCTTTTACACATAACTCTAAAATGTATTGGTAAATTTATCTCGTCACCATCACTCTCTTGATCACCCATTAACTTTGTTAGTGTTTCCTACTTGATTAATATGGATGATGGACTTCACTATTCCTTTTAATTGGACTATTTGTGTGAAACATTTTTTTTGATTTGCATGTGAAAGTTCATTATGCAATTAAAGGAATTATGAAAAATGTTAAACACCATATTTCAAAGAATTCCAAAAAAAAAAAAAAAAAGTTGGCTACAAATATGAAACACTTTAAAATGGTGTTAATGGCAAGGGGAGTGCCATTAACAAAATGGGGAGTGCCAAAATTTGGAATTGATTTTGACACATTAACAAAATAGGGAGTGCCAAAATCATTGGCCTTTAAAAATCCTGTAAAAAAAAATGCCTTGACTTTATTACATTATGATAATGATAGTATCTTTTTTCTTTAATAATTATCGAGAACAACATATTTTAGAGAAGTAAATTATTTTCAATTGAAATAAGTTTAGCTTCAAAGTTTTTAAAAAATAAAATTATTATTTTTAACATAAATTAATTATCAAAAATAAAATTGGGCCTAATTTTTTGAAGGAAAAGAAAGATATATGTTGGGAAGAGAGTGAGAGGCTTGAGGGGATTTTCTTTCCATTTTGGTTAATTCATAGGGTTTACCTGTTGCACTGGTAACAAGTTATTTGTTTTTTGATAAGCAACAAAATATTATTAAAAGCTCGACAAAGGGTACATCAAGAGAGTGCCAATTACGGACTTCAAAGACTGAAATCTGTTAGGACCACGGGCCATGGTCTCTCTATGTTGGCAAATTTCAACACAAAACACACATTTAATTGTATCCCTGATTATCGAGTTGTAATTTCTTTTAATTCATTTTTAAAGTGTCTGTTTAGGAAAGTGGAAGGAAATCAATGATATTTTGTAATCGAGTGTTCGAGTCTTTAGGAAGTTGTAGTGAAAGATTATTAAGGCAATCAAGGGATTTGATATTCAGTGGCAGGAAGGAAATATGGGGAGCTTGAATCGTGGGAAAATCAATTGAAGATGTGCAATCAATTGATTTGATTATTAAGGAAATAAGGAGTCAGCTTATTGAAGTCCACCTATAAATATCGACCTATTAGGTCATATTATTGAGGAGCCACAAGATAAAAAGGCTGAGATCATATTCTTCAAATTTCATCTCTTTTGGTGGCTAGGGTTTCTGCACCTCGAAGATTAGTGAAGGTCTATCATCACCTATGTTCTAAAGGATCATCTTCGAGGGGTTTCGTTCTACAACAACATTGATCAATAAATCTTTAAGTAAAGTCCTTCGGTGGATTCCGGGAGGCGAACGGAAGGCTTGTGGATTCAAGGCAGCGGCGGTCAAGCATTCAGAGAGGTGTACGTGGATTCGGCAAGAGCGTCTAGGTTTAGGTTTGTGGAGTTCAAACTTATAGTAAGAGTTCTTGTAACCTCGTGTTTAGTAATGCTTGATTCCTTCCCGTGGTTTTTTCCCGTTTAGGGTTTTTCACGTATATCCTGGTGTTATCTTTTGATTGTTTTTCATTTCTGCATTTGGATTGATTGGTGGTTTATTTATTAAAGAATTCATACATAGCGAATATTTATAAACCTAGGCGATCTAGGATTTTTCAATTGGTATCAGAGCAGGTCGCTCATATTATTAGGGTTTATTCTTAGAGCGGATCCTTATTTTTTTTACTTTGCTATTATGGATTTACCAAGAGAAGGCAATTTTAAAATCAAACCCCCAATTTTTGATAACTCTAAATACGTTGCATGTGCTTCTTCTATGTTTTTCGATGCAAATAGCGTTAAATCTGATAGTGAGAGTACAAGTAATATTTTTTGTGAGGTTGAAACTAACCAAACTAGTAATGGAGAGGACAAATATGATATGGAAGCTCTGACTTTATTTACAAAAAAATTTAAACGTTCTTTTAAAAAAGATACTAATATAAGTTTAGCCACAAAGCTAAAACATTGTGAGAAAGAAAAAATTGATGCGTTGCATGAACTTGATGGGCTTAAGCACAAACATATGAATCTTGAAAATGATATGCATAGCCTTTTTGAGACTAATGTGCTTCTTGAATCGAATGTAGCAAAATTGCAAGTTGAACTTGACAAGGCCAATGCTACATTTAAGAAATTGAATGCAGGTTCACAAATTTTAGATGAAGTTTTGTCATCTCAAAAGGTGGCATCGGATAGAGGTGGACTTGGGTATAAAGCAGAAGAATCTTTAAAGTCAAAGGCAAGAAAAAAAATGATATTCTGCAAGCCAAATAACAGTGCACCGGCTTCTCTTGTGGCCAACAAAGCTAAGTCGCCCGTCAAAGGAAAAAATGTCAAATATGCTCACACAAAGCTTCCGAAGGTAAAAAAGCAATGTCCAGCGGTTAAAATTGCCACCATAAAGCGTGGTGAGGTAAGCTGTTTTAAATCTAAGCCTACTTGTCATTATTGTGGAGTGATTGGACACATAAGACCACATTGCACGAAATTACATATGCCTTGTCTTTCACATGCACCTGATAAAATGATGCGTAAAAATGTTCAATTTGTACCCACTTGTCATTTTTGTGGGGTGAAGGGTCACATTCGACCTAATTGTTTTAAACTCCATGGTTACCCTAAAACTCCACCCCAATATTTTTGTTATGGTTTTGATAGAACCCAAAAGCCTAAGTTTAGGGTGATTCCTCATGGAAAGAATACGAATGTAATGTCTAAACATGTGCCTAAAATTATTGAAAAAGTTGAGAAGGCTAAGACTAGATATATATGGGTGAGAAAGTCGGACTTGAGACATCGAGCAGATTTAAATGCCAACCTTCTAGATGACCCTGGATCATCCGAAGGAGTTGACCTTGACTTTTAAAGGTTTGGTTTTGCAGTCCATAGTCGAGGTTGTTTTTCTTATCTATCAAGTACCTAGAGCTATGGTTGTTTTTGTTGCTTCGGTTCTTACCACACTTGGCTATATTTGTGTTTTTTTATATTTTTTTATGTTTTTTTAAAAAAATTCCAAGAGATTGTGTTCTTGATAAAAGATTGCAAAATTCGAAAACATTCATATATACCAAAAAAAAATTTACAAAAAAAAAAAGGAGGAGATTTTCTTTTGCATTCAGCATGCCTTTCGAGCATGAGTTGTCTGCTATGGAACTCATTAATATGCCCATCTTTGAGAATGCAAGCACAATTTTTGATGGTTCCACTCATGAGATGCATTTGGACATTTGTTGTGACATGCTTTTAGATTCTATGGTCGCCACCTTTACACGTCAGAGTTTGAGAGATTTCTTGAAGAGGCAAGTTGACTCTCATGTACTTGAGTATGTCTCATACTTTTTCCTTGGCGATTGACTGTTTTGGCATCTTCTCGTGGATACGGTATTTAAATTGGATATATGTGTAAAAAAAAAAAACAAAATTGTGTGTTTTGGGTGAGAATTAAATGCTTATCCAGGCGTTCATTGGGTAACCGAACAATTGGGGTGAGATATTCTCCCTCTGAGCGTTTGTGTCAAAAAATGGATAGACCTTGTGAAGGCATCTGTAATGGGCCACTTGCCTAGTAACCGGGAATTGGGTATGAGGTACTCTTACTCTCAATATTTGCGTCAAACGGCAGTGGAGTAAAAGAGAACACATTTTTGTGATTGTTAGAAACAAAAAAAGAAAAAGGGAGGTAAAATCAAATAAAATAAGAAGAGGAGGAGTGTTCCTTAGTTGAGGGGGAGTTGTGCTTAATTCTTGGTACATAATTCGTATCGATGAGTGCTTGGTTTGACTTCGTGAGGGGGAGACTGTTTGACAGTCCATTCGTACATGAGAATTCTCGAATCCTTGAATGGTGATCTTAATATCTTATGATGTGTCACACACTCACTTTGTCATAGACTCATATAGCATGTTGCAACTTATTTCCAGATTCATTTATGATTGGTTCATACAAATTTGCTCATGCATTTTTATATATAGTCATATCCATTGAGCCTCATAGTTGAAAACGTGTACCTCTGATTGGTGTGTTGCCTTGCCGCATTTTTTTCTTAAAGGGATATATATCTTTGGTCAGTTTTTAATTTTGGGTTAGTGGACTGCCCTTTAGAAAATGCTCAACCTTCGTTCAGCAATAGCTTGAGCATCTCATGGCTTAATTATGCTTTAACAAATAAAAATAGTATTTTTTTTGGGGGCTCTTGAACCATATATCATCTACCAAACTCTTTTTGACTGAACTATGTTCAAATATTTTACTTGTATGGGGTCCATGCCTTCCTTATGATCTTGGTTTAAGATTGCTTGGCGTTGTGCTAGTTTTCATTGCTTGATTGTTGCTACGTCCCTTATCTTGGTGATTATCAGGACTAGTTGGATACATGGATATTGGCAAATTGATTTCTAGATCTTGGGTCCCTTATCTTGGGTCCTTTGATGCTCCTGTCTACTTGATGTTTATTGGATCGTTTTGGGTTTGCTCTACCTTTGTCCTTCCGTGACAAAAAGGGGGAGTAATTTATTGACTAACAGATTGTGCATCTTTAGTGTTTCTGCAGCTTCACAGGTCGTGACCACAATCTGTTAGGGGATAGGTTTTTATTGTTGAGTGTGTTTTGTCATGGAAGTGCCAAAGGGGGAGATTGTTTGGACCACGGGCCATGGTCTCTCTATGTTGGCAAGTTTCAAGACAAAACACACATTTAATTGTATCCCTGATTATCAAGTTGTAATTTCTTTTAATTCATTTTTAAAGTGTCTGTTTAGGAAAGTAGAAGGAAATCAATAATATTTTGTAATCGAGTGTTCGAGTCTTTAGGAAGTTGTAGTGAAAAATTATTAAGGCAATCAAGGGATTTGATATTCAGTGGCAGGAAGGAAATATGGGGAGCTTGAATCGTGGGAAAATCAATTGAAGATGTGCAATCAATTGATTTGATTATTAAGGAAATAAGGAGTCAACTTATTGAAGTCCACCTATAAATATTGACCTATTAGGTCATATTATTGAGGAGCCACAAGATAAAAAGGCTGAGATCATATTCTTCAAATTTCATCTCTTTTGGTGGCTAGGGTTTCTGCACCTCGAAGATTAGTGAAGGTCTATCATCACCTATGTTCTAAAAGATCATCTTAGAGGGGTTTCGTTCTACAACAACATCGATCAATAAATCTTTAAGTAAAGTCCTTCGGTGGATTCCGGGAGGCGAACGGAAGGCTTGTGGATTCAAGGCAGCGGCGGTCAAGCATTCAGAGAGGTGTACGTGGATTCGGCAAGAACGTCTGGGTTTAGGTTTGTGGAGTTCAAACTTATAGTAAGAGTTCTTGTAACCTCGTGTTTAGTAATGCTTGATTCCTTCCCGTGGTTTTTTCCCATTTAGGGTTTTCCACGTATATCCTGGTGTTATCTTTTGATTGTTTTTCATTTCTGCATTTGGATTGATTGGTGGTTTATTTATTAAAGAATTCATACATAGCGAATATTTATAAACCTAGGCGATCTAGGATTTTTCAAAATCCATAAAAGACCGAAAAGAAAAAAGAAATACAAAAAAGATAGCATTCAATGAAACTTGAATAATACCCCGATTAAAGGCCATTCAACCACCATCCCATACCCCGACTAACAAGTTATTTGTTAGTAACCTATCGTAACATTTTAAAGGGTCTAGATCATTTTTCAAACATCCAATGGTAATCAATGAGGGTGCATATGATACACCCAAATAAGGGGTGTGTATTATAGCACTTCTCATCAATCAATAGAGGAACCTTTTCGATGCCTTGTTGGACACTACCTACTCTGGAGTCTTGAGATATCAAGCATTACTTTACTACCTAATAGTAGATCTTCTTGTCTAGTATCCTTCATAAAGTTGAACGGTTCAGATTACAATGAAATTTTTTTGATTGAACGCGCCCAAATATTTTTTTTGACAAGCATATGATAAATATTTTTCTGAACATATGCGCTATATTTAGTAGTGGCCTGGACGCCTGGTCCTGTAACAAAATGTTCTTATAAATGGACGTGATTAATAATATATACTAGCATATATAGTGGATCGATGTTTAATTTAGTTTATACTCCAATATAAATCAACTGCAAACTATACATATCATTCTGTATGAAAGTTTATAGCATTTCTTATAAGTCGCGATGTTTTGAATTTACAACGTACTAAACTCACATTACCCAGGAATGATTCTCTCTCATGACTCGAAGTAAGTTTCTCATGTGACGCAAAATGGAATCGAGCACGGGTTCACTTGACGATTCGAGCAATTTATTTTGTAAGTCTCGATGTATTTAACGTCCCTACAAAAAATCAATTAAGTTCATCGGACAAAGGTATTTAATTGAACAAATCATATTTGTCACAAGGAAAGAAAGTCTGTCAGACACTAAGCGTGTATTTTTCTTCAAACAAATATGATTCGACCAATTTTTTACTGATCTCTGATCAACTTAATTTTTGGGTGTGGACATTGAACACATCAAGACCTATTTTATGAACGGTTCGGATCGTGAAATAAGATTGTGGTGACTCCTATTTTGAGTTGCATGAGAAATCATCACATGAGAGAACTTCAACTCGGGATGTGTGCTATAACCTTTTGTACAACAAAAAATCTATCCACACAGATATTTCATGCACATATTGTGCACAGGTTTTTTTGTGGGGCCTACCACGGGTCCCACACAAATAATCCAAGCCGTTCATTAAATGTAAAACACGTTTTCAAGGGTGTTTGTGAAAAATCAGCTCAATCCAATACTTTTAAGTGCTCGATCCAATCATTTAACTTTTTATTATTCTAAAATCTCAATAAAAAGTTAGATGATTGGATCGAGATATTATAGGTATCGGATTGAGCTAATTTTTCTTGGTAACCCTTGAAAAAGTGTTTTACATTTAATGAACGACTCGGATCATTTATGTGAGACCCATGGTGGGCCCCAAAAAAATATGTGGATAATTTGTGCACTTTTGTCTGTGTGTATAGCAGCTTTCTTTGTACAATTTGGTACTAATTAAACACTAGCCCGTTCCGATTTTCGTAAGCACTCATCTCCCATCCCCAAGTCTTCAGGACACTACATCCTTCATGTGAGAGTTCACGAGATAACCAAATCCAACAACTGAACCGGGGAGAGATCATTACATCATGTATGAAGTACAAAGTACAAATCACAGGACACTGCATCCTTTGTGTGAGAGTTCATGAGATAACCAAATCCAACAACTGAACCGACCAACAGGATAAATAAGCCTATTAAAGGAACCACAATCACTATAAGCTCAACTTAACTCCAAGCCCCATTAAAGAAAGAAATAACCTCAATAAATACAAAAGAAAAAACACCCACATACAGGTGGGAAGATTTGAACTCTTGACCTTCTAGTGAAATGCAAAAGTACAGATCAACTAAGTTAGCCCCAGTAATATAATTGGTTGAGTAGATTAGGATTAACGAATGAAAGAAAGAAAAAGATTAATAATAGTATAAGTAAGTGTCTGCCACCGATGTTTGGGTTCCCCAAGCCCCGATCCCGAACTTGGTTGTACACTTACCATTAAATTTTAAAAAATAAAAAGATATAGTACAAGTAAGAAAAAAATGTTAGTGCTCGATTTGGAACTGCACCATTTACTGCAGGTGAGAAGCGCTCATGAGATCCTAGGTGTTCCTACTGTTGGTGCTCGATTTGGAACTGCATCATTTTACTGGAATTGGGCAATGGTAGCGAAATATGACTAATCTTCTTCTTTTTTTTGTTCAAGTGGAAGTTCATAAATATTAAAACAAAATGAAGACAAGCATCAGAAGTGCTAAGAGAAGGTTTGAAATCGAACTACAAAATTACAGCAAAGGAAAACCTAAGCTAGTCCAGAATCTGCCTAAACAGTCCCGAATTAAAAACTCCCTAATGGATAAAGGAGCTTGAGCAAGAACAGTGAGATTGTCATTCTGTTCGGCACCCACTCTGGCTGGGTGGTACACGCATTGATTTGCTTCTCTAAAACTAAGGGTGAGTTGAGGCTATGTCTGTTGCAGTAGCATCTTTGCATCGTTGATGATTGTACTTTGAGGATGATTCCCTGGATTTCCCTTCAATCACAAGGTTGACGGCCACGAGAGAGTCAAATTCTATGTCCACTTTCACCAGCCCTTTCTCGAGAATAATTGTGAGCCCTCTGTAAATACTCCAAATTTCTGTTGCCATGCTTGATTCTGCATTCAACTTTCCATAGAATCCCAAGATTCAGGTGCCATTGGTGTCCCGAAATATCCCTCCTATTCCACCGTTTATGTCAGCACTATATCAGCATCCATCAACGTTCAGCTTGATATTATCTGCACATGGGGATACCCACTTTGTTAGTCTTGGATTCCGATGGTCAGTCGTAAGGGGGGAAAAGCCTCCACGATCTCCATGGCATAGTCATAAGAGCTCTTGGAACTAACAGCAGTAATACTATCAAAATTATCAAAACTCTTCTTGTTTCTATCTTTCCAGATTAGCCAAATAGTGGTAAGAAATAGAATGTTCCAAGGGATTTTAGTACTAATACCAATAGGTTTGGTTTTCCGAAGATTTGTCCCAAACCAGTCCGCAATGGAGGAGTCCAAATTCCCTATCATGATCTGTCCAAATGCAGTAGCTCCTCAGAGGTCCACTGCTTTAAAACAGGTTCTAAATAAATGATTAATATCCCCAGGGCTAGCATTACACCTAGGACAATAATCTTTTACCAGTAGTAGAATTTATTGGTTTAATTTAATATTTTACTATATGTTAATATTAATCTCGTGGGTTTGTAGAGTAATTATGTTGTACAGTTAGAAGTACAGTTAGAATTAACAGGGGGTGGACTTGGTCTCCTTGATTTACTCCTAGATATTAGCTGTATATCAGGGTAAACTATCGGCAGGATTACTGCCTAAAACTTCTCAAAGTAACAACCCACTTTTACTAAACCTCCTATTTCTTCTCCTGTATATCAGAGTAGTTGGTTGCATATATTGTATATAAATCTTTTACTCTTCATTTGGAAAAAAGAGAGAACACAACTCTATCAAAAACTCTCTCGCTTGCTATACAACTTACACACTGATATTTGGTACTGTATTTATTCGGATTTCGAGTGTCGGGAAACTACATGGTTCGTGAGTTTTCTTCACTGCACAGAAGGAAACTTGAAGGTCGATTTATCTTAGGGAAGGAGTACCATTCAACCCTGTGCAAGAGGGGGTATATCGTTCCTTAGGCGAGCGCTATCACGTGCCTCGACTACCCCACAGGCTATTCTATTCCTTTCTCTATCTATTTAATTTTGTCAGTCGAATTGATGAATATTATTTAGAATTATTGGTCTACCAAAAAATTCCTATTGTATATATTTTCTCCAACAGAATTTTACATTCTTATCGTCATTTTCATAAACTTGTAGCCAATTATACCAACTTTGCAACCCAATTTGAAACGCCTCAATCAGATATTTCATTAAGTTTGGATATTTATAGGAAATCTTTTTAAACAGCTTTTGAAGTTGTTTGATCGTTTCTTGTTCAAAAGCATATAATCAAAGTCATGAACAAACTTGATTAAAAAAAAAAATTCATGGGCAAACAAATTAAATGGCCCAACTTTGGAGATATTGTCGCCAAAATTCCGCTACGACATCTATTGCGAACGTGCTCTTTTACTTTTCAACGGAAGTGCAGATCCAAAACAAAGAATAACCATGTGGGATGCGTCTTTGGGTTTTGTAGTCACGTACAACTAATAGTTTGTTTGTACTATTAATTTGGCGGCCAAAAAATGGTAACATTTTAAAGGTGTGGAAGTCAAGGGTGGCAAGCCAAAGTCTCGCAGAAATGTACTACACCTAGCTAGTACTATACTTAATCTTGTGAAAGAATATTATATGCCACAAGTTTTAGTGGGTCGCTCTTTGTCTGACTGATTGGTGATCTCAGTTTTGAGAGAGAAAGATTTGGACTAGTTCCCCACATCTACCTTCGTCTAGAATTAATGGTTTACGTACATTGATCTTGGTAGTACTGCCAAGACCTTTCTAAATTCTAATAGACATTGAGCAGAAAACTGCAGACTATGCTTGTACTCTCATGCGTTTAACAAGGGTGTCAAGCTTCACTAACTTAATATAACAATGTTGGGTTTCGCCGAGCAAAAAAAAGAATCAGTAGACGGACATAATGACCAAAAAAAAATTACATTTGAATCGCTAGACAGATTTTGTTTCCTAGCTACTATCTCCCTTGAAGCTGTCTGACTTCAGGGCATATGCCAGCAAGAAAATACGAGAGGAAATTGCTCTTGTACCTTTTTAGGCGCTCCTTAATCGCTTTGAAATTTCCGTATTGTAGCATTTTTAGTACGAGATAGTACTACGTACATCTAGAAACTAAGTTCATATCAGCAACTTGAAATCGAGAAGTTTTTTTTTTTTTTTTTTTTAATTTCATATCCAGACCATGAATGTCAGTGGTCTGATGGCCACTTATGTGAGAAATGAAGCTTTTTTTTTTTTTTTGGTAAACCAGAAAATGAAGCTTTAATTGCTATCAAAGAAATTTTTTTTTTCTCTGACGAATCAGAGAAGCTATCAAAGAATTGAATGGTATTCGTTCTTTCCAGAATACATTAACCTTGCGAAGTTGTTAACCTTTTAGAAGGCTAAAACCCTTTTTCACAATCAGACAGCATTTAGCTTTTTACATGAAGTAGGTGGAGAGAACATCTTTCACCCCAAAAAAAAAAGATAAAGATAAAGAGAACAGATTTGATGGGTTCCAAATTTTCCCATCAACGGTTGTGGCTATGCTGTTATCTCATGTTTGATTCCCAAATGACTATCGAGATTAATAGTTCTAGAATTAACTTTGTCTCTATATGTGGGGTATTATATAATCCCAAGAGGACGGAAACTCCTTTTAACAAGATATGAAAAATGACCAAAAAACCCTCAAATGTTCCCTAAGCAGTAAAAGTCTTGAAAATTTACAAAAATACCCTCTCTTCCGGAGGTACCCCATGTCTTAAATGTATGTGGTGGAATTAGCATGACTATAATACCATGAAGAAATTTTAAACCCAACCCAAAAGATAAGTTATTGGACTCAAGTTATTAGCTAGGTAAGAAGATTTTGGACTACGAGATCCTGCTAATTAACCATAAAGGTCGGCAGGAGTTATGTTCCCGAAAAACGACACGATTTTGGTGCAAGAAACTCTAGCCTTTTATGCCATGTTTGGCACCCATTAAATGGGCAAGAAATTAATAATTGCTTTTAATTTTTTTGGACCTATTACAGGTGCTACAAAGATGATTCAAACATCAAATTATTCTTAAAATATTTTTTTATGGGCTCTTAAAAAAAATTAGCCCAATTCGATATCGGTAAGGGTTATTTTAGAATTCATTGGGCGCCCTACGAATTCTAAACAGCCTTTATCGATATTGGATTAAGCTGATTTTTTTTTCAGAAACTCATAAGAAAATATTTTAGGAATAACATGCAGTTTGAATTATCTTTGCAGCACCCGTAAAGGGCCCCACAAAAATTAAGAAATAATTTATTTCTTGCCCATTTAATGGGTACCAAACATGGCATAAAAGGGTGGATGTTCTGGTAGTTGAAGGTGGAAAACGCGGTGGAGTGGAGTGGCTGTTGGTAATGGTGGTCAAGCTTGGGTCTATGGTTTGGATTTGGATCCTACGATTTTTGCAAATGGAGAAGATAAGGTGTGTTTGGTAGTTTGTTAAATGATAAAAGATACATTTTTAATTTAGGTGTGGGTGGCGAGAAGAAAAGATGGGGGTGATGGTTGCTTAAAGAAGAAGTTACAGATATAGCCCTACATTTGACGGTGCTCACAGACAGAGTTAGTCTCAAGACCCATTTAAACGTGCCTTGCAAACAGTGGGAATGCAATAGAGGGAAATTTGTTTATTGGGGACCAAATCAATATTTCTGTAAATACTTCGGGAATCATTGGTAAAAATAAACCAATAATTAAGTTACGAAGTCCAATTCACCATCTTCATGAAAATAGTCTTAGCTTGATATAACTACACGAAGAAAAACAGTACTAACAAATTAAAGTTGTCACTGTCACTAAAAACTTTTAGCTCCGCACTTTTAGTGATAGCTCAGTGACAACTTTTTGTCACTATCGCTCATTCATTTTTGTAGTGATTGATAGAGGAGGTTCAAGATGAGGAGCTTCAAAGCAAGATAGGCTTAGTAATGAATTTGGCTGGATTAAGTTGATGTTAAAAATAGTGTAGATTCACACTTGGTATCCTCCTCCCTTCGCATCCCGCCCTCGGCTCCGATCAACCGCCAGATTTCACACTTGGTGTATCCGGTTTCTGTCTAACGGCGAGGTTGGGTCGTGGGCTTTAGGGGGCGTGGATCGTGTAGTTTCCAGCCGTATCATTGCTGAGTGATTCCGGAAAGCCTAACGGCGTGGGAGTCTCCCGTTTTGTGTGGTGGGAGGTCGCTGGATGTTGTGGCTCTTATCTCCGGCGATGCCATCTCTGCCCCGATCTGTGCGTTGTTTGGAATTTGCCCAAGGGTGATCAAGGGAAGCGGGTGTTGTTTGTGGAGTGGTGGCTACTAGTGGCTGCGGCTGAGTCCGGTTGAAGCTCTTGACTGTTTGGGTTTAGGGGGTCAGTGGCGGTGGAGCAGGGAGTGATGGCTGGTTCTCTGTTTTGTTTTGTTTTGCAGGTTTTTCAAAAAAGAATGGCGAATCTGTTGGGTTTTGGTGGTCGGGGCAGTGGTGCGGCGGCGGCGGTTATGGCGGTGATGTTGGTGGTTAATTGCGGAGGTGGTCGGATCCCCTATGAATGGTGCTTAGGCTGTCGAGTGTTTGCCCTTTTTGGATCTTGGCTGCTATTTTGCTCTCCGGCGCGGGGATCTCATTTCTGTTTTTGATCTCTAACGTTATTCCTGTTTATTTGCTGTTGTCTGTGTTTCGTTTGGTGGTGGTTTGCCCGAGCCTGGTTTCTCTGTTCCCTCGTTTTCGTAGGCCGGAGCCCTCCGCCGGCCGCTACATCTTGGAGTCGCCGGCGTGGCTTAACGGCGAGGTGTGGCTTCGGTGATTTGTACGGCAACGGCCGGTTTTGGAGATTCTTGGGTTAGGGTTTGGTTAGGGCGGGCCGGCCTATGCTTTGGGCCGGATTAGGAGATGGGCTTATTGTTTATCTAGGTTGTAGTTTGGGCTCCTGCAATTTGTTTTGATTGTAACTACATAGACCTCAGGAGTTAGGGCTTTGTCCCTTGCGATGTACTATTTCCAACCTTTGGTTGGATTCCCCTCCCGTATTCCCGTTTTAATAAATTTTTCGCCGTTCAAAAAAAAAAATAGTGTAGATTCTTTTAACATGCGGGAAAAAAAAAATTATTGAAAACGGGTGAAGGGTACTTTAGGCACCCACCACTTCAAGCTCATGTAAGCAATGAGAACTTTACAAATTAAAGTGAGAAAAAGGTATCACAAATTCCATATATGACCCTAATAAAAAGGTACGAAAGTTGAACAACATATATATAAAGTACAGATGAATTTAAACTCTTAAAGTACAAATGTCCATATTACTAGCTAGTATATTTAAGCAATAATTCTAGTACCACAAACACATGCACTCACAAGCTATGTGGGTTTTGTGTGTGTTTGTAGTTGTAGCATAGTTGCTTGAGAGAGATTCTGAACTTAGATCACTTAATTTTTCCGTAGAATTCTTTTGTCTTCAGTTTCAAGTACTTATGTTCTTATGAACTTTAGTAATTTAGGGTATTGTCAAAAGATGTTTTTACGATGCTCTCACTCCTGTTCTTGTGGATGCAAAAACACATTTTTTGTGGCCTATTAATTTGGCCTAATAAAAAAGCCGGATTATTTTTTTCTCTCTTCAAATTTTTTTATACACTTATTAAATTACTCTAGTCAGGACAAATCAATAGATCAAAAAAAAAATTAACTCAAAACTAGTAACAAATGTGAGAAAAAAAATTGAGTACAAACAAATCAATAAGTGATAGCGGTACAGTTATGGACCACGTGAAAGATGAAGACTTGACTAGATCGAATGAGTTTAATTGGAGTCTTGTTTGGTGTCAAATGAAGACTTGTCTTATGTCCTAGGAAATTAAACAACTACGAGTAGTATTAATGCAGACAGAGAAATTTTAAGAAAACTACAAGCAAATGGGCCACCCTAGCTATGGTGGCAAACTAGGACATGGAACTATACTCTGCCGTATAAAATAGGGGGGAAAAAACCTATTGATCATTACGCGTGTACGTGGAAAATTATAATATGTCGAAACTAAATTCGCGGTATTAGTCGTTCGATCAGGATTGGTCGAAACTGTATTTACCTTTTGTGTAGGTTATTTTCATGGATAAATGGGACCGTGGCATGTTCATGGTAGACGAGCATGTATGTGATTTGTCTGAACGGAATGGCCTCTGCTCAACTACATCCTTTGTAAGCACAAAAATTAATTTGGACGGATAAATGAGCTGTATGAGCGGAGCACTGATTATTTAAGTTTGGTTTCAACACTTAACAATCTGAAAAAAAATGTGTTCGGTCTCGATTTATATATTCCACAAGCCGATCTCAAATGAACTTTTGAATGAACAGATCCCGAGTACAATGATTTTCTTAAATATTACTACAAATTATACGAGCCGAGCAATGACTTGTTCAAACTTAATTTGGAAAGCTTCACGAGCTTTAAAAAATGATGAAGCTTTGTTTCGATAATGAAACAAACTATATCTTTTAACCAGAGCTTTCAACGAGATAGCAAACACGAAGTTATAAAGTAGCTTGGTTTGTCTATCAAACCCAAGTTAATTAGCTTAGTCTGTAACAGGGTCGGTCCTGGGCTAAAGTCCGAGGTGCCGGCACTTTAAGCCTCCGAAATTTTAGAAAAACGAGGGCCTCATTTTTCATTAAAAAAAATCAAATATATTATATTTATATAAATGTTTCGTGTTTCAACACAATGTCAATTTTAGAACAAGTGGTCTGTGTGAGATACGTGAAATTGAGATGGAAGATCCCTGGTTTAACTTCTAGGGAGGTTTTCTTTTGACAAATATTTTTTTCCCTTTTTTTTGGATCTAGGAATAAATAATATATAGCTCTTACACATTTTGCATTCTTATGGTTAAAGTTTATAACATGATTAGGTAAAAAAAAATGCAGTGTATGAGTGGTATTTCGTTATGTTTTATTTTTTTATCTAATGGTATAAAATATTCTTAAATTTTATTTTAGTTAAATTACGAAACTAAAATACCATGTTCAATATTTTTACCTTATATTAACCACCTATATTGATTTTTTTTTTATAGAAAACCTAAGGCCTCAATTTTAAAAAGTCGCTTTAAGCCTCCAAATTCTAAGGGCCAGCCCTGATCTGTAAGAATAATCCCCGAGACTAATTCAAATATAATAGTAATATAGTTTTTTTTATTGGCAATAAAAGTTTTATTAAGAAAACTTGACAAAAGGTACATCAAGTTGGAAGTAGGGGAGGAAAATCCAACCAAGATTTGATGAAATAAAATAAAAAAATTGTGGACCAATGTCTAAACACCTTAGGGGCAAAAGCTCGAACACCTAAAGGCTTCAAAATGCTCACAACTGAAATAATAAGCTCAGCCCAAGAACAAAAACCAAATCCTAATCCAAGCAACCCTAATCACCGCCGCCACAAAAAACAGAGCAGCCGTCATCACACCACCACCGGCAACAACACACGTGCGCACACACACAGCTAGCTCAACAAAATATTAGAAGACCAAGGAAAAGTAAACTATGGAGTACTTGACGGGGGAAGAAGAGTTTGCTTAATTCTTCGCCTCTCTACTCTATAAAAGGGAGGTGACATTATATTGCTTTTACATAACTTCGATAACAAAGATTGCGTTGTTTCCTCTTCGATTTAAATGGCTGTTTTTCATGCAACTATGTTCTACAAACCTCCTTTTATCCTTTCTCTTTTCCTACTCGTCCTATTTCTTCCTAATCTCCACATAACAGGTCTCTCTCTCTCTCTCTCTCTCTCTCTCTCTCTCTCTCTCTCGGGTGTGTGCTCATTTAAAAAAAAGACATGCATAAATATATATTCGTTCGTACATTCTAAATAGGTGTTTGACAATAGTCTTATATATTTCTTTCTCTTTGTGGATAGTACCCATAATGCAAAACAAATTTGGCGGTTTAGGGATAAAATTTGAAAAAAAAAAAAATTCTTTCTAATCAGATCAAGATTGCTAAATATTGACATTTTTATTATCAATTGAATTGCTCTTAAACTTTTGATCCGCTAACATAATTCAAGCAATTGATCAGTTTTGGTAGTTTATGTTATTAACTTTCTTAGTAAATAAGTTAGCTTTTATATTACTGTTACCACAAATGTTTTTATTATTCTTTTGGCATTGCTTATTATAATTCTTATTTTTGTTAAAGCGTGCGGTGAAACCATAAATCAACGTTAGCGGTGGCAAAATAAATTTGATTTCTGGTTCCACCACCAGGGTCAAGTGAATGTACTTCCCATAATATATGTTTTTGTGGCTTCGCCATCCTTGATAATAATGACCGATGTACCTATTTTAATTTCTTGGATGCATGATACTAAGTTTTATGGTTACCAAAATTTTGTATATGATGTGATATGGTCTGATAGATGACCTAATTATATCAACATTGATTAGGCAGTTCTAACTTCTAAATGTGGGGCACAAATGTGATGACTGTGTTCAACATTAATTGATCAAAGACTCTTCAGATTTTTTTTTGTCCGTAGCCAAAACAATATTGTTTGGGCCACACCAAGGATGGAGCTAGGAGGGACTAGTGGCGGCGATTCCACCACAATGATTTTAAAGAAAGTTTTCGACTCCACAACGATTTCAAAGAATGCTATTAGTATATCAAAAAAAAATTTATCGCCAAATTATATATAGAGCCGCCACCACTAAATTTTTTTCATTATTATTATTTATATAAAAAGGCTTTAGTTATCTACTTTCTTTGTAGTAAAGGAGGCCAAAAAATAGTTCAAAATCAAATTCAATGAGCAAAGTGAAAATATTACGAAACATGCAAGAGGCCAAAATTAACTCATGAGTGAAATCAAAATAAAAGAAGAGAGCTTTTTTGTTTTCTGTTTTTTTGAAAGTGAAAAGCAGAGAGCTGAAAAGGTACAATATGAGGTACCATACTTTTTTGTAATACTAATACGTCAATACGTATTAAGTTCTCTTTTTGGAATTGATTTATCTATATCTTTTTTCTTTTTGTTTTTTGTTCAAACATTTGCATGAAGAGCCCAATCTTGGATCCATTCATTTTGACCCTTAAGAATATCAAATTTCCTTTCCCCCCTCCCCATAATAAATTTGTTACTTTTGCCGATCAAAAAATAATACTGAATTTGATCTTGATTTACGTATCATTGTTTGATTTCTCCAATTTATACACAAAGCAATGCTCAGTACTCAGATTTATGTATAGAGATCAAAAAACAACCTGTACAATATGCATGTATCCGGATCTTTGCACCTAAATCTGCCAGAAATAGATAATTCCCAAGTGTTAAACCCACCACATATTGGCTAAATGAAGTCGAATTCATGCAGATGCACAAGTAGGAGTGTGCAACGGAAGACTAGGCAACAATCTACCGTCCAGTCAAGAAGTGGTCCAACTCTATAAATCCAACAGCATTCGAAGGATGAGAATATACGATCCGAACCCACAAGCCCTCCAAGCCCTCCGGGGATCCGGCATCGAATTCATACTTGATGTCCCTAACAGCAATCTCGAGGGTCTCGCTAACAATGCTGCCGCTGCAAGAAAGTGGGTCCAAGACAACGTCCTGAACTATTATCCGGACGCTAAGTTCCGGATCATAGCCGTTGGGAATGAGGTCAATCCCAACGGCGGTGAAACAGCTCGCCTTGCTCCGTTTGTGCTCCCTGCCATGTCAAAGATCTACGATGCAATTGCTTCTGCCGGCTTGAAGGACCAAATCAAGGTTCTCTGCTTGATATAACCTTTTAACTATATATGCTACAGACACACATGTTCAGACACGGATCCAAACAAACATGCATGTGTTCAGAATCGTTTGATGCACGTAAATCCAACACGATGCATGTGGAACATAGACAAACGATTCTCAATTCCTATATGTCTGGACATGTGTATCTGAAGTGTTTTTCAATTTTATCCTCAGATTTCTATTAATTGTTGTAATTGCTAATCGATTTTTGTGATCCTTTGTATGAATGAGTCTAACCTATTTAGTGTCTAAATTCCCAACAGGTTTCCACTGCAACATACTCAGCACTCGTAAGCAACTCGTTTCCACCTAGTAAGGGCTCTTTCGATGGTGCCTCGGGGTCATTTATGAGACCAATCATCAACTTTCTAAAGAACACTAACAACCCGCTACTCGTCAACATATACCCCTACTTCAGCCACATCGAAAATCAACAAAGCGTGCCTCTTCCATACGCCCTTTTCACAGCAACAGGAGGTTTCCCACAAGATGGTCCGAATCAATACAGGAACCTTTTCGATGCCCTATTGGACGCCGCCTACTCTGCTGTAGAGAAGGCAGGCGGACCCAACGTGGTAATTGTGGTGTCAGAGAGTGGATGGCCGTCTGCTGGCGGCCCTGCTGCTTCAGTGGATAATGCAGCAACTTATTATAGGAACCTTATCAATCATGTGAAAGGAGCGAGTGGGACTCCCAAGAGGTCTGGGAGGGCTATTGAGACGTATTTGTTCGCCATGTTTGATGAGAATCAAAAGACTGGAGCAGAGAGTGAGAAGCATTTTGGGCTTTTCTCACCCAACAAGCAGCCCAAATACCTACTTAATTTCAACTAAGAAAGTTGTGAGTTATAGCCAGGCATTAAAAAAATATATATGAAAGAATAAGAAATAATGTCAGGGGAAAGATAATTGTATTTAATGAATAATAAACCTAGGCTTCTATGTATGTGCCTACAAAGGAAATAAGAAATGGAGAATTTAATACTCCTAGTCCTTGCCATGTACTTTCCTCTGGAGATATATCAAGCATTACTTTTACATCCTAATAATATACTTCCTCTATCCCATAATTTTTGTCTTGTTCACTATTTGGGACCTCTAAAAAAATTATCTATATCTTTTAATTTATACTGTAATGCTTTTTATATTAAATATGCATCTTTTTTGATAAATTTCAAATAATTATATTAAACAAAGTTTTCAAAATCGTAAAAACCAATATAGATTGTGAGATATAGACAATTGTTTGGGTGACACAAAAAGTGAAACACGACCGAGAATATAAGACGGAGGGAGTATTAGTTCTTGTTGTCTTGTATCCTGCATAAAGTTGAAACAGTTGAGCGGCTCAGATTACAGTGACAAAATTTTGATTGAGCACACCGAGACGTTTTACACTCCTGTGATACATGTGAGAATTCTGAACCTGTGCACTATTATTAACAGTGGATTTTTAATTTGGTTTAAAATTAATTAACTGCGAACTACATATCATTTTGTATTTTGTATGAAAGTTCTTATAAGTCGTCATAATGTACATTTCACGAAATTCGTCATTTTTTTATCAATTTCAACTTAAAAAACTCATCTCCGTTAAAGTAATTATAACCTGTCAACAAAATTCAATAAGATAAGCAACCCATACCACCATAAAATCAAGAATGTCAATCAATTTTGTTACTTTTCACGGCAATATTGTTTTCAAATGTCTAAGTTCTTAGAATAACTCATTCCTAAGAATATCACCATTTTGGTTGTGTTCTAGGATCGAGTAATATCACCATTTTGTTTAATCTGAAACTAAATTTTTCCTTTTGGGTTTTTTTTTTTTCCTTCGTTGCTTCATGTCAGGAGTTGCCCAAACCTGTGCACTTAGGGGCTTACGTTTCATGGTTTTTTCCTCGGTCTCAGTTGTATACTTGAGCATATATGTGAAGTGTTGTACCCCATCCATATCCCATTGATACTCATCCTCACTGACACACTCTCAAATTGATTCTGGGCTCCGTGCTCTGTAATTTTATTTTTTTTCCATGAAAAGAAAATGTGTAATTTTCTTTAGGAGAGAGTTATCCTCTCCAGTCCCATTTTGAAACTGGGCAGTCCAATTGAACCATTGTGGACCCTTCTGGTCCCCATTGTAATGATTAAAATTGTTAATTTTTTTTTTTTATAGATCGGTAGCTAGCAAACATCGACTATTTTAAAAACTATATAAGATCATATATCGCTTGATATATTTTTGCAACACATTGTTTAGCAATTTTCCGCCTCACAAGTCTGAGCTAAAATCCTCTAGGCATCAGGTGTGTGAGCGCGGACGTGTCAAGACTTGTCGCGTCCAATATCAAAAGACTGAAAGTCTTTAATCAATCTTCTAATTAGGACAAGTGCGTGTGATCTAAAGGGCGAGATCACGGAGTGGTTCGTGATTTACCACAACAAAATAGACTTGGTAATTAAGTTTCTAACCGTGTAGAAAAGAAGAAGAAGAACAAAGGTACGTAATAGAAAAACTAATTCAACTCCATTAATCGTTAACAAAGTTTTGAAGGATTACAAGTAACGTAAAAAAAGTACCGGGCAAAAGGAAAAGAAGTACGCGGTACTTCGTGATGTAAATTGGAAGGAAATAAAAGATAACTTTACGGGAAAGTTAACTAATAGATAAGCGTCGGGCTTTGATGGTGTTGGAACCCTTTCTCCTTCTTTAATTCTTGTATTTATAGGCTTCAAGGTCCTCACGGTTTTGGACTTCCCGCCTTCACCTCGTGTTGCCAAGTGTCCCATCTTGCGCACTCCTCCACTCGTGCACTTCATTGTGTTTTTTTTTTTTTTTCTAAACAAAAAGAATTTATTAATCTTTATAAATGATTACAAATATTAAAAGGATCAAGGACACACCGGCACTAAGCCACCTGAGACCTAAAAAAAGGCAAGATGCCAACTAAACATTGAAAAAACCACAAAAATCAACATTAAACATCCAAAAATACAAGCAAACCTCAGACTCTACACCACACCCCATCATCAAATTAACAGCCAGAGAGCCAAACAGACACAGAGACAAAACCACCGAGACCTAGAAGGAAGCACCATCCCCCTTGACAGGAAAAAAAAAAAACCTTCACCTACTTCCGCAAAAGACTACACCGCTATCTCTCCAAATCAACGAACACCTCGCCCAAAACGAAACCAACCGAGCAAAGCCAGAAGCAAGCCTTCATTGTTATGGGTAGTTACTGGAACTTATTAGTGATCATGGGCCAACTTCTACTTTCCCATTTCCCTTTACTTTTACCACGC
This sequence comes from Rhododendron mucronatum var. ripense, assembly GCA_019656295.1. Lineage (NCBI taxonomy): Eukaryota > Viridiplantae > Streptophyta > Magnoliopsida > Ericales > Ericaceae > Rhododendron > Rhododendron mucronatum. Next base: position 3,317,174 of record BPLT01000007.1, read on the forward strand.
AAAAATAAAATAATGAAAGACCCCCCGAAAGTAGATGAGGTTTAACGAATGAGATCACATCCAATTTGGCTAGTCGGTTGTTAGTTACCAATACCATGTGTCTAGTTTTGCGTTTTGTGAGTAGTTATGGGCCACTCCCTCTCAAGTCTTGGCCGGTCTAAGGCTCAACATGATTTAATTTGGAGTCTTGTTTGGTGTCAAATGAATACTTCTATTTTGCCATGGGAAAACAATTAATGCACACAAAGAAATTTAAGAAAACTACAAGCAAGTGGGCCACGACAAAGAAATGTAAGAAAACTACAAGCAAATGGGCCACCCATTGTGTGGTGGCAAAATAAGACATGGAACTAAGGGTCGGTTTGATATGTGTGTTAGAATCTTAGGATAGGATTAACAATGATGTGGTCATGTGGGTCCATTAATTTTTTGTTTGATTGTCCAAAAGAGGTTAGGATTAGTAATAACAAGGGAATAGCAATCCTTCCATTTTATGGAATTGGTAATATCACATTGCATGGACTAGGTATTACTAATCCTATCCCAAGGTGTCTCACAAAAAATTACTTCAATGCCCATGTTAGGTTTAGTAAATGGCGATAATACCCTTTTGTTTTGAAGTTGCCCTAAAACTTGGACTTCTCCTGTTTTTGTTTTTGATTTTTATTCTGCATATTAGTTGATTATATTTTCCCTTAATTTTGTTGCTCAATATTTTTTGAAGCTTCCCTACAAGTTACAAAATTGTGTGCTTGTTTTGGGGAGTTTAAAAATGGTTTGGTTATTGCCTAGTTTGGAATAAATAATCCTTGTGGATATTTTTTTGTCTCGATTCAAAAAAATTCTTATCTGTTTTTTTTTTACATCAATTATTTATGAATTATCGGCTAGTCTCGACGAGATAAATCTAAAAATTGAAAATTTTTGTTTAAAACAAAAAAAAAAATTGAATAAAGGCAAAAAGAATCCAAAAATCTATGAATCCAAAAATCTATCTATTTTGGATTACTTTGGTCTTTATTCCTAAAAAAAATTGAGTTTTGAACGTAATTTTGTGCTTTTTTTGATATCTCTTGTCGAGACAAACCTATAATCCACAAAAGTGACGCAAAACAAACAAATGCGATTCTTTATGAATAAAGACAAAAATAATCCAAATGGATTAGTAGGCCAAACTAGGCCTAGTCCTCGCTCAAAAAATGATTTGGATGTTGGTATGCTGAAGTAAACGGATGGGGTGTAATAAAATTTTCATAGAGCATTTTCATAATCAATCATTGCTCATTTTCATAATCAAAATTTATTCTGTGTTTGTTTATCCATATTTTATCCAAAGATGAAGCATTTTTATAACCATTGGGTATTTTTTTATATATAAGGGTAAAAATAGAAACCGATACTTTTAATCCAATCCGTTCCTATGTCAAATAAACATGCAAATAACAATCCTCGCTTTTAATCCTATGCAAAATAAACCTTCTCATTACCAATCACATCTTATTACCAATTCAAATCCTAATCTCATTACCAATCCCACCACACCTAACTCACTTATCAAACGAGCCATCTCTAGTGGAATAGCTAAACTTAGATGGCTATATATAAGTTTTCTGTAAAAATGTGACCCACTTATAGAGTGGTAAGTGGTCATTAGTTTATTGAGTGGATTATACCCCCAATGGACTAATTAGTTTTGTTATATAAAATCAATTCTACAACTCCAACGGCATTCAATGGATAAGAATCTACTATCTAAACCAAGAAGCTATCCAAGCCCTCTGAGGATCCGGCATCGAGCTCGTACTAGATGTCCCCAACAGCAATCTCGAGGGTCTCGCTAACGACAACGGTGCCGCTGCAAGAAAGTGGGTCCAAGACAATGTCCTGAACTATAACCCGGACGTAAAGTTCTGGATCATAGCCTTTGGGAATGAGGTCGATCCCAACAATGATGCGGCTCGCTTTGTTTCGTTTGTGCTCCATGCCATGTCAAAGATTTATGATGCAATTGTGTAACACTCATAATTTTGGGAATGTTAAATAAACATTTTTATTGAAAACTAAATGGAGTCTGGCTCATTATTACAGCATAATTCTCACAAGAGTACATTTGTTCAACAAAGAGTGGGAAACTAGGGTTCCTATTTACCTGCTCCTACATCCTAGCTAACTCCTCGGCTCCGAAAGCCTTCAAGGTGTAGAACTCATCCTGCTCATCTACAAGGTCTGACACATTATACCAGCATCGCCCCCAGTATAATATGTATGGGTTACAAGAGTAACACCGTGAGCTACAAAAGCTCAATAGAATAATCTCATATCTGCTAACCCATAATTTCTAATAACAGGACATAGTAGCAACATACTATAGCTGGTAAATATTTCGCGAAAACATGTCAATAACACATGTGCATTCAACATCTTCCAATTCAGAGATTAGCAATAACACATGCATATTTACTATTCAACTAGCATCAATGTTCGTGTAATCAAAGTTTCTCCTACGCAATATTTTCGTCGACCATGTCACCATTTTTTTTTCTAACGATTTCACTTTTCATTTTTCAAATCAACATTTCTAAAATCTTTTACACAACCAACCTCGGTTCCGCTGTCCCGGGCTCCCGAGTATCCTCATAATGGTTCTGCTGTTCCGAGCTCCCATTGGCACACAGTCACATTGGCTCCTCTCCGCGGATAACCAAGTCCCACCTCCAATGAGACTACCAAGTCCGGCCCCATTGGCAACCCACGCACACACAATGGGCTACCAAATTCGGCCACATTGCAGTCGCAAAAACATTTCCTTTATTGAAAAACACGCATTTTCATTACTAGTACCTTACATTTCATGTTTTTAGACTTTCTCGATTTTCATGTCTCATTTTCATGCAAGGACTCCGCAGTCGGACTAAAGCCACATAAGAACACTATGATGGTGTCTCATAAACATGCATCATTGATCATAATCTTGAAATTAAACTAGAATAATTAAAACAACAAGATCATCCAACTCTATGGTGTTTTTCATGCTTAATCCACCGACTAGTCTACAAATTCAACAAGATATGCACATAACTTAACATCAAGACAAGTAAATTAAAAACTAAAAACATATATACATGCTTATAACCTCTTTCAAAAAAAATCTAAGTAACCATACTACCAATCAAACTATTATTTCTTACATTTCAAAAATCCATTCTTTCTTCCTTTTTGGAAAGTTCAAAACAACATATATTTTCTGGAATAAAAGTCGATATATTCAATATGATCATATTTCAATTCAAAATTTTAGTAAAACAAGTTTGCTAACTATCACTACAACACGAACGGCCTATTGCAAGGAAAGCATTTTCTCACTAAAGCACCAATTTTCCTCGCTCATGGTATTTGCGAGGAAATATTTTGTCGTCCATTTTCCTTGCCTAAACCTTGTCGCTAAAACAATTCGCGAGGAAATTAGCTTTCCTCGCCTATTTTATACAATAGGCGACAAATTGTTTCCTCGCTATTTTTAAAAAAATTCATCACCAAATCTGTCCATTTTGTCGCAAAAGGCTAAGAATTCACTACTACAAAAAAACATTGTTGATAAGCCCTAAATAGTGTAAATAATGGGGCTTATCTATCCCGTTTTACTGCACTTGCAAGCGGTTTATACTTGTTTCTATTTTATTTTGCGCGCAAGTTGTGTTTTTGTTGGAAAGTAGGTAATCAAAGCGAAAAGGACGTTTCCAAGGCTCCCAATAATCCCCGGAGGAATGCAAAAGCTTTCGAGTACGTGTGGCACATTAGGATCCTTCCCAGAATCTCAAATGAAGCAATCAAAGCATGCAAGGAAGGTTCGAGGCTCTCGAAGACCGGAAGAAAGAAGAAAACAGCCAAAACCAGCCAGAGAAACTCAGGGTATCAATACCCCAACAATGGGATCAATTCCAGGAAGCGTGTTGTCTAGGGAGGAACGAGGTATCGATACCCCTTTTTGGGGTATCGATACCTGGTGTCTGCGCGGGAACTTTTTGATGGCATTTTTGTAATTATTTTGTAAAGGGGGTATATATACCAACTTAAGCCCGATTTTAGGGCATTCAATACCTGCATTTTCTCTCTTTACCACCATTAAAGCTTTAGCTCCCACCTCTCTCCTCATTCATGTTTTGAGGAAGGTTTTTGGGTACGATCCGTTTAGATTCGAAGCTTTTCGCCTTCATTAAAGTTGTAAGGAATTCTCTCCTCTTCAAAGATCTTGTGTTTATTTCGAATTTAATCAATGTTTAGTACTTTCCCTATCTTTACCCTTGCTCATTGCATGTCTCCTTTCATTATGAGTGAGTAGTGTAGTAAGACTAGGTTGTGGGATGGTTAACATCCCGTAACCAATGGTAGTTCCTGTTCTTCTCTCATAAATCTTCGTTTTCTAGCTTAAGCATGTGTTAGGGTTATTTTTATGTATCAAAACTTGGGGGTATTAATCTCTTTGATCATATGTAGGCAAGGGTTATGCTACTTGTCACATATGATGTTTGGAGCTATGTCCTTCCGAGGGTTTGTCAAAATGTCTCGAAAACCCTAGTCTTGCTTAAACACTTTAGTTAAAAAGAGGCGGAGCAAGTTTACTTTTGAGTTATGGGTGCTAATTATCCCTAAGCCTAGCCTTTAGTTTAATCTCCAACTAAAAAGCCGTAGTTAGGTTAAGTAGCCACTTTCTAAATCTCTCAGTTGGCCGTCTCAACGCCGAACTTTGGTTGGCGGTCCTAACGCTACAATCTCTATCCAAGCAAACTTCCGAACGAGTTATGGATGCGCTCCCTATGGATTCGACCCCGGACTTCCGGGTATTATGCTTTCAACCGACCTAGCCCTACGCATGGGGTATTCTTATTACAACACATATTAAGGTCGCAAGCATTTTTGGCGCCGTTGCCGGGGAGCGCTTTCTTTTATAGCTTATTCTGGAGGTTCGCCAAATCATTGTAAGTATCTCGCTTAATTTCACTTTGTGTGATTTGTATTTATAGCGGATACCTCGAACCTGAGTCTCTCGAACGTGAGGTTTAACAAAGCTAGAGTAAGTACAAATTGCCTTTTCTTTTATTGTCTTTTCTTATCGAGGTGGTGGCATAGCCCCTCGAAGCTGTTATTAGGAGGCGGCGGCATAGCCCCTCTTGTCTGTTTACTTTATTCTTGTTGTCCATTGTTTCTCGAGAAGGGTTTTTCAAGTGTATGCGTGGTGGTCATCGTGGAGCCTTTCGGAGCCCAACTTCTAAAAGGCTTCATAGATCTTTTTCTCCTCCTCGACCCAAAACTCCTCGTCGGGTTCGAGCAAGGACACCATCACCCCAAAGAACTCCTTTTTCTGTAAGAACCCCTTCTCGAAAAAGAATGGCCGGAAACGGTGAAGGCGAGATGCCACCGGTTGTGCCCGAAAGGACTATGAGCGACTATTTGAATCCGGCCCTATAGTCCTTCCGGCTGCAACCGAGGCGAATACTTTCACCGTTAAAATGCACCATATTAACATGATGCCTTCGTTTTATGGAAAGGACAAAGAATGCCCATACACTCATATGCGGGCATTTGAGGAATTGGTTTCCACCATAGTATCCAAGCCTACTCAGCTTGAATCCGCAAAGCTAAAACTCTTCCCATTTTCCGTGAAAGATAAGGCCAAAATGTTGCTGAACAACATGAGGCCCCAATCTTTGGCAAAGGGCGGATTTATCAAAGGCTTTCTACATGAAATTTTTTCCCCCACATCTCACAAAGGAACTCATGAGTCAAATTCAAACTTTTAAACAAAAAGAGGGGGAATCATTTTATCAATATTGGGAGAGGTATAAGGATTTGCTAAACTCCATCCCACATCATGGCTTACCAGTTTTTCAAAGGGTCGAGTGTTTGTTGAAAGGATGCTTCCCAAGCACTCGACTTCTCATGGATAGCATGTGTGTTGGTGGAGTTATGGCTAAAACTCCTGATGCAACGTGGGACTATTTTGAGGAATTGGCTGAAAAAACGCAAAATTGGGATTGTTTGGACCCCTCTGAAAGAAATGTGGTTAATCCGGTTCCGAGCAATCCCGGTAAATTTCACTTGAATGAGCAAAATGAGCTCGCCCACAAGGCCGCCCAGCTTTCCCGCCAAATTGAAACTTTACAACTTAACAAAGTTGCTGGGGTGGCCTCTGTGGCCAAGGCAGAGGAAATTTGTGTTTTATGTGAAGTTGCAGGTCATGCCACAGGAGATTGCCAAATGCTCCCCGCCATTAAGGATATGCTCCCATCGGAAGTTAATGCCGTTAATCAACGGTTTGACCCTTATTCTCAAATTTTCAATCCGGGATGGAAGATGCATCCTAATTTCCGGTGGAGCAATTCTCAACCTCCGGGACCTCCACAAGCTCCACCACCTCAACAACACCAAGCTTTCCGGCCTCCTCAATCTCAAGGAGCGCCGAGGTTCTCTCAACATCAACAACCTCCGGGGTTTGCACCTCCCGGACTTTCTCAAGGGCCAAATCAATTCCAACCTCAAAATCAATCATTGGAGGAGACTACGTCATTTTTTATGCAAAGCCAAACGACTATCAACGAGCAAAACACTCAAATGCTTGGGGAACTCAAAAATCAAATGGCAAAGTTGACCAATACGGTGGGGATGCTCCAACAAGAAAAGGGTAAACTTCCGACTCAACCCCAAGTGAATCCGCTAGGAACCAATTATGTGGCGAGCTCTTCGGTGCTTAGTCCCGAGCAAGCCAAGTCTATCACAACATTGTGGAGTGGCAAGGAGATTGATAAGGCCATTCCTCCCAAGCCTATTAAGCCACGGGTTAATCCCATTGTATCGCAAGCTCCGGATCCTTCTATTGACTCACCAACCTCGGAGCTTCCTCCCGTTGGTGAGCATTCGGCCAAGTCACAAGTGGAAGAGCCGAAGGCCCTCGTCTCCCAAATTCTGGCTCCCTTTCCCCAAAGATTGAAGGCATCGGCCCCTGCCAATACCAATGCTGAGATTTATGAGCTTTTCAAGCAAGTGAGAATCAATATCCCGTTGGTGGATGCAGTCAAGCAAATCCCTACCTATGCCAAATTTCTTAAGGACTTATGCACTCAAAAGCGTAAGTTAAATGTTCACAAGAAGGTATTGTTGATGGAGCAAGTGAGTTCGATAATCCAAACCAACGTGGCTCCAAAGTATAAAGATCCTGGGTGTCCCACTATTTCCATCACAATCGGAGGAACAAAAATCGAGAAAGCTCTCCTTGATTTAGGGGCAAGTGTGAATTTACTTCCATACTCCATTTATGAGCAGCTTGGGTTGGGGGAGATGAGGCCCACATCGGTTACCCTACAATTGGCCGATAGAAGCATTCGTGTTCCACGAGGGATGGTGGAGGATGTACTCGTGCAAGTGGACAATTTTATTTATCCCGTGGACTTTATCGTGTTGGATACTTGCCTTGTTCCTTCCTCACAAATATCAACTTCAACTCTAGTCATTCTTGGGCGCCTATTCCTGGCCACATCAGACGCTGTTATCCATTGCCGAAGTGGTTTGCTAAACCTTACTTTTAGGAATATGAAGATGGAGGTAAACGTGTTCAATATTGGGAGCTAAATGGGGGACGATGAGTGCATCCATGAAGTCAATTTTATTGATTCTTTGGTCCAAGAGCATGTGGACACAATCTTGTGCAAGGATCCATTGGAGATATGCCTTACCACCGAAGAGGCGCACTTTCTTGACTCACCGGAGGTGGAGTATTTGTATTCTTTACTGGAAGTGGAGGATGTTTGTGGGACGGACGTATGGTCTCCAAAATTTGAGGAGTTGACACCTTTATCGAGCAAGATTCTCCCTTCAAGCCTGCAATTTCCGAAGCTTGAGTTAAAGGTTTTACCTGATACTCTCAAGTATGCTTTCCTTGGACCCGATGAAACATTTCCCGTGGTGATTTCTTCTTTGTTAGATGAGCATCAAGAATCTCAACTGTTGGAGGTATTAAAGCGGCGTACCAAGGCTATTGGTTGGTCTATCGCGGATATAAAAGGAATTGATGCTTCAATTTGTTCCCACCACATTGCCCTCGAAGATGATGTCAAACTTTCTCGCCAACCCCAACGCCGGTTGAATCCCATAATGAAAGATGTGGTGAAAGCAGAGGTTTTAAAACTCTTAGATGTGGGAATTATCTATCCGATCGCCAATAGTAAATGGGTTAGTCCCATCCAAGTGGTTCCCAAGAAATCCGGTGTCACCGTGGTTCCCAACGCCAACAATGAATTGGTCCCTACTCGAGTCACTACCGGTTGGCGAGTGTGTATCGATTATCAAAAGCTTAATGCTAGCACTCGGAAGGACCATTTCCCGCTTCCTTTCATTGATCAAATTTTGGAGCGGGTGGCGGGACATGCTTATTATTGCTTTTTGGACGGATACTCTGGCTATAATCAAATTGAGGTTGCCTTGCCCGATCAAGAAAAGACGACGTTCACTTGTCCTTTTTGGACGTTCGCTTATCGACGCATGCCATTCGGCTTGTGTAATGCACCCGCAACCTTCTCACGGTGTATGATGGGCATATTTAGCGATATGATTGAGAAGATCGTTGAGGTATTCATGGATGACTTTTCAGTGTTCGGCGACTCATTTGAAACTTGCTCGGAAAATTTGGAGAAGGTATTGGCAAGGTGTGAGGAGAAAATTTTGGTGCTCAATTGGGAAAAATGTCATTTCATGGTAACTCGGGGTATCGTTTTGGGCCACATTGTATCGTCAAAGGGATCGAAGTCGACAAGGCCAAGATTGATCTTATTGCCACCCTCCCGACTCCTAAATGTGTCAAGGACATCCGATCTTTTCTCGGGCACGCTGGTTTCTAACAACGCTTTATCAAAGATTTTAGTGCCATATCTCGTCCTTTGTGTCACCTCCTCTCCAAGGACACCCCGTTTGAGTGGACTCCGACTTGCGAGGAAGCTTTCTAGAAGTTGAAGTCAAGTCTCACTTCTCCTCCCATTGTGCAAACACCGGATTGAAATTTCCCCTTTGAACTAATGTGCGACGCTAGTGACTACGTGGTTGGGGCGGTTCTCGGGCAACGAAAGGACAAGAATTCGTATGTTATCTACTATGCGAGCAAGACTCTAAACGAAGCTCAAATGAAGTACTCAACTACGGAAAAAGAGTTGCTTGCCGTCGTCTTTGCCTTAGACAAATTTCGGTCATATTTGGTGGGGTCCCCTATTATTGTCTATACCGATCGTGTTGCTCTAAAATACCTTTTCACGAAGCAAGATGCGAAGGCTCGGCTGATTCGGTGGATCTTATTACTTCAAGAGTTCAATATCACGATCAAGGATAAGAAGGGGGTGGCAAATGTGGTGACCGATCATTTTTCCGTCTTGAGTTTGAGGACTCTTCCTCAAAACTCCCAATTGTTGACACATTTCCCGATGAGCGACTGTTTGCTGTGTCTACAAGCCCTTGGTACGCTGATATTGTCAATTACCTTGTAACAGGGCAACTACCGAGCCATTGGAGTGCACAAGATAGGAAGCGGTTCCTCATAGAGGTGAAAAGATTCGTCTTTGATGACCCTTATCTTTTCAAATTTTGCCCGGACCTTATTATCCAGCGTTGTGTTCCGGAGGAGGATCAACATGGGATCTTGCAATTTTGCCATTCCAAAGAGTGCGGTGGTCACTTTTCCCATACCAAGACCATCGCCAAAGTTTTACAATGTGGTTTTTATTGGCAAACACTTCACAAGGATACTTATGCTTTTTGCCGAACATGTGAAGCATGCCAGAAGTTAGGGGCGGTGACTTGGAGGAATATGATGCCCCTCACCAATATCCTTATCGTGGAAGTGTTTGATTGCTGGGGGATTGATTTTATGGGGCCGTTCCCGATGTCTTATAGTTTTCTTTACATTCTCCTCGCTGTGGACTATGTTTCAAAATGGGTGGAGGCCATCCCTACCAAGACAAGCGATCACAAGGTGGTGTTGGAATTTCTTAAGGAGAATATTTTGTCAAGGTTCGGCACACCAAAGGCCATTATAAGTGATCAAGGCTCTCATTTCTGCAATCGGTCTTTTGAAGCGCTCATGAAAAAATATGGGATCACACACAAGGTGTCCACCGCCTACCATCCTCAGACCAATGGCCAAGCCGAGCTTGCAAACCATGAGGTAAAACACATTCTAGAGAAAACCGTAAATCCAAATCGCAAGGATTGGTCACTCCGTTTGACCGATGCCTTGTGGGCATACCGTACCGCGTATAAGACCGTTTTAGGCGCTTCACCTTATCGGCTTGTATACGGTAAGGCATGCCACCTTCCGGTGGAGTTGGAGTATAAAGCCTATTGGGCCATCAAAGCTTTTAATTTTCGATTGCCCGCCGCCGGCGCGCATCGCAAGCTCCAACTCAATGAATTAGAAGAAATCCGGAGGGATGCATACGATAACACGGACATTTACAAATCCAAAGTTAAGGAGTTCCGTGATAAAAACATTCAACGGAAAATTTTTGAAGTCGGTCAAAAAATTCTTCTGTACAATTCAAAACTTCATATTTTTCCGGGCAAGTTGAGGTCTCGTTGGGTCGGTCCTTACATTGTTCAAACCATTTTCCCTCATGGGGCAATCGAAGTGGTGAACCCTTCCAATGGGAATGTTTTCAAAGTGAATGGCTAACGGTTAAAACCATTTTTGGAAGATTTTGCGCGCAATGGGATCATGGAGGATCTAGTCGCTCCGGTGTACCTAGATGATCCATTGGTTTGAAAAAGTTCTAAAAAAATTTTGTTCCACGGGGAGCTTTCGCGTACTTCTGGACTTAATTGTTTGGAAGGCCCGGCCTCTTCGGAGGTACCCATCATTGACTTGGGTTATAGCTTCGCACGCCGCTATTCAAATAAGGTTCGTGTACCCAGCTCCGGTTCGTAAGGGCAAATCTTTTGTGGTCCGGTATAGCCACTTGTGTTTCGCCTAAGGTGTTGCCTATTTTGTTTTACGACACCTTAAGCGAAACATGGGGAGAAAAGTAGTACCCGTTCAATCACATGACGATTCAGTGGATTTAAATACTTGTTCATAATAATTTTTGTTGCCGGGCTACCACGAGTCGGCGGTGCTAATGTCATTTGTCTCCTAGTAGGTAGTTGGTTCTTCAATCTTTTGCAGGGTAACGTACTACCACACCAGCCTTGATAGTTTGGGTCTAAAAGCCGAGGTGAGTGAGGCATTCAGGAGCCTTAAGCATGGGTGCGACTATGCGTCGCGGTTGTAAAACCAAGAAAGCTCCGGCGATGGCTCTGTGCGACTAGCTATGGTTCCGAAGGCAGGGCCAAAAGAGTGGGCCTTGGAAGCAGTTCCGAGGACGAACGGTAGCAATGACGAAAAATCCTCCAACTTGGTCGAGGTATCAAGTGGTTGACATTCCACCCCGTTGGTACATTTTTTGTTCTCCCTCTCTTATTTTCCGTCTTTTTGCATCGAGGACGCTGCTCATTTCAAGTTGGGGGGGTAAATTATAGTTACTTTGTGTTTTCGGTAATGTAGAGATTTTTTTTGGCTTAATTGCAAGAACACCCCATAAACTATCACTCTTTGGCAACTTCACCCCCTTAAGTTTAAATTCGAGCAACTTCACCCCCCTAACTACCAAATTCGAGCAACTACACCCCCTCCCCTATTTTCCGTTAAAAAAATGGATGGAGGCCAACAAAATTACGTTGGTACCCTTTTTTAAAAAAAAATTACGTCGACCGGCGGTCGTCCGCATGGTTGACCAGGAGGTTGTCCGCGTGGTCGACCAGGCGGTCGTCCGGGTGGTCGTCCAGTGCCCTCTGGTTGACACACTTCTATGGTCTGTCAGCCGGTTCGTCAACCTGTAACTCAAAAATTCATCTAAATAAATCCGTTAAAGCATTTATTGAGCTCAATAAGTCTTTATTAATATTAATCATTGAATCTAAGAGACTTTATACTATTTTTCAAGGTCAAGAAAATATTTAGTTCGCGAAAGGACTTTCCGATAACTGGCGTTCGTGATGGTGTAGTTTGAAATTTTTACTCAAATATGGAGATCAATAGGGAAACAAGGCACATTACCTCTACTATTGGTTCAAAAATAATAGTTGTGAACCCTGTTACAATAGCCACTTATCTAGACGAGTACCAACGCCCACCCGCCGAAGTTGTCACATTTCCAAGTCCGACATAGTCTCACCCTCCCAATGAAATTAGGGATTGTTGGAAAACTATGCATGATAATTTGTTGGAAAATTATATGCATTACTATTTATTATTTTGATGATTATATTGATGAAGTTTTTATTATTTGGCAAAAGTAAATCTTTTATCGCAAAGTCCTTTTTCGGACTAATTTTTCTTTGCCTTGACGTATTGCATAAAAGCCTCTTGAATTCAATGATTAATATTTACAAAGACTTAGTGAGCTCAATACATGCTTTAACGAATTTATTGAGGTGAACTTTTGACAGGCCAGCTGTCTAAACAAAGAGCAGTGTCAACCAGAACCAACCGGCTAAGAGGCCGGTCGACCACTTTGTCAACCGGACATTTTTGTAATGGCATTTTTGTACATTGATTTACTTTTCCATCCAATTTTGAAAATTTCCATCCAAATTCATAACAGAATTGGACGGAAAATGGGGGAGGGGGTGAAGTTGCTCGAATTTGGTAGTTAGGGGGGTGAAGTTGCTCGAATTTAAACTTAAAGGGGTGAAGTTGACAAAAAGTGATAGTTTAGGGGGTGTTCTTGCAATTAAGCCTTTTTTTTTGTGCAATCTTCCCATGTATGTAGTAAATTTTGCTGGTTAAGTTACTTTGCATATGCTCGTTTTGTGGTCTTAAGGGGCACCGGTTTAAATGAACCAAGTTTTTTTTGGAAATAACCAACTCATTCCATTAGCATGTTCATGTAGTATGTGGATCGAATTGTGCTAAGTGCATATGAGTCGGTTAACCGCGTAGAGTGAAGGTTAAATTTTTTTGTTGTATCCCATGCTTTTTGAATTTCGTACCCGTAGTTTAGTTAAATATCTACTCATGTACATAATTGAATACCTTTGATTTCGGTTATGCATTTCAATGGAGTTCTAGGCGTGCTTGGAATATGATACAATGCATTCTTTTCTTGATTAAACCACATATTGTCACCGTTGCACCATTTTTGAACCAAGTCCGAGTCCTTTCTTTTTGTTTAACCTAAGAAACCGGATGCTTGGAGGCTTGTATGGAGTGGGAGTGAAGTTTACTTTCAGTTATGGGTATATTTTGAGGAGTTTGGAGCATGCTTGGGGATAATATTTAGGTGGAATGGCTGTTGGAAAAAGGAAAGACAGATTTTGAGGCCAGTGGACCATGAGGGATTGATACCTCAGATCTGGGGTATCAATACCCCGTGAAGCAGAGATCCAGAGAAGCAGCTGGTATCAATACAGAGATACGGGGTTTCAATACCCCGCTACAGTACACGAAAACTCTGCAAATTTTTGGCCCCCCTATTTAAACCCTTCACCCATTATCTCTCTCTTCCCCACGACATTTTCAGAAAAAAAAAAAAAAAAAAAAAAACTAACTCCATAACTCCCTCTCTCACTCTTTCATTCATATCTCACCCAAATCTCCACCAAAACCCAAAATTCGTCCTCAAACTTCAAGAAAACTCAGAACCTCCAAGAGCCGGGTATGTTCCGAGGGGAGGATACAGAGATGGGTTTTGGTCCAGGTGCAAATGGTAGACAAGGTGGTGAGTAGTAGTTAGTATTGGAGGGTGGTATCAGTAGTAGTAGTATGTTCACTTTTGTGTATCAAGTCAGTAGTGTTTTCTTTTTTTTTGAATCTATTTTCAGTTTTTCTTTTGGTAGTTCTGTTTATGTTGGTTGATAGCATGATGAATAGGGTAGTCGTAGGTTATGGTTTCCGGTCATGGGTAGTTGTTCCCAAGCTAGCATAGTCCGGCAACCGTTTTGTCTAACCTATTCTTTGTAACCCGTCACTCATTAAAAGCTAATTAAAGTCCTTAGTTGATTTCAAGTACGCGTATGTTTTACATGCTATGCATTCCCGTAAGCTTGTGGTACTTAGTTATGTTTTGTTGTGATTTTCTCTTCAGTACTTTGTGCATAATAAGCTCTTCCTTCGTTGCAAGCAAATTCATTGAATGATATGCGTAACTTTTTGTTTCGGTTATTGCATAAACCCTTTGTGCTTGATCATAGGATACATTCTACATTGCTCTAGTGATTTCTTTGTTGAGCGTTACCCTCGTGAGAATTGGAACCGAAGCTTATTGTGTTTAACTCACTCACATGCTGTCTTTAATAAGGTTTGTGAATCATGGTGCATGGCATGCTTGCGGAGTGAGTTGTGACAAAAAAATTTAGACTTTTGCCGTTTCGGGAAGTTTCAAATATGTTTTGTACCTTATTTTAGTTGGGAAGATTGTATAGATCTTAGATAGTTTTATGTTGTTACTCGGGACGAGTAAAGTCCAAGTTGGGGGGTGTGATAAGCCCAAAATAGTGTAAATAATGGGGCTTATCTATCCCGTTTTACTGCAATTGCAAGCAGTTTATACTTGTTTCTATTTGATTTTGCGCGCAAGTTGTGTTTTTGTTGGAAAGTAGGTAATCGGAGCGAAAAGGATATTTCCAAGGCTCTCAATAATCCTCAGAGGAATGCAAAAGCTTTTGAGTACGTGTGGCACATTAGGTTCCTTCCCGGAATCTCAAATGAAGCAATCAAAGCATGCAAGGAAGGTTCGAGACTCTGGAAGACCGAAAGAAAGAAGAAAACAGCCAAAACCAGACAGAGAAACTCAGGGTATCAATACCCCAACACTAGGTATCAATTCCAGGAAGCGTGCTGTCCAGGGAGGAACGAGGTATCGATACCCCTTTTTGGGGTATCAATACCTGGTGTCTGCGCGAGAACTTTTTAATGGCATTTTTGTAATTATTTTGTAAAAGGGGTATGTATACCAACTGAAGCCCGATTCTAGGGCATTCAATACCGGCATTTTCTCTCTCTTCCTCCATTAAAGCTTTAGCTCCCACCTCTCTCCTCATTCATGTTTTGAGGAAGGTTTTTGGGTACGATCCGTTTAGATTCAAAGCTTTTCGCCTTCATTAAAGTTGTAAGGAATTCTCTCCTCTTCAAGGATCTTGTGTTTATTTCGAATTTAATCAATGTTTAGTATTTTCCCTATCTTTACCCTTGCTCACTGCATGTCTCCTTTCATTATGAGTGAGTAGTGTATTAAGGTTAGGTTGTGGGATGGTTAACATCCCGTAACCAATGGTATTTCTTGTTCTTCTCTCATAAATCTTCATTTTCTACCTTAAGCATGTGTTAGGGTTATGTTTATGTATCAAAACTTGGGGGTGTTAATCTCGTTGATCATATGTGGGCAAGGGTTACGCTACTTGTCACATATGATGCTTGGAGCTATGTCCTTCCGAGGGTTTGTCAAAATGTCTTGAAAACCCTAGTCTTGCTTAAACACTTTAGTTAAAAAGAGGAGGAGCAAGTTTACTTTTGAGTTATGGGTGTTAATTATCCCTAAGCCTAGCCTTTAGTTTAATCTCCAGTTAAAAAGCCGTAGTTAGGTTAAGTAGCCACTTTCTAAATCTCTCAGTTGGCCGTCTCAACGTCGAACTTTGGTTGATGATCCTAACGCTGCAATCTCTATCCAAGCAAACTTCCGAACGAGTTATGGATGCGCTCCCTGTGGATTCAACCCCGGACTTCTGGGTATTATGCTTTCAACCGACCTAGCCCTACGCTTGGGGTATTCTTATTACAACACATATTAAGGTCGCAAGCAATTGTGCGAGAAATTTTTTTCTTCGCTAAACAAATTTAAATCCAAAACAAATGCATTTGCTCGGCATCTTTTGCACGTACTCGTTCTCGAACCTTGGACCTCTGCTTTGTGAGACGCAACACCTATCAACCGCACCACTTTGCACTTCTGGATAGAATGTGAACTTTTTATTATATATCATCATTTTATCTTGTCTTTCACCTCTACAAATTTGCTTTCCATCATTAATGGTCTTCCGACTTTTTGTATAGTGTCTGAATTTTGTTTGACCAAAGTCTAATCTTTTGCCAGCACAACATTTTTTTTTGGTTGAAACATGTTCCATTGGAATTTGACAGCAATTTTGGTAGGACTAATAATATTTGTTATCTATTTTTTTGATGGGATTATCGCACTCCCTTCATCCTTTTTTAAACGTCCATTACAGTTTTGCGTGTTATTTTTAATTGTCTATATCCCTTAATGTATATTGCTAAAAATTTACAATATAAATCTTGTTTGATAGATCTCAATTATTTCTATAAGACAATGACTTTAAAAACATAAATATAATATACGTAGAGAGATTTAAGCCGTTGAAAATGACAAGCATAACCATAGTGGACACTTAAAAAGTGATGGAGGGAGTAGCTTTTATGGATCAAATGCGTTTTTTGCCGCCATAAGCTCAAGATATATTTTGGATTGCATTTTTGTAAACTTATAAGTCTGAAACTTATTTTGGTAATTTTTTTACTTCTTGTTACTTTTTTTTTTTTGTGTATATATACTACCTCTATGACATAATCTTGGTCCCTATGAACCTGGAAAAAAAATAATCTAGGAGCAATCTTCAAACTTAAAAATAATGTATTTTCTAAAATAATTTTTTATATTTTTACTCAGTTCAAAAGACCTTATCGAAATCTATCAAATAAGTTCATATTGCACAAACATTATTTCGACAAGTACACTATTTTTAAGTTCAAAAATTGCATGTAATTTCTTAGCTAGGGAACAAAAATTGTGAGACGAAGTGAGTATATAAATACATACATATATGAAAGCATATAACAATCACCCTAATAGTAGTATATATATTGAAAGGCAGATCTAGAATTGCGTTAAAGCTACCTCGTAGTAACTTCGTTGGTCAATATATTACGGGCAGTTTGTCGCTGATAATCACCAACCCGAAATAGCAAAAATTGTATTAGATGAGTATATTATCATTAAACAAAACTATTAAAATGATAAGTAGATTGAATAACCTCTCTAAAATTAATAAGTGATTGAATAATCTCTTTAAAAATGAGGGTAAATTTGAATATCTTTCAACATACCAACTCGTGATCCATTTAATAATATGGTGTCATTCACTATTTAATTGTATCAATTACCCTCATTGAATGATGCAATTAAGAAAAATCATGCCTCACACTTACTAGCGGGGCGAGGCAATAGGATACAATTAGCGAGAAAATTGCATTTTGTCGCCTATAGGATACAAATAGCAAGGAAAAGTTCATTTTGTCGCTATAGGATATGAATAGCGAGGAAATGTATTTTCCTTGCCAAAGAAGAATAATATGCGAGGAAAAAAGATCAATAGGAGACAAAACTTATGTTTTCTCGCTAAATGGATATATTTTGCGACGAAAAACATTTTCCTTGCCATTTTTTTTTCTAATAGGCAAAAAATTTTATTAAGAAAACTTGACAAAAGGTACATCAAGTTGGGGGAGAGGAGAGGATTCCAACCATGGTTGGAAGATAGAAGACCGAGGTCCAAACCGAAACACCTAAGGGATTCAAAAAACAACCATAACTAAATAATAAGCCCAACCCAAGAATCAAAACCAAATCCTAATCCAAAAAACCCTAATCACCACCACCACAAAAGCATAGCAGTCCCCATCACACCACTACCGACAGCAATCACGAGCATACACACACAGCTAGCTCGATCACCAAAATATTAGAAACACCCCAACACCACCTCCTAGACCCCAAACCCATTACAATGCTAAAGAGGACCTATGCCGAACCCAAGACTCATTCCTTTGGAGCTTTTTCCTTTGGAAAGGAGCGAAAGGATTGTCCCTCAGTATGCTTTCCAGATCCTTAGCTTCCTGTTCAATCATCTTTTTCATTCTCAATACACCAGTGTCATCATACTTAATGCCTAACTTGGTGCTTGCTCTGATAGTTTCCTGAAGTTCCTCTGCAATTCTATACTGCTCCTGGTCTGGAGTATCAGCTATATAACCATATATTTCATGAGGCGAGACTGAAGTTCCATTCGACTCAACTAAAACCAAATCTTCACCGAAAGGCTAGCTCCTATTTTTACCATTGACCTCCTTAGGCTGAAAATCCTCCATTAAATTAATCCCTGCAAATTGATATGCTCTGATATTGTTTCCAAAATCAAAGACTATGGGTTCACTCCACGCTTCCTTACCCTCATTAATCAGCTTCGTTGGGTCAGTTACCATAGGAGCATAATGACTCGCTGATTGTGCACTATTTGCGAGGAAAATGAATTTCCTCGCAATAGGTTGTTCGTGTCGTAGTGTATTTTTAGTACTTTAACTTAATATGCATTTAAACACAAAAAAAAGATAACTAAAATTTTTACTAGAGAAAGTGAGTAAAAAAATTCTACCGTTCTTCTTGGCAGATGGTATGGCTACGGAAAAGAAAATATGTCAGCTTACGGAAGGTGAAGGTGGCTATCGAATGAAATGACTTCTTACGATAAGCGTAAGGTAGCTTCGAAAGAGAAAAGAAAATATTTTCTTTTTCTCTCGAAACTAAACTTGACTAAACTACTAAACTTTTTGGATCGAGAGGGTGGTCGGGTGGTGGTTTGGGTTGAGTTTCTTAAAGAACTCAAGAAGAAACTCAAGAACACCAAAAAGAAAGTAAGAACAAAAAATAAACACAAGGTTCTAGAGAGAGAAGTTGGAGAGATTGAAGGTGTGAGTTGAATGGCTTGATCACAAAGGGTCATATTTATAGGAAAGTGAGGACCTCTCTCCCTCCCCCATATGGCCGCAGCCCCCTCTCTCTCCTTTCTATGGCTTATTTGCTCCATGGTCATGTCCAATCCAACTTTAAGCATGCTAAAGCCTTCCTCTCTCTTGTCATTCCATCCTAGGTGCAAGACTATGTGATCATGAGGATTTTTAAGGCTTTAAAGGAAAATCCTAGGCAATTATATCCTAGTTAGTAAGTCTTACAAGTAAAAGAAAATTATAGCTATGCTAAAAGAAATAGTCTTTCCCATGGTTAGTCAATCCTGGGTCTAGATTGTAAGTAAAATCTAGATGATTAAAGGCTAGATTTTAGAATGATGAAATAGTAAGTCTTCCCCTTGAAAGTGACAACACAATGTAAGAAATAGTTAAGATTTTCCTAGAAAGTCTATGTGTGTGTGTGTATGTGTGTATATATATATATATATATATAGAGAGAGAGAGAGAGAGAGAGAGAGAGAGAGGTATGATTAAAGTAGGCTAGTATGCATGTATACCTAGAAAAATCTAGTAAATGCTACTTGTAAGACAAATAATAGGCTCAAGTCTAATTCTAGGCTTTGTAAAGTAATTGGTTTAGTTAACCAATTAGTTAAAAATTAACTATATTTAGTAAGATAGGATTTCTAGTCAAGAAATGTATTTTTAGAATTTAATTCTTGTTACAAAATAATGATACATGTGTATATATAAGGCCACTTGTCTTTAGAAAATGGATAGATAGCCGATGCGTAGTAATTCAATTTTTTACAAAGAATGCAATTAATTAAGACGGACTATTTGAAGGTAAAACGGAATTTATAAAGCAATCCAAGAATTAATTAAAGAAATTCGAATATTTAACAAAAAATTTATTTACTAAAAATCGGAGTTATTACAAATTGCCTCTGCTGGCTTGAAGGACAAAATCAAGGTTCTCTACTTGATATAACCTTTTTGACCATGCTACGGACACACATGTTCAAACACGGATCCAAGCAAACATGCATGTGTTCAGAATCGTTTGATGCACTTAAATCCCACATGATGCATGTGGAACATAGACAAATGGTTCTGAATCCACATATATATGTCCGGACATGTCTATCTGAAGTATTTTTCAATTTTATCCTCAGATTTTTATTAATTGCTATAATTGCTAATCGATTTTTGTGATCCTTTGCATGAATGACTCTAACCTATTCGGTGTCTAAATTCCCAATAGGTTTCCATTGCAACATACTCGGTCGGCGCTTGTAAGCAACTCATTCCCACCTAGTAAGGGCTCTTATGATGGTGCCTCGGGGTCATTTATGGGACCGATCATCAACTTCTTAAAGAACACCAACAACCCGCTACTCTTCAACATATACCCCTAGTTCAGCCGCATCAGTGATCCCCAAAAAGTGCCTCTACCATACACACTTTTCATAGCAACAGAAGGTTTCCCACAAGATGATCAAAATCAATACAAAAATCTTTTCCATGCCATGTTGGACGCCGCCTACTCTGCTATAGAGAAGGCAGGCAGACCCAACGTGAAAATCATGGTGTCAGAGATCGAATGGCCATCTACGGGCGATAATGATGCTTCCTTGGAGAATGCAGGGACTTATTATAGGAACCTTATCAATCATGTGAAAGTAGTGATTGGGACTCCCAAATAGGGGTGTAAACAAGCAGAGCCGAACCGAATATTGGCATGTTCGAGCTCGGCTCAATCAGAATTCGTCTGGCTCGAGCTCGGCTCGATAAACATGTACACAGCTCGAGTTCGGCTCGTTAGTATTCGGTCTTGAATAAACGAGCCGGCTCGGCTCGAATTCATCAACTTTTCAGCCTTAATATTGAAAAATTGGCTAAACGAGCCGAGTCGAACCGAATATTGGCATGTTCGAGCCGAGCCGAGCCAAACCTATATATTTCGAGCAGAGACAAACCTGTTCGTGAACCTATAAATTGGCATGTTCAAGCCGAGCCGAACCGAGCTCTTACCGAGCCGAACTCGCAAGCTGCTCAACTCATTTACAGCCCTACTCCCAAGAGGCCTAGGAACTAGGAAGACTATTAAGACTTATTTGTTTGCCATATTGGATGAGAATCAGAAGACTGGAGTAGAGAGTGAGAAGCATTTTGGGGTTTTCTCACCCAACAAGCAGCCCAAATCCCTGCTTTCTTTCAACTGAGATATAAGTTGTGAGTTATAGCCAGGTATTTAAGAAGAAAATACGAGGAAGAATAAGAAATAATGTCGGGACGGATAATTGTATTTTTATTAATGAATAATAAATTTAGGCTTCTATGTGCCTACAGAGAAAATAAGAGATGGAGAGATTTAATACTCCTTGCCATGTTCTTTCCTATGGAGTCTTTGTAAACACCCCAATTTGGGCTTCCAGATTAGTTTACTTACGGTTTTTGATTCCCCGATGATGAAATGGATCAAGAACACCCCGGGAATGATAGCGTGTTTGAGCTTTGAGTGTTTGCAAAACCCTTGAACCTAACCTAGCCTAAGCCACTTCAAAAACCAAAAACCTTGCTGGTCCGCGCCAGGGCGCAACTATCCCGCGCCCGGGCGCACCATCGCGCGACAGACTCACTCCGTCGCGCGACGGTCCAACCTACAACCGACCTTACTGATGGAGGACAGTTGGCCACCCATGCAACTCTCAGCAGGCCTCGTGGACTGGCTGAAGGCCTCTGTTTCCAACCAGATTTGCCCCCTCTCCCTATATATACCCCCTTTGGCCTTCCATCTAAAGGGTTAACAAGTTCAAAAAAATTGAAGAAGGGTTACACCATCCTCCATCCTCACACCTCAATCCTCCAAGAACATAGCTTGTTCTTCCCAATTCAAACACCACTCAATCAACCTCACACTCAAAGCTCAATCTCTTTCAAACTCAACCGAAGGTATAGCTTACCTATTGTTTTCTGTTCTGATCTCTGAGGGGGGCTGGCAGGGCCAAGGCTGGTAATCAATACCAGTCCTGGTCCTAAAGCTGGCAAGGTTTCAAAAACCGTCATGGTAGGAACCAACGCGCGATGGTCCCACTCTCTCGCGCGACACTCCGGTGCTGCATGAGATGGACCGCGTGGGGATTGGTGTCCTACTGTTTTGAATTCATGAGTATATAGATCACTTTGTAAGCATGATAATAACCAGTTTATTGCTTTCTTTTGTTAGAAATTGCTAGTTGTAGTTCAATTTGCATGTTTTCTGTTTTGGAATACCCCTGGGATAATTCTGGATCTGTCCCAGAACCCAGAAAATGTGAACCAAGCACTGGTCTGTCCGCGCCAGGGCGCAACCATCCTGCGCCAGGGCGCACCATCGCGCGACAGACTCAGTCCATCGCGCGACAGTGCGCCAGGGCGCACCATCGCGCGCCAGTGTGACTCCATCGCGCGATAGTCTGCTCCGACCAGTGACTGGCCTTGCACGGGTAACTTAGCCTTAAGCCATTATTCTGTCCCCACACTGTTTATGGGGTGTTTTGTTAATTTCTAGGGCTTTTAAGCCTTTAAACTGTATATTATGCTGCTATATAAACTGCGTGGTTTGTCCTGGGTGTGCACTGGTCCTTCCAGAGCCCAGAAGGTTTGAGAATAAGAGCTGTGGGTTTTAAGCTCACCGGCGCGTGCTTGTCTTGGAATTATGCGCGCAGGAGTAAACAACATGTAGTGACTTGTTCAGTGCATGTTGGTTTCTTCCTGCGCACGTCACTCCAAAACAGGGGCTCCCCAGTTTGTTTAAACTCCCACAGCAGTCTGTTCTCATCCTATACTAACTGCTCATCCATGCTATCTATCACATCTTGCAAACATGTTACAGTTTTAATCCCCTTTAACTGTTCCCCCGCCCTAATTGGCTAAAAATTGATTAATCAAACAGAATCGCAAACAAACAACATTTTCGCAAATGCCTAAGTAGAGACCGATCTCCGGATTGGGCGAGAGGGGTGCCATAAAACCCTTCCCCTCTCGTAACCTGGCTCCCGAACCCAGATATGGTTATGACGGACTGGTTCCTTAACTTTTTCAAATCAAACAGCGCGGCAGGTGCTTCGAAATACGGTTCCTTGGGTGTCGGACCTTCAAACCCAAGTGGCGACTCTGTATTTTCGCAAGCGCTTGTCGTCCAGCTTCCAAAAGCGCTCCCGCGAACCGGCAGCATCTTCGGGCAAATCGCATTGCCCACAGTGGCGACTCTGCTGGGGATTAGATGCAATATTAATCTATACTTAGATTTTAATACGCTTGAGAACAATCCCACGAAAGCCTGTCAGAATAGTGAGCTTCGCGCTGCTAAAGAAAGGATTGGTGATTTAACAGGACCTCGTGTCCGGCCATCCAATCTGGGGCTTTTCCGATTGTTCTCTCGTGTAGTTTCTTCTAAGTATTGATCAATAAAGAGAGCCAAATTTGAAAAGGCATTTGCGAATTTGCGATTCTGTTCCATTAATCAAACTTTTTTAGCATTCTTCATTTGCATCGATGTGGGATAAGCCTCGTTGGATCGTTTTGGCAATCCGGCACGGTTTACCGGAGCCCGGGGACCCTGAATGACTAACAACCTTCGACGATGATGAGTCATTCTACCGTTCGACTGTTGCTCTGCGGTTACGCGGGCAGCGGGAGGTATATCTTGGCTCTAGTCCGAGGAACCTGTTACAAGCCAAAACCAGCCTTTGCATATACAAAGCACTAGAACTCTCCAAACTAGGACAGGTACCTACAGGGTAAGATTACTTGCATCTAACCCCCATACTGTCTATGTGTTACTGCTTTCCCTATCGCATGTACTATACATACATTATTTTGCATAGGAGCATGCTTAGAGTGGTTCTTTCTTTCGAGTTTGTCTTGCGCAGTCTAAGACGTTGTTGGACCCGATGAGGAGTCGTTCATTCTGTCGAATGTTCGTTATCAATCGCAAAGTCCTTAGTTCAATGAGACTTTGAGAAATCAAAATTTACTACATCCTTGGCTCATGCCCGGTTAAGAATTCAACCGAAAATATGGAACAACAAAAGTAGTGATGCTTTGTCACTGGCGCCACCCAGGTTGAAGTGCGAAGTCACTATACACCGCCATGTTCAAGGTTAAGGTGCCATATCATCACCACTAAGTTGTTCCAAATTCAAAGTTGAACCTTCAAATGGGACTAGTCGAAGATTTAGTCTATTTTGATATCTTTTAGGATCTGACGATCTACTCAAGGACACATGGCCGAAAAGAATTCTGAGGATTCTGGCAACGTCTGAAATTCGTGAGGCAAACTCATCTCTACTTTTATACATACATACTGTTTTGCGTAGAAGCATGTTTAGGGCGGCTTCTAGGTTGTCTCTCTTTCGACTCTGTCTCATGCCCATTAGGACGCTGCTAGACCCGATGAAGAGTCGTGCATCTCGATGGTGCACGTTATCAATTTTCAAAGTCCTTAGATCAATAAGACTTTGGGAAATCAAACCTTTTTAAGTCCTTGGCTCATGCCCGATTGAAGTTTCAACCGAAAATAAGGAACCACAAAGTATGGATGCCATGACACTGGCACTACCCAGGTTGAAGTGCGAAGTCACTATACACCGCGGCGTTCAAAGTTAAGGTGCCATGTCATCTATATCGAGTTGTTCCAAGTCTAAAGTTGAAATTTTGAGAACGAAATAGACAAAGGCTTAGTCTATTTTGACATCTCTTTGCGTTAGTCGATCTATTTAAAGGATACACCCTTGAAAAGATTTCCGAGGATTTTGGCAGCGTCCGAACATCATGAGACAGACTCGTTTGTAGTTGTAGAGTCTAAGAGGACACCGACGATGGCAACATGTGCATTGCATTCTAATTGCTGCAGGAACCTCACTGAGTTCTCGTTTACTTTGCTGTCCGAAGCTAGAGGCCATCTCACTGAATAGAAGAGCCAAACCTACTTGGGTTAGTCTGCCGGGGCCGTTACACCTTCGCTTCCAAGGTTATATCACCTGCCTCGTTCATCAATTCAGAAATGGCAATACAAATGGAGCTGGCTGAGCTCAGGAAAGCTATAGAGGAATTGGGTCACAAGATGGACAAACAGATGATTATGGTCCAGGGACTCGTTGGCCTCGTTACCTCTACAACCCCGCAGCCGGATATGGGGCAAGCCAGAGAACCTTCTCAAGCCTACCACTCTCCAGCGGTCAGAACCAGGCTGTGCTCAAGAGACATGTTCAAAGATCTAGCTGAATTCCATGAGGCCAGAACTCACTCGAAGGAGGATACTGATTCCTTGTTCAAAGTCAATGCCAAAGGGGAAGACATGCTTAGTAATGAACTCAACCCTAAAGGCAAAAGAGTTCATCCTATTGATAGTACGACGCAGCGCAGTTGCAAAGCAAGCAAAGGTTCCACCTTGAATCCTCAAAGCTACCGGGCCCGAACCCAACCTCGGAGTTTCTCTGCCTTCAAGCCATCTTTGTCCGCAGTGATGAAAAAACTCGTCAAGTCTGGGCATCTCAAAACCTTGACCCCAACTTCTCCGCCAAAAGTCCTGCCTTCTGGTTACAAGCCTCACCTCTTCTGTGCTTTCCATCAAATGCCTGGTCATCCTACTGACGCGTGCTTCCGCCTGCGACATGAGATTCAAGATCTCATTGACAATGGCACGGTTCAGGTACCACCAAAGCCCAACATCATTTCCAACTCCTTGCCTCAACACGACTCTGACCCTCTGGTTGGTCAGATATCTATCACCTCCACTCAAATCAACCCGAGCTCCACCATATTCAACCCTAGCCACTACATCGTCCCAGCAAATCAACCCAAACCCATCATATCCATCCCGTCTGAACCGGAGGTTAACATGATGGCTGTAGGTTGGGCAATTGAGGTTTTCTCTGCCGACACCTGGATTGACAGTAATGAGGGGCTTGCAAAGGAGGAGACTGACCGGCTGAGGTCCATTGTTCAAAGGAGCACCGAGTAGGTTTGGTCGAAGAAGCTGAGGAAGCCGAAGTGCTGTTGCTTGGGCCTGACATCCGTTGGATCCTACCTCTTTTTGTGGAAGCTATGGGTAGCTTTTTAAATATTGCATTTTCAAACCGCGTCTAGTTTGCATTGGCATTTTGTCTGAGTCTGACATGGAGTCTTTTGCATTTGTCTAAGTCTAGCTCTGAGTCGGAGGTTGTGCCTCTAGGCCCTCCACGTCGTAGCTTTTGTTTCAAGTTTTGAGTCTGCTGTACTTGGCAACCCCGAGGGGCTTTCTTTATGCATTATCTTGCTTCTAAGTACTTTGCTGACTTTTGAATAAACTGTGTCAACTGATAAGCACCCAGAAATGTAATGAAAGGGTGCGCTAGTGTCTAGGTTTAGTTTAATTTACTCTTTAATTAATTGTTTTTAACTTAGTTGTTTCGTAGAGTTTGTTTGGTTTGTTTTGTAGGAAAATCACTCAATAAGGAGCTTTAAAGGCTTAAGGCATGTCATGGCCTGAAGTTGCCCGACGGTCAAGGCGCAGCTCAGGCCGAGCCCAGGCAGAAGACCATCGCCAAGGCGCATCTCAGGCAAAAGTTACCCGACGTCAAGGCTGAGCAAGGCGAGGCCAAGGCTAAGGCGTGACCAACGGCTGAGCAATGCCAAGGCAGAGCCAAAGCAAGAGGAACAGCCCGGGCAGAAGAGCAACGGCTAGTGAACAGCCAAGGCAGAAGCAGCAGCGCCAAGGCAAGGCCAGGCGACGCCCGAGCAGAGCCAAGGCAAGATCAAGGCACAGCTCCACTATTGAGTTAGGCATCGATGGGATGCCAAATTTGACATCGATGCCGAGGCCATTAGTGCCCCCAAGACCCTTACCAGCTTAGGCATCGATGGGATGCCAAATTTGACATCGATGCCTAGCCTCTTAGTGCTCCAGACCCTTATTGACCTCGGCATAGATGGGATATATTACTTTACATCGATGCCGAGCCCCTTAGTGGCCCATCTTATGCCTGTTGCCATCGATGCCGAGGGGCTTAGCGGGGCATCTTCAGAGTATCTTTTGGGATATTCCGTGCGCGAAACAAAGGCAGTATAAATACCCCGTTATGTCACCTTTGCACGATTTGGACAGAAATGTACCCATAATTTTAGATCTAACTTAGATACTTTTGATCTTTTTGAATTGTTCTTGCCTTGTTCTTCATTTTCCAGCACTTATTTCTTAATTTCTAGCCTTTATTAGTTGTCTTTTGCTACACTTGCTTTAATTAAAGTTGTTTCTTATCTCCCGATCTATTGTTTAAGCTAATTTTCTTCTAGTCTTGCATTTCAATTATGTTAAGTAGATTTTTGTTTGCTCTTATCTCTCTAGATATGTGTGAATAGTTTCAAGGGTTAGGTCATGGGATGATTAGCATCCCATGGCTTGGGCAAAAAATTGCATTTTTCACCAATAAAGTTTTAATCTTTGGATTTGAAAATTGATGTGGGGTTCGGATTTGTTTGGTAAATTACCGAGGTGTCAACCTCTTTGATCATGTGTAGGTGGGAGCATCGCCTACTCACCACACATGATGCTTAGAGCTCTGTCGCTCGAGGTGTTTACCAAATGAGTTCTAGAGCTAGCTTGATTTTCAAACCATCTCTATTTCCCGGTTTAGGTACCTACAATTGTGTATTTTAAATCGCGTGAATTGGTGAGAAATGTGATTTAACCCGAGCCATGAGTGCTAGTGATTCCTAGACCTAGCCTATCTTTTTCCTAGTTTATTCGTTTTCAATTTAGCCTTTTAAATTTCCACCGTTCAAAGTAAAACCAAGTTGACTGGCTAAAAGTCGAAAACCTTACTTGCATCTACAAATCCGAGGCAAGCCATGAACTAATTCCCTTGGGTACGATCCCGGACTTCTCCGGATTATTTTGCTTCATCGATATTCAAACCCTACGCTTGGGGTAATATTCTTCTACACGGAAGTAAACGAAGCATCAACCCTGACGACGAAGGGATAGATTTCGATGGGATCATCCCCAAGGAAATGTTTTCCCTCGCCGAAAGGGAAGACAAAAGGCATGCTCAGCCTATTAATTGAAATAGTAGTTTTCAAATAAACTTGAAAGACAAGGACAACCTCCCAATGGTTCAAATTTGGTTCAAAGCTGTTCCCAGAGGAGCATTGTGTCCAGTCAGACAGGCTCGAAGAGTTCATCAATGTTTTGGCAGGGTCTCTCAAATAACATGCCTAACGTTGACCCTGAGATAAAAGAACATCAAATCCCCGTGCTACCAGGCACCAAACTATACAAAGCAAAGCTCAGAAGGTCTAGCACCTCATACCATCCTCAAATTTGCAGGAACAGCGTTCCGCCAAGCACAAATTGGAAAGTTCGAAAGTGGCCTGGAGCAAGGCATGTCAACCGAAGCACTTTGGATCTTGCATCCATTTCATCTGGGGGTGCAGCCATTTCTTCGACCTCGACGGCATTCAAAATCAATACCTTGGTCAACATGGATCAATTCAAAAGCCTTTTCCCTGAGAGAAGCTCGTTGGGCTGAAAACCCCAAGGGTGGGCAGTTCCAAGCAAAAGTTAGAGCAGCCTGCTAGACCGAGAACCTATGAAGGAGGTCTAGGCAAAAGTAAAGGCAATATTTGAAAGCTCGCTAGACCGAAAACCCGAATGGGCGGTTCTAGGCAAAAGTTAGAGCGTAAAAGGTGAGGTAAAATACTCGAGTGAACCTTGGCCTGAACTACGTTTTGACCTGATTCCCTAGCTTGGGATACGTAGGCAGTCTCTCTTTGAGACTCGGTCGCAATCTATCAAATGGATCTATGGTTGACGTTTGGTACACATCAAAGGTCGAAGAGGATCGAAGATCAAGCTGCATGGGAGACGTCTGAAAGGGGGAAACCTTTTGTCTTTCAATTTTACTGCAAACTACTTCTTCAATTTCAAAGCTGAGCATAAAGCCTTAAAAGAATTTAAGCATAAAAAACAGAATGAAATGCTGGCGAGGCCTAACGGCTCACAGTTTATTCTAAGTTCAGCGAAGTCTGATGTGAGCAGCTGCAACAGATTTGCAATCATGCGCGCTACGTTGAGGTTCACGCGCACTTGTTCATAGTTATCTGCATTGGTCTCAGCCCTATGCTCGCTTTTCAATTCGCGCAACAATCGCTAGCAGTCAGCTACTGCTTTCGAGTCCTGTTCAAGGGGCTTTTGCCAAGTTTGGTCATACCGTGTAGACTTAATGTGACTGCACGGGGGTGTCGGTTTCAGTCCGGGCCTATATGTGTCATCATTTGCGTCTTATGTCCGTCTTTGTGGCATTTTTCTAGATTTCAATCCATTGTCATGTCGAGATGCTTTTCTCGATTCTATTTGTTCGTGCAGGTCATTGTACAGCTATTTTGACCTCTCAAGTGTCAGTTTCGCTTGTCTAAAGGGATATTGTAAGTTTTGGCACGTTAATGCCCAAAATTTCATTGTATTCCATGTGTCTAAGGGTTCGCATTGTTCCCTGGGGCTCTTTCCCCCTTTTCATTCGAGCTAGGCAAGCCTGTACATATATGTGTGTCTGTGTCGACTCAATTCATTTGTCAATGCAAATTAGATATTAGCGGTCAGTTTTTGTCCATAAACTGCGGAAATGTAATTTTTACATTGCTACCCTAGCTTCGGTAATCTACAAGTAGTAGAGTCTCATCATCAGCAAGGGCACGTCAGCCCAAGGCCAAGCAAAACATATCTCTGGGGCTTATCCACCCAAGCATCGAAGAAGGGGCATGCAAGCCCAACGCCACTGCTCCTAAATGTCAACTGGGCACGCCGGCCCGCTCAAGCGTCTCTCTATCTGGGTGCGCATCTCCAGGGCAAAAGGCAGTAACGTAATGGGGCTCAGTGATAGTCCTTAGGCATCGTTGTCCTCTTAGGAGCCGCCCTTAGCTTGTGTTTGCATTTTCAATTTTTGCATTCGTATTGTATACATATTATTGCATATTGTATATCAAATGTTTAAAGCAGGAAAATTCTATGCTGGAATCACTTCTGTGGATTAGTGCAAGTATGCGGAAATGCCACCACTTTCCTTATCTCATTTGCCATGGTAACCGACAAGCACACAACCTTGCCGGTCTACCCTACTTGTACTTAGAATGCACTTTGGGGAATCAGAATTCAATCCAGTTCAACGGCACGATCATCCTGAAGCCTAATCTGCCAGTTCCAAATCAATGACAGCCGGTCCTGTCCATTTCTCAACGGCTCGATCATTCTGCACACTGATCTGCCCATCTCAAATCAACGACAGCCGGTCCTGTCCATTTTTCAACGGCTCGATCATTTATACTGATGATTGTCCCATCCTGTCTGCAACGGTTCGGTCATTTATACTAATGATCCTCCCATCCAGACTTCAACGGCTCGATCATTTATACTGATGATTGTCCCATCCTGTCTGCAACGGTTCGGTCATTTATACTGATGATCATCCCATCCAGACTTCAACGGCTCGATCATTTATACTGATGATTGTCCCATCCTGTCTGCAACGGTTCGGTCATTTATACTGATGATCCTCCCATCCAGACTTCAACGGCTCGATCATTTATACTGATGATCATCCCATCCAGACTTCAACGGCTCGATCATTTATACTGATGATCCTCCCCTCCAGACTTCAACGGTTCGATCATTTATACTGATGATTGTCCCATCCTGTCTGCAACGGCTCGATCATTTATACTGATGATCCTTCCATCCAGACTTCAACGGCTGGATCATTTATACTGATGATCCTCCCATCCTGTCAAATTCCTCAGCGGTTTGATCACTCAGCTCATTGATCTCTCCGTCCGCACCCACGACAGCCGGTCCTGTCAAATCCATCAACGGTATCTAGCCATATTGTCCATACAATCCACAACGACGATCAGATTATCGTCCGATGGTTTGTTCAATGGTCCATCATCCGCAACTAGTTGTTCCCCAGGAGAGTCCGCCTCGGCCTGCCCTGAACAACTACCTCTACTTCAGTCTAGCTTCATGCGCATCTTCCAGCAGGCTTATTGCTCTGTCTCGGATGGTCTTTGATAAGGAGATTGGCTCTGATTCCCAACAGATGGAATTCAACCTACCTGACACGACCTACCCGTGTTTGTTGGAATACTTTGTGCCGAGGATAGCTTGATCCCCAACAACGACGGCCTGTCCCGTCCAAATCTGCAACGACAGCCTGTCCTGTCCAAATTTGATCAACAAGCGGCGATTCACTCGTCCACTTCTACCTTCATCCCCGGCAATGGACAGCCAGTCCATTCCACCGATCAGGTTCCTTAAGTTTACTTGTCTACTTTGCTAGTATGCTTTGCTCTGGATTGCCTTGAGGGGTGTCTAGAATTCTTTGACGTTACTTGTACCAAGTCGATGGTGCTTCAAGTGCCGTCAAAGAGGGGCTACTGTAGACACCCCAATTTGGGCTTCCAGATTAGTTTACTTACGGTTTTTGATTCCCCGATGATGAAATGGATCAAGAACACCCCGGGAATGATAGCGTGTTTGAGCTTTGAGTGTTTGCAAAACCCTTGAACCTAACCTAGCCTAAGCCACTTCAAAAACCAAAAACCTTGCTGGTCCGCGCCAGGGCGCAACTATCCCGCGCCCGGGCGCACCATCGCGCGACAGACTCACTCCGTCGCGCGACGGTCCAACCTACAACCGACCTTACTGATGGAGGACAGTTGGCCACCCATGCAACTCTCAGCAGGCCTCGTGGACTGGCTGAAGGCCTCTGTTTCCAACCAGATTTGCCCCCTCTCCCTATATATACCCCCTTTGGCCTTCCATCTAAAGGGTTAACAAGTTCAAAAAAATTGAAGAAGGGTTACACCATCCTCCATCCTCACACCTCAATCCTCCAAGAACATAGCTTGTTCTTCCCAATTCAAACACCACTCAATCAACCTCACACTCAAAGCTCAATCTCTTTCAAACTCAACCGAAGGTATAGCTTACCTATTGTTTTCTGTTCTGATCTCTGAGGGGGGCTGGCAGGGCCAAGGCTGGTAATCAATACCAGTCCTGGTCCTAAAGCTGGCAAGGTTTCAAAAACCGTCATGGTAGGAACCAACGCGCGATGGTCCCACTCTCTCGCGCGACACTCCGGTGCTGCATGAGATGGACCGCGTGGGGATTGGTGTCCTACTGTTTTGCATTCATGAGTATATAGATCACTTTGTAAGCATGATAATAACCAGTTTATTGCTTTCTTTTGTTAGAAATTGCTAGTTGTAGTTCAATTTGCATGTTTTCTGTTTTGGAATACCCCTGGGATAATTCTGGATCTGTCCCAGAACCCAGAAAATGTGAACCAAGCACTGGTCTGTCCGCGCCAGGGCGCAACCATCCTGCGCCAGGGCGCACCATCGCGCGACAGACTCAGTCCATCGCGCGACAGTGCGCCAGGGCGCACCATCGCGCGCCAGTGCGACTCCATCGCGCGATAGTCTGCTCCGACCAGTGACTGACCTTGCACGGGTAGCTTAGCCTTAAGCCATTATTCT
The DNA here is from genome assembly GCA_019656295.1 of Rhododendron mucronatum var. ripense. Taxonomy (NCBI): domain Eukaryota; kingdom Viridiplantae; phylum Streptophyta; class Magnoliopsida; order Ericales; family Ericaceae; genus Rhododendron; species Rhododendron mucronatum. Next base: position 3,349,560 of record BPLT01000007.1, read on the forward strand.
GTCCCCACACTGTTTATGGGGTGTTTTGTTAATTTCTAGGGCTTTTAAGCCTTTAAACTGTATATTATGCTGCTATATAAACTGCGTGGTTTGTCCTGGGTGTGCACTGGTCCTTCCAGAGCCCAGAAGGTTTGAGAATAAGAGCTGTGGGTTTTAAGCTCACCGGCGCGTGCTTGTCTTGGAATTATGCGCGCAGGAGTAAACAACATGTAGTGACTTGTTCAGTGCATGTTGGTTTCTTCCTGCGCACGTCACTCCAAAACAGGGGCTCCCCAGTTTGTTTAAACTCCCACAGCAGTCTGTTCTCATCCTATACTAACTGCTCATCCATGCTATCTATCACATCTTGCAAACATGTTACAGTTTTAATCCCCTTTAACTGTTCCCCCGCCCTAATTGGCTAAAAATTGATTAATCAAACAGAATCGCAAACAAACAACATTTTCGCAAATGCCTAAGTAGAGACCGATCTCCGGATTGGGCGAGAGGGGTGCCATAAAACCCTTCCCCTCTCGTAACCTGGCTCCCGAACCCAGATATGGTTATGACGGATTGGTTCCTTAACTTTTTCAAATCAAACAGCGCGGCAGGTGCTTCGAAATACGGTTCCTTGGGTGTCGGACCTTCAAACCCAAGTGGCGACTCTGTATTTTCGCAAGCGCTTGTCGTCCAGCTTCCAAAAGCGCTCCCGCGAACCGGCAGCATCTTCGGGCAAATCGCATTGCCCACAGTCTTGAGATATCAAGCATTAATTACCTTTACTACCTAGCTAATAGTAGTAGATCTTGTTGTCTAGTATCCTCCATAAAGTTTAGGGAAAGTCTACAATACACACCCCTTAAAATGTATACCATATGTACCTATTTTATGATTCGTTCATAACATTTTAGCATGCTTCGTAACTTTGTTCTAGAATTCATAACTTTTAAGTAGTACGATTCGTAACATTTTCATTATGATTCATAACACTTTTGTGTATTTCATAACCTTTATACGATTCGTAACTTTTTAGCAATACGATTCGTAATATTTTCTCTATAATTCATAACATTTTGGAGGGTGCATATGATACACACCCAAATAAGAGGTGTGTGTTGTAGTCTTTCCCTAAAAGTTTAACAGTTCAAATTACAATAAAAAAAAATTTGATTGACCACACCGAGGTGCCTAAAATATTTTTTTTCAATAAGCATATGATAAATATTTTTCTGAACACACGCGCTAAATTTAATAGTGGCCTGAACGCCTGGTCCTATAACAAACTGTTCCTATAAATGGACGTGATTAATAATATATAACATATATAGTGGATCGATGTTTAATTTAATTTATAATAAATCAACTGCAAACTATACATATCATTCTGTATGAAAGTGTATAGCATTTCTTATAAGTCATCATAATGTACTTTTCGCCATGTTTTGAATTTACAACTTACTAAACTCACATTACTCAAGAATGATTCTCTCTCATGACTCGAAGTTAGTTTATCTCGTGTAATGATTCCTCATGTGACGCAAAATGGGACCGAGTATGGGTTCACTTGACGAGTCGAGCAATTTATTTTGTAAGTCTCGATGTATTTAACGTCCCTACAAAAAATCAAGTTCATCAGACAACGGTATTTAGTTGAACAAATCATATTTGTCACGAGGAAAGAAAGTCTGTCAAACACTGACGTGTATTTTTCTTCAAACGAATATGATTCGACCAATTTTTTACTGATCTCTGATCAACTTGATTTTTGGGTGTGGACATTGAACACATCAATACCTATTTTATGAATGGTTCGGATCGTGAAATAAGATTGTGGTGACTCCCATTTTGCATCGCATGAGAATCATGACATGAGAGAATTTCGATTCGGGATGTGTACCATATCCTTTTGTACAACAAAAAATCTATCCACATAGACATTTCATGCACAGATTGTACACAAATTTTTTTGTGGGGCCTACCACGGGTATCACATAAATAATCCAAGCCGTTCATTAAATATAAAACACGTTTTTTGAAAAGTGTTTTACATTTAATGAACGGCTCAGATTATTTGTGTGGGCCCCAAAAAAATATGTGCACAATCTGTGCGCTTTTGCCTGTGTGGGTAGGCAAATTTCTTTATACAATTTGGTACTAATTTAACACTAGTCGGTTCCGATTCCTGTAAACACTCATCCACCTTCCCAAGTCTTCTAGGAGATTAGGTTTTTTTTTTATTTGTCAATCGATAGGAGAGATCATTACATCATGTATGAAGTATAAAGTACAAATCACAGAACACTACATCCGTTGTATAAGAGTTCACAAGATAACCAACCCAACAACTGAACCGGCCAACAAGATAAATAAGCCCTTTAAATGGACCACAATCACTATAAGCTTAACTTAACTCCAAGCCCCATTAAAGAAATAATAACCTCAATAAATACAAAGGAAAGAACACTCACACGGAAATGAGAAGATTCGAACTCTTGACCTCCTAGTGAGATACAAGAATACTGACCAACTGAGTTAGTCCCAGTAATTAATTGAGTAGATTAGGTTTATCGAATGGAAGAAAGAAAAAGATTAATAATACTCCCTCCGTCCCTTTTTTTTAAGTCCAGTATTCCATTTTGGGCTGTCCCTTAATAAGTGTCCATTTTGTAAAGTTAGTGGGTAAAGTTTGGTGCATTGTCTATTTTGTCCCTAAAAGTAGATTTCTTTTTGAAAAGTAAGTGAGTAGAAGTGTAATGATGATGGGTAAGTAGGGAAAGTGGAAGAAAAAGTTGATGTGAAAGTATAATGATGATGTCTTTTTAATAAGTTGGAGTTACGAAGCAAGACATTTAAAAAGGGACGGAGGGAGTAGTATAAGTAAGTGTCTGCCCCCGATGTTTGGGTTCCCCAAGCCCCAATCCCAAATTTAGTTGCCTACTTACTATTAAATTTTAAAAAATAAAATGATATATTACAAGTAAGAAAAAATGTTAGTGCTCGATTTGGAACTGCACCATTATTTACTGGAGGTGAGAAGCGCTCATGAGATCCTAGGAGTGCCTACTGTTGTTGCTCGATTTGGAACTGCACCATTTTACTGGAATTGGGCAACGGTAGCGATATACGACTAATCTTCTACCAGTGGTATGATTTTACATTCTTATCATCGTTTTCGTTCAACTCGGTTATGTCTCATACACTTGTTTTCCTTGCTTTCTAGGTCTAAGAATTCTCCTTGAATTATTGGAAAAGGTTCGTAAATCCCGTAACTACTAACCAAGTTAAAGAAAGAGGAGTGTTAGGTACAAAGAAATGACCCTTAAAGTGTACATGAACCATCCAGATTCACTGTGCAGTGCATCTGAGCCGTTCATGTACACTTTAAGGGTCGTGTCTTTGCATATTTTCTTTGCACTTAGAAAGTGACAAGCGCAGCGACATTCAACGAGATAACATAGTTACTACGAGTAACAGCTTTTGTCGGAGTTACCTTTCCATTACGGAGTTAGCATACCATTAGTCCATCACGGTGGATGCAGAACGGTTGTTTGGGGATTACTGATTACTTTTGTTTTGTACAGTACCGCTAATGTACTTGTTGACTGTAAATCTCTTCCTGATGAATTGATCTGCAGAATAGAAGTATTGTCCATCCAAACTAGTTTTAAAAGTTTATGGGAATTTAAAAACAAAAGGTCTACTGATTTACACTTCATTATCAATATGACAAATGCAATATGTATGATCTACTGTGGTTGAATATTGGCCTTTCTAATTTTGGGCTAGTCCTGCAGGAATTTCTTACAGACAGGAGTAAAGTTCAGAAGTTGGTTGAACTATTTGACCCCGTGGTCCGAGCATTGATGGAATTGCTGGAGAACGTGTTTCAATGAGGGTATGATTCTGCGTGAGTTCTTAAACAGATACAGTGCCGTTGTCTTCGTTTTCTTTTTGGTGTACATTTCATTTTCTAATGAAAATGTTTTTTACATCCTCATTTACGCATGGACGGACAGGTTGATTTGGAGTGTTCAGATGGGCGCCTGACATTAGCTTTATTTAGTCACAGACGACTCTCTGTGTAAGTTATAACATTGGAAATTATCGTACGTCTTGTTACTGGTTATCGAAACCTATCTCATTGTGCTAATTATCTGTTTAATAAAACCCATCTTGCAGATCAGTGGGAGCTGCCTCAGCTGCATTTGCTACTGCTATTCTCGAAGGAATCACGCAAGCAGGAGTTTGGTTTCCAGAAGAGGTATGTCTCATGAACTATAGTTTTTAGAATGAACAAAACTACTCGAGCTCAACTTGGTGTTCGCTCTATAAAAGCTCATTCTGAGATTGGCAACTTGCAACATTGAGACAAGGTTTAATAGTTAATACATTTGGAACCTCGTTCATTTTCTAAAATCGGATCCACAAGCGGCCATCTGTTTTTTTTTTTTTTTTTTGTGATGGATAAGTAATATGTTAAAGAACGCAGAAAGGTAATAAAGAAAAACGGAAATGCCACTTGTATAAGAAAAAGGACCTATACATATCCATTTGTATCAAAAAGGTCTTGTCAACAAATAAAAGTGGACTTATGGTGTATAAACTTGTGATAACTGGTAAGCTTATCAGCTCGATAAATCTTATGGGGTATGACAAACAAAAACCAAGCTACTGGTGATTGACTAAGCTCGTTTGACATCAGCTTGACTAAAAACCAAGTCAGGTTTTTTGAAAGGCTTTCGGCCAAACTTGGATAACAAAACTTCTTGGCTTATGTATACTGCTATATTCAACCTCCAAATACCGAGAGAGTTGATTTGCAGAACACTTTCTCCGGCGCCTCTCTGATTACATATTCATTCTCTCCATGCAGCCTGAAGGAATCGCGATTGAGGCAAGGGAAGCTCTGCTAAAACGTGCTGCAGAAGGAACAATCAGTTTCATAATGTACAAGTAAAACACTTTTACTTTGGATAAGGCTTATTCTGTCATTACCTCTTTCCTACAGCAGTTTTCTTTACTCCTACTTTCAACAGGCCTGGCCTCCATGGATGGTGGAAACAGATCTGTCAGATCCCAAAGAGCTTGGTTTAGGAATATATCTATAGAAGCTCTCGCAGAGACAATATAGCTGTTTTTTTTTTGGGTAAGGTAAAAATTTTATAAACGAAACCACACACAATACTGAGGCATACCTCAGGCAAACAAAACCAAACATCCCAGCAACAAGCTAGGCTGAAAACAAAAACAACACAAAAACTAAACTAAAAAAGACAACAACAAAATTACAAACTCTCAAAGACCCTAACTGGGATATTCCACAAGGAACACAGAGCTATATTAGATCCTGACTTCTTAAGACTTCTCCAAGAGCTCACACAAGCTCGGATATCAGTTCTCACCTTAGACTCCAGCTGTTGAACATTACACCCATGATTTTTGAAAATTCTGCAATTCCGTTCTCCCCAAACATGGTATAAGAGAGCAGCCAAAGCAATCTTTGAGAACAGGTAGGCAAACTGAGATCCCCTAGCAACTTGAGTCATCCATTCCATAATTTGGAGTAATCCATTGAAGGGGCATTGAGGTTGTAGGTCCCTTTGCAAATGTTTCCAAAGTTGAACAGAAAAAGAGCATTGAAAGAAAAGATGCTCATGGGTTTCCGCTGTAGCAGAGCACAGGACACATTGATCATCAATAGCCATACCCCACTTAAGGAGTCTATCCTTTGTAGTAAGCCTCTGTTGATTAGCTAGCCACAGAATGATGGACCAACGAGGGACACAATGTTTAAACCAAATAATTTTGTACCAGGTAACCTTGGAATGCTCTCTTCTTATTGCATTCCAAGCAGACTTGACAGAGAATTGATTATTTGAGGTAAGATTCCAAATAACTGCATCTTCTCTAGATGGGTGAGGGACAAAACTAGCTGGGGTGGCCCTCAATATGTCCTGTGTCACAGCATTTCTACACCGTGGCCAATGCCAAGAGTGGTCAGCAATGATGGTATCAACTTTGGCGTGAAGATTTCTACCCAAATTATATACAACTCTGGATCCAAACCTGGCAAAAAGTGGACCAAGTGGATGCCAATTATCCAACCACAAAAAAGTATTCTTTCCATTACCCACCACATGAGTTATCCAAGGGTGAACTAGGGATCTCAATTTTAACAATTTCCTGATAGTCCATGAGGCTGAAGCAGGAATAGGGATATGCCAAATAGCTGTTGATCACATTCTTGAGCATTCTTCACAGTTATTCTGACCTCAAATATGTTAGAAGAGAAAAACATCTTGATTTGAACTATTCAAGTTCATAATCATCAAGGTTCATTACCTAGTTTTTTTTTTTTGGACAGAAATATGTTGTTGAATAACCCTCATTCATCGACCTGCCAACCATTTAAATAATTTCATGAGCAGTTTTGATCATCTTCTTTCTTTTTTCTTTTTGAGAAAGTGGAACAAATACAAGGAAGAAATGCCGAGTTTATTGTTTTTTGACTAGAAATCTTGCTGTATTTGGTATCGATAGTTTGGAGTTTATCTCTTCCCAACTTCTTGTTGGAAGCGCCCCCCGCCCCCCATCTCTCTTCTTTCTCTCTTTTCCCCCTTTCTTTTTCCCTCGATGTACCCATTGTCGAGTTTATCCCTAATAAAATTTTTTCTGTTTCAAAAAAAAAACTACGATGTGCGATTCAGTACTCCGCTCGTGGACGTGGGTGGATGGAGAATCACCACTGGATCTTGCGCTTGCCGCAATATCTATGGGTCTAGTGATCTTGTTTCTTAGTAATTTTTGGTATAGTGCCAATACGTCGAAGGGTTTGGATCCTCTCCAGTTACCCAAATCATTGGACCGGTCTAGTTTTAGTTTTTTCGGGCTCACTGCAAACCTAGTGATATGATCAGAACTCTTCATTTTACATAGCTTGTCAAAAAGATCAATCATGCCGAAAAGTACTTAATTAGATATTGGAATGTATTATCCTTGTATATCATGAGCTTCCAAATGAGATAATTAGAGGTTTTATTGTATAGAAATAACTATCTCAATAGGACGTGCCTCCACATTATCATAGCCACACCTACGATCTTGTTATTGCCTACTAGGGCTACAAACAGGTCGAGCTAAGCTTTGAAGTGTTTGAGGATCGATTGGTGCAATTTTTGTGGTTCAAGGTGCAATTTTTTTGGTGTCCAATTACGAGATTACGAGATTTTGTGGTGGGATATGAATTTTTATAGCTTGATCATGTCGTTTTCGAATCAAAATATATTTGTAAAACCTTGAAGTTAACTACTCGGTTAACACTGAGGGACTGAATGGCTGAGTTACATTAAATTCTATCAATTCAATTAATTTCTTAATCAATTCAAAAAAAAGTGATTTGTTTGTAAAATCTCCAACTAAACAAATGAAAGTGGTGGAAAGCTAAGGAGATAAATCTAGGATTTCGAATCCACCACCACCACAAACCAAGTTGTGGATAAACTTGGCGAGAGACTAGTAAAGTAATTAACCTTAGGCATTTTGAGAAAAATGGCTGAAAGTGGACCGAGTTTATTTATTTATGTTGGAAATTTACGGAATTTCGGGTGAATGAAACCGGGATTTTGGAGGGTCTCCCGAGGCAACCGGTCCCGGGTTCGTTGAATCTGGACGCACCACAATCAATAGACGTATTGATTGTGGGATTCTATAACTCCCGTAACCTTCCTCATGATGGTGTGCATTACTGCCGTAACCTCCCAATTCATTGGCACAATTCAATGGCAGAATTCATTGGCCTATTGATTGCTGCATTGAACCTCCTCTGCCTCCTTCACCCTATAAAAGGAGGCTCGCGGATTTGGAGAAGAGGCACAAGAAACCACAGCAATTTTCTAAGTTCTGAAATTCGTTCTTTGAGAGAGAGTAGGCAGGCGGTAGTCAGTTCGCCAAGGCAGTCGACGGCGGTGTTCCGGCGGCTTGCGGTCTAGCCGAGCCAACCCTGGGAGAAAGGCGCCGACACAACCTATAACACCCACGGTAGGCGGCGAATATTTCTTAAGGAGACCGTGGTACCACACGGGACTCGGTTCATCCTACGAAGATTTCTGTTTGTATCTCGTATTTTTCCATTTGCATTCTGTAATTCTGTTATGTATTAGTAATTGTTACATTGTGAATGAAATCGTTCTCTGGAATTTTGTATTATGCCGAGAATTTTTCCAACAAGCTTAAGAAATATTTTGATCACTGATCGGCAAATGAAATTCCAGAAAACAGTTTCTGTTATGGACTAACATTTGAGTTGCAAGAACAGATTCATGACTGATAGGTCTCGTAGTGAAGTACCACAGGCGTAAGGCGATGGAACAATCTGTTCAACATATCGAGCAGATTGGCTTTCATTCAAGATATCGAAAGAGACCCGTTTGGCTTCGGCCATGGCCTGTCATGCGTGACATGGCCACTGTTCAGAGATGGGATTAAAAGAAAGGCCACGGCCTAAGGCAGTCATGCGTGACTTGGCCTTGGGGCCACGGCCTGGCCTTGGGGCCACGGCCTAAGGCAGTCATGCGTGGCTTGGCCTTGGGGCTAAGGCAGTCATGCCTGGCTTGGCCTTAGATCAATTTTGGATGGCCTCTGGGGTGATCTACTTGGCTTCTGCCTTGACATCGCCTGGCCTTGATCCTGTGTCAATGATCTGCCCGGTGTGCAGTTCATGTTCTTGATGCCTGGGTTGCTCTCGGCCTGAAGTACTTAACCAGTGGAAGGTTTGAGTGCTCAGCCCTTGTGCACGGCAAGTGTTCTATTCAGGACATGGACTGGACTCCAAAAACAGAAGGGGAAGGTGGACGGCCTAAGTGTTGCTAATAGCAAACTGTGTATACCGTTTACCTTTCGGGGGCGCTGCCCCCGAGCCCCCGCCAGGGGGCGCGACCCCCTGGACCCCCGCGACCTGACCGGGCAGGTCGATCCCCGCTGAGGGCGCTGCCCTCAGACTCCCGCCCGGGGGCACTGCCCCCAGGACCCCCGCTAGGGGGCGCGCCCCCTAGGACCCCCAGGGTACGTGGTATTGTGGGGGATGTTAGACTTAGCTTGTTTGATAGATTGTTAATCTATGCATGTATAGCTTGTCATTTTGAGATTGAGATTTGGTCTCTTATGTGGTTGTTCCTAATTTCAGGAAAACATGACAACTGAGCAAGGAAAAGCTACTGGCACTGGCAAAGAGAAAGAGACTGGCAATGTCAGTGGCAATGGAAATGGCGGTGTGGCTATTCCAACTCATGCTCCTATTCCTGGGATTCCCTCTGTTCCAATGTCCCACGTGGAGAGGCCGAGCAAATTTGTTGGGGTCGATTTCAAAAGGTGGCAACAGAAGATGTTGTTCTACCTCACCACCTTGAACTTGGCAAAGTGGCTTGTCGAGGAAGCACCTGTTATTGCTGAGGATGATCCTGACACTCAGAAGCGGATTGAGGTGGCAAGGTGGAAAGAGCATGATTACATGTGCAAGAATTACATCTTGAATGCTCTGGATGATTCGCTGTACTCTGTGTATGGTGAGGCTCCGTCGGCTAAGGAGTTATGGGAATCCTTAGACAGGAAATACAAGATCGAGGGTGCTGGGTCCAAGAAGTTTGTTGTGGGCCGGTTCCTTGATTATATGATGGTGGACTCCAAGTCTGTGGCAGTCCAAGTCCAAGAGCTGCAGCTCCTGCTCAATGAGATCAGGACTGAGGGGATGATTCCGAGTGAAGCATTCCAAGTGGCCGCGGTCATCCATAAGCTACCCCCGGCATGGAAAGAGTTCAAGAGCTATCTCATGTTCAAGAATAAGGAGATGACCTTGGAGGCTCTTTTCATCAAGCTCCGTATTGAAGAGGAGAATCGGGGTATGGATAGGAGTGCAAAGGCCTCCTACATGGCTAAGGCAAACATGATGGAGCATGGCCAATCTTCCGGTGGGAGGAAAAATCAGAATGACAGACGTGCTGACAAGCGTGCTGACAAGCGGTCTGACAAGCAAGCTGGCAAACAGAAGGACAGAAGTGTCAATCTGGGACCGAGAGGTGGTGTTGCCAAGAAACAGAGAGAGAAGTTTCTGGGTACATGCTTCAACTGCAACAAGGTTGGGCATAAAGCTTCAGAGTGTACGAAGCCACATAACCCTCGCACTCAAGTGCACTTGGCTCAGGTGGAGGCAGGAGTGTCCGATATCAACCTCTCGGCTATGGTATCTGAAGTGAACATGGTTGGTTCAAACCCGCAGGAATGGTGGGTTGACACTGGGGCTACACGCCATATCTGTTGTGACAGGCAGTTGTTCACTACTTTTGAGCCGGTTGCTAACGGTGAGAAGCTGTTTATGGGGAATTCAGCTACCTCGGATGTTGCGGGGCAGGGGAAAGTGGTCCTGAAGATGACTTCGGGAAAGGAGTTGACTCTGAATAATGTGCTGTTCGTGCCAGATATTCGTAAAAATTTGGTTTCTGGTTCACTGTTGAGCAAGCACGGCTTCCACCTGGTTTTCGAGGCTGATAGGGTCACTCTTACTAAAGCTGGAATGTATGTAGGGAAAGGTTACATGACCGATGGTCTGTTTAAGATGAATGTAATGACTGTTATCCCTACTATCAATAAAATGAAATCCCCTGTTGCTTATGTGCTTGAGTCTTCCTTTTTGTGGCATGGTAGACTAGGTCATGTTAATTATGATTCTATGCGTAGATTAATTAACTTGGACCATATTCCAGCTTTCCAATTTGATAAAAAACATAAGTGTGAGACTTGTGTAGAGGCTAAAATGCCGAGAGCATCTTTCAAAACAGTAGAAAGAAGCACAGAACCTTTGGGTTTAATCCACACTGATGTGTGTGATTTGAAATATGTCCAAACTCGGGCTGGTAACAAGTATTTCATTACTTTTATCGATGATAACACTCGGTTTTGCTATGTGTATTTGCTGAGAAGCAAGGATGAAGCCCTGGATAAGTTTGTTCATTACAAGACTCAGGTTGAGAATCAACTGAGCAGAAAGATTAAGGTGGTCAGAAGCGATCGTGGTGGTGAATTTCAGTCACCATTTGGAGAATTCTGTGCCCAACACGGAATTATCTATGAAACCACGGCACCTTATTTGCCTCAGACTAACGGTATTGCTGAGCGCAAGAATCGTACATTGAAGGATATGATGAACGCAATGTTGATCAGTTCTGGGTTGCCTCAGAACATGTGGGGAGATGCTGTTCTCACCGCTAATTATATCCTCAATAAAATACCTCGCAAAGATGTTGGTAAAACCCCGTATGAATTGTTTAAGGGTAGGAAGCCTACCTATACATTCTTACGAACATGGGGTTGTCTAGCGAAGGTGGCTATACCTCCTCCTAAGAAGGAGAAGATAGGCCCTAAAACCGTTGATTGTGTGTTCATCGGTTATGCAGACAATAGTAGTGCCTATCGATTTCTTGTATATGAGTCAGATATACAAGATATTCACAAGAATACTCTCATGGAGTCGAGGAATGCAGTGTTTTTTGAACACATATTCCCTTATAGATCCATTGGAGAGTCAAGTTCTGCTAAACGGACTCTGCATCCGGCTAATGAAAGCAGACAAGGCCAAGAAGAGGAAATTGATGTTGAACCACGACGTAGCAAGCGAGCTAGAACATCAACATCTTTTGGTCCAGATTTTCTGACTAATCTAGTAGAGAATGAGCCTCGGACATACCAGGAAGCTGTAAGCTGCCCTGAAGGTCCTTTGTGGAAAGAGGCCATTAAAAGTGAGATTGACTCCATACTGCAAAACCATACGTGGGAACTGGTGGATTTGCCACCCGGCAGTAAGCCTCTCGGTTACAAATGGATCTTCAAAAGGAAGATGAAAGCAGATGGGTCAATTGATAAGTACAAAGCTAGGCTTGTTATCAAAGGATACAGACAGAAAGAAGGCCTAGATTACTTTGATACTTACTCACCAGTCTCCAGGATTACATCCATCCGGATGATCATCGCGATCGCAGCTTTGCGTAATCTTGAAATACATCAAATGGATGTAAAAACAGCTTTCCTGAACGGCGATTTAGATGAGGAGATCTACATGGAACAACCCGAGGGTTTTTCTGCGCCAGGAAAACAAGGGAAAGTAAGCACCGAAACAATGGCATGAGAAATTTGACAATGCTGTGTTGTCAAGTGGCTTCAAAATCAACGAATGTGACAAATGTGTTTACGTCAAAGACACAGACGAAGGGTACGTCATTTTGTGTCTCTACGTTGATGACATGCTCATTGTTGGTAGCAATGAAAGGGTCATTCAGTCTACCAAAGATATGTTAAACTCAAAGTTTGACATGAAGGATATGGGCCTTGCAGATGTCATTCTGGGTGTTAAGATCACCAGAACATCTGTTGGACTTGCGTTGTCTCAGACACACTATGTTGACAAGATTCTTGAAAAGTTCAACTCGTCTGATTCCAGTATCGCAAGAACCCCTGTGGATTTAAGTCTGCATTTATCCAAGAATGGGGGGGAAGGCATATCTCAATTAGAGTATTCTCGGATAATTGGGAGCCTGATGTACCTAATGAGTTGTACAAGGCCCGATATAGCTTATTCAGTCAGCAGACTGAGCAGATACACGAGTAATCCAGGTCGTGATCACTGGAAGGCAATAGTCAGGGTTCTGCACTATTTGAGGTACACTCGTGAATTGGGGCTACACTACACCAGATATCCAGCAGTACTTGAAGGGTATTGTGATGCAAACTGGATATCAGATATGAAGGATTCAAAATCCACAAGTGGATATGTCTTCATACTTGGTGGTGCAGCAGTTTTCTGGAAATCCTCTAAACAGACGTGTATAGCACGTTCAACGATGGAATCAGAGTTCATTGCTCTAGATAAGGCGTCTGAGGAGGCCGAGTGGCTCCGTCAGTTTTTGGAGGATATTCCAAGATGGCCGAAACCTGTGCCAGCAATTAGCATCCATTGCGACAGTCAATCTGCAATTGGAAGGGCACAGAATAATATGTATAATGGTAAGTCTAGACATATTCGACGTAGACATAATACCATTAGGCAACTACTCTCGAGTGGGGTTGTCGCTATTGACTATGTGAGGTCAAAGGACAATATTGCGGATCCGCTAACCAAAGGGTTAAACAGAGAGTTAGTTGAGAAAGCATCGAAAGGGATGGGGCTAAAGCCACTACGCTCATAGTTACCGTGGGGGTAGCCAACCTAGCTGACTGGAGATCCCAAGATCTAGGTTCAATGAGACTATCTTTCGCGAGTAGCGGAGAATGATCACTGAGGAGACTCGGTCTCCTGCCCATTCCTATGGTGTAGAACAGTGATACCTGCAAATGGAAAGAGGTTAAGCATTGCTTTTAATGACTCCTATGCGCTGGGTTGCCAGGCGGGGTATAGCAGGATACCCTTTAAAGGAAGGTCACCTATGTTAGTATGAAATGGGGCCGCTTCTTTGAGAATTGTGGCAAAATTCTCGAGAAAATACTCGCAGAACCAGGAAGGGGGTATCATGGCCAAAATGAACCCAACAGTGAGAACTGAACTACGTCAGGAGAAGTCCTGTGTGACGTCTGTTGTCTCGGTTTACATCGGCGGCGGAACAGTTCAAAGCGGGACCGCACACTGGTTTGCCAGTAAACCCGATAGGCTATCACAAGGGAAGGTTCCAGGCCAAAAGCCACCTATCCTATGCAGGGATTATCCGTTGCCGCTCTCTCGGATCAACTTTGGACTCTGCGCCAGTATGCCTGCCAATTCCATTCATGGGGGGGATTGTTGGAAATTTACGGAATTTCGGGTGAATGAAACCGGGATTTTGGAGGGTCTCCCGAGGCAACCGGTCCCGGGTTCGTTGAATCTGGACGCACCACAATCAATAGACGTATTGATTGTGGGATTCTATAACTCCCGTAACCTTCCTCATGATGGTGTGCATTACTGCCGTAACCTCCCAATTCATTGGCACAATTCAATGGCAGAATTCATTGGCCTATTGATTGCAGCATTGAACCTCCTCTGCCTCCTTCACCCTATAAAAGGAGGCTCGCGGATTTGGAGAAGAGACACAAGAAACCACAGCAATTTTCTAAGTTCTGAAATTCGTTCTTTGAGAGAGAGTAGGCAGGCGGTAGTCAGTTCGCCAAGGCAGTCGACGGCGGTGTTCCGGCGGCTTGCGGTCTAGCCGAGCCAACCCTGGGAGAAAGGCGCCGACACAACCTACAACACCCACGGTAGGCGGCAAATATTTCTTAAGGAGACCGTGGTACCACACGGGACTCGGTTCATCCTACGAAGATTTCTGTTTGTATCTCGTATTTTTCCATTTGCATTCTGTAATTCTGTTATGTATTAGTAATTGTTACATTGTGAACGAAATCGTTCTCTGGAATTTTGTATTATGCCGAGAATTTTTCCAACAATTTACGCGGACTACAACTAAAATCGTGGCTACTTCAACCAGAATAAGGGCGACTGCCTATTCAAATAGTATGGAAGAGGGATTGTCCCGCTTTCCCGAACAGACCCAAATCTTTGATATCGAGGCAACGGAGCTGGAATCTATTGCATGAAAAGCGTAAGAGAGTGTGAGCAAAGAGGTTTACTATGTAAATCAATAATGATAAATGCTAGGGCTTGCAATCCCTATCAATAATCGCAAAGGAAATTATTGTGAGTCGTTAATCAGCATAGACTATCTTAGGCTTTGCACGAATGTCATTTAGTCTCATAGGAATGACTAGTCTCTCCTAGCATAATCACCCCGAATCACAAACTAAGAAAACCATTGCAGCCTATATTTGAAATTTAGAAAACGAACACAAGTTAGAAAATATGAACCCAATTTAGATAATGAAATTAAAGAATCCTTACCATGGAATCAAGATTTGAATAAAAGCCTAGAGTTTATGGAATTAAGAACACTAAGAACATTATATTACTTGAATATATGTCTACACCTATAGATCGGTTCAGCCACTCATAATGGGATGACTCTTCAAATCTTCTCCCTCTATATTTATTGATCACTACTAATAATTAACTGTGACGTAAAAACTCATTTTTATAGTACTTTTAACAACTCCCAATTAGCAAACTAGTAAACACCAAACCAAAAGGGAAATTTGGAAGGAGTACTTATACACAGAATATATGAAACTGCTTTCGGACCCGTTTTTGACCTAGTAAACATCAAAATTGGAGAATTATAATTCGCGTAAACTTGTAGCCATTTATACAAACTTTGCAACCCAATTTGAAACGCCTCAATCGGATATTTCATTAAGTTTGGATATTTATAGGAAATCTTTTTAAACAACTTTTGAAGTCGTTTGATCGTTTCTTGTTCAAAAGTATATAATCGAAGTCATGAACAAACTTGATTTTTTTTTTAAAAAATCATGGGCAAACAAATTAAATGGCCCAACTTTCGAGATGTCGCCAAAATTTCGCTACGACATCGATTGCCAACGTGCTCTTTACTTTTCAATGGAAGTGCAGATCCAAAACAAAGAATAACCATGTGGGATACGTCTTTGGGTTTTGTAGTCACGTACAACTAATAGTTCGTTCGTACTATTAATTTGGTGGCCAAAAAATGGTAACATTTTAAAGGTGTGGAAGTCAAGGGTGGAAAGCCTTCGCAGTAATGTACTACTCCTAGCACTATACTTAGTCTTGTGAAAGAAAGAATATGCCACAAGTTTTTGTGGGTCTCTCTTTGTCTGGCTGATTGGTCTCAGTTGAGAATTGAGAGAGAGAGATATTTGGACTAGTTCCCCACATCTACCTTCGTCTAGAATTGATGGATTACATTAATCTTGGTAGTACTGCCAAGACCTTTCTAAATTCTAATAGACATTGCAGTCAAGTCCGCCACGGATTGTGGCAATGATGAGAGAGAAATAAATGTATCACATAGAGAATCACGAATGAGAAAATCCTTTTAACAGAGAATTCCGTGAACAGTTGTTTACGGAGGTACGTGAATCGCGACCGTCCAAAAGTTCGATATCCATTGGAGTTGATTTTTTTCAGGGCTCCATAAAATAATATTCAAAACTTTATGAATATTTTTTTAGATTTTTGTGGAATTCGAAATGAGTTCAAACTCATTTTTCCTTACATAGTTCTCTGCAAATCTTTTTTGCTATTAGAATTTCCGCATTTATTTTAAAGGTGTGGAAGTCAAGGGTGGAAAGCCAAAGTCTCGTAGTAATGTACTTCACCTAGCTAGTACTATGCTTAGTCTTGTGAAAGAATATTCCACAAGTTTTAGTGGGTCGCTCTTTGTCTGACTGATTGGTGATCTCAGCTTTGAGAGAGAGAGAGAGAGAGAGAGAGATTTGGACTAGTTCCCCGCGTCTACCTCCGTCTAGAATTAATCTTGGTATTACTGCCAAGACCTTTCTAAATTCTAAGGTCTCGTTACAGAAACCTTCTTGTTTTATAAATACTTATTTTAGAGATTTGTTTTACAAAATTTAAATAAGCAGTTTATTTTCACATTTTCAAACTCAAAAATAATATAAATGAAAAATAATTTTTCAATTTTTTTTGCACTATATTAAAGATTTCAATGAGATCTATCAAATAAGATCCATAGTGATAGGAAAATTATTTGCGTAAGCACATGATTTTTGAGCTTGAAATTACCTTTTTTAAAAATAAGTACTTATTCCCCCTTTTGTAGAACACACCTTATTATTAGACAAAAAATAACTTCTTATTCCGGTTCTGGAACGGGCCCTTAGACATTGCGCAGAAAACTACAGTCAAATCCGCCACGAATTGTGGACTATGCGTGTACTCTTATGCATTTGACAAGGATGCCAAACTTCACCAACTTAATATAACAATGTTGGTTTTGGCCGAGCAAGACAAAAAAAAAAAAAAATCAATAGACGGAGATAAAGACCCAAAAAAAAAAAATTACATATGAATCGCTAGACAGATTTTGTTTCCTACTATCCCTTGAAGCTGGATGACTTCGGGGCATATGCCAGCAAGAAAATACAAGAGGAAATTGCTCTAATACGTACCTTTTAATTAGGCGCTCCTTGAATCGTTTTGAAATTTCCATATTGTAGCATTTTTAGTACGAGATAGTACTTCGTACATCTAGAAACTAAGTTCATATGAGCAACTTGAAATCGAGAAGTTTTTTTTTTTTTTTTTTTAAATTTCATATCCAGACCATGAATGTCACTATGTCAGTGGTCTGACGGCCAGTTATGCATGTGAGAAAATGAAGCTTTAATTGCTATCAAAAGCTTTAAACCAGAAAATGAAGCTTTAATTGCTATCAAAGAATTTTTTTTCTCCGACGAATCAGAGAAGCTATCAAAGAATTGAATGGTATTCCTTCTTTCCAGAATACATTGACCTTGCAAAGTTGTTAACCTTTTTCACAATCAGACAGCATTTAGCTTTTTACAAGAAGTAGGTGGAGAGAACATCCTTTACCCCAAAAAACAAAAAAAAAAATAAATAAAATAAAGATAAAGATAAAGAGAACAGATTTGATGGGTTCCAAATTTTCCGATCAATGGTTGCATCTATGCTGTTATCCCATGTTTGATTCCCAAAATGACTATCGAGATTAATAGTTCTAGAATTAACTTTGTCTCTATATGTGGGGTATTATATAATCCCAAGAGGAGGGGAACTCCTTTTAACAAGATATAAAAAATGACCAAAATACCCTCAAATGTTCCCTAAGCAGTAAAAATCTTGTAAATTTACAAAAATACCCTCTCTTCTGGAGGTAGCCCATGTCTTAAATGTATGTGGTGGAATTAGCATGACTCTAATACCATGGAGAAATTTTGAACCCAACCCAAAAGATAAGTTATTGGAAACAAGTTATTAGCTAGGTAAGAAGATTTTGGACTACGAGACCCTGTTAATTAACCACAAAGGTCGGCAGGTGTGCTGTTCCCAAAAACGACACTAGTTTTTCTGTAGAATTCTTTTGTCTTCGGTCTCAAGTTATGTTCTTATGAACTTTAGTAATTTGGGGTATTGTTGAAAGATGTTTTTACGATGCTCTCGCTCTTGTTCTTGTGGATGCAAAAACACAAATTTTTGTGGCCTATTAATTTGGCCTAATAAAAAATCCGGATTATTTTTTTCTCTCTTCAAATTTTTTTCATACATTTATTAGATTCCTCCTGTCCGGAAAAATCAATAAATCACGAAAAAAAAATTAACTCAAAACTAACAAATGTGAAAGAAAAAAATTTTGAGTACAGGCAAATCAATAAGTGGTAGCGGTACAGTTATGGACCACGTCGATCGTCTCAAAGTCTAGACCTGACTTGACTAGGTACAGAATGAGTTTAATGCAGACAAAGAAATTTGAAGAAAACTACATGCAAATGGGCCACCCTATAATGGTGGCAAACTAGGACATGGAACTAAACTCTGCCGTATAAAATAGGGGGAAAAAAACCCCTATTTATCTGTACGCGTGTGTGTGAGAAATTATAATGTCGAAACTATATTCACGGTTTATAGTCGTTCACGATTGGTCGACGAGTTGAATGTAAGCTAGCTAGCGTGGAGTTATTAAAAAAACTTGACATTAATGTTATAGTGCATAGCCTTGTATCCTACACACGGCACCAATCGAAACTATATTTACCTTTGGTGTAGTTGATTTTCAGGGATTTCCGAAACAGGACCGTGGCATGTTCATGGGAGATGAGTATGTATGTGATTTGTCTGAAAGGAATCGCCTTTGCTCAACTACATCCTTTGTAAGCACAAAAATTTGGACGGATAAATGAACAGATCCCAAGTACAATGAATTTTTTAAATACTACTACAAGTTATACGAGCCGAGCAGTGGCTTGTTCAAACTTAGTTTGAAAAGCTTCAAGAGTTTCAAAAAATGATCAAGCTTTGTTTCGATAATGAAACAAACGAGATCATTTAACCAAAGCTTTCAACGAGATAGTAAACACGAAGTTATAAAGTAGCTAGCTTGGTTTGTCTATCAAACCCAAGTTAATTAGCATAGTATTACTCTCTTTTCTGTAGGCCTCATTTGATTCGCAGATTGAAAATGATGGGATTAATAGTCCTGGGATTAATAGTCCCTGGATTATTTGTCCTAGATTAATTTCATCCCTAATTTCATCCAATCCCATGTTTGATTCGCGTGGGATTAATTATGGGATAAGAAAAAAATTCAAAAACATTTCTCGAAATAAGAAACTTTTGAAAAATAAACATTTTAAAACAAATAATTTTGTGAAACATTTTTATTACAAAACAATTTGGGAAAAAAAAAAATTTTTTGAACTAATTTTTGAAAAAAAAATTGAAAATCAATTTTCTGAAAGAAAAAAAAAAACTAGTTTTTGAAACTTTTTTTGAAGAAAAAGGTTTTTTGAAAACATTTTTCAAACAAAATAGTTTTGGAAATCATTTTTTGAGAAAAGAAAGTTTTAAAAAACATTTTTCGTATTTTTTTAACAAAAATAATTTCTGAAAACATTTTTGAAAAACATGAAAGTTTTGAAAATAGTTTTTTTTTCTAAAAGTTTTTGAAATATTTTTTTTTGAAAAAGAAGAAAGTTTTGAAAAAAAAATTTTAAAAGTTTTTTAAAAACAATTTCTGAAATTAATATTTTTTTTAAAAAACATTTTCTGAAATTAATATTAAAGAAAGTAATTCTGAAAATACTTTTTGAAATCAATCTCAATATCATTGAAATATTTTTGAAAACAATTCCTTATTTGTTAATCCTACGTAACCCCACCTTCCCCCCAGGATTATTTAGTACCCCCATATAGGGATAAAATTAATCCTGTGATTAATAATCCCGACAATCATTTCGGGTATCAAATGTGGGATAACTCAGGATTAGGTACATTTAGTCATATCCCAGGCAATTAATCCGCGAATCAAACGAGGCCTAAGAGTAATTCCAGCTGGGACTAATTCAAATTCGGGAAAGTATACACACCCCTTAAAAGGGTGTAGCATATCACCTATTTTATGGTTCACCATAACATTTTAGTATGTTTCGTAACTTTTGTTCTAGAATTCATAACCTTTTAACAGTGCGATTCGTAACATTTTCATTATGATTCATAACGTTTTGGTGTATCTCGTAACCTTTATACGATTCGTAACTTTTTAGCAATACGATTCGTAATATTTTCTCTACAATTTATAGCATTTTAGAGATTGCATATGATACACACCAAATAAAAAGAGTGTATTGTAGTCTTTCCCTTCAAATCCTAATAGTAGTAGTTTCAAAATCGAACTAAGGAAAAGTAAACTATGGAGTAGTTGATGGGGGAAGAAGAGTTTGCTTAATTCTTCGCCTCTCTTCTACTCTATAAAAGGGAGGTGACATTATATTGCTTTTACATAACTACTTCCATATTTACCAAGCTTGCTTTGCTCATTTCCCCTTCGATCTAAATGGCTGTTTTTCATGCAACTATGTTCTACAAACCTCCTTTTCTCCTTTCTCTTTTCCTACTCGTCCTATTTCTTCCTAATCTCCACATTACAGGTCTCTCTCTCTCTCTCTCTCTCTCTCTCTCTCTCTCTCTCTCTCTGGGGCGTGTGCTCATTTAAAAAAAAGACATGCATATATAAATATATATTCGTTCGTACATTCTAAATAGGTGTTTGACAATAGTCTTATATATATTTCTTTCTCTTTGTGGATAGTACCCATAATGCAAAACAAATTTGGCGGTTTAGAAATAAAATTTGAAAAAAAAAAAAACATTTTCTTTCTAATCATATCAAGATTGCTAAATATTGACATTTTTATTATTGATTGAATTGCTCTTAAACTTTTGATTTGCTAACATAATTCAAGCAATTGATTAGTTTTGGTAGTTTATGTTATTAACTTTCTTAGTAAATAAGTTAGCTTTTATATTACTGTTACCATAAATATTTTTATTATTCTTTTGGCACTGCTTGTTATAATTCTTATTTTTGTTAAAGCATGCGGTGAAACCATAAATCAACACTAGTGGTGGCAAAATAAATTTGATTTCTTGTTCCACCACTAGGGTCAAGTGACTGTACTTGCCAAAATTATGTTATGTGGCTTCGCCATCCTTGATAATAATGACCGATGTACCTATTTTAATTTCTTGGGATGCATGATACTAAGTTTTATGGTTACCAAAATTTCGTATATTATGTGATATGGACACATAGATGACCTAATTATATCAACATTAATTAGGCCGTTCTAACTTCTAAATTTGGGGCACAAATGTGATGACCATGTTCAACATTAATTGATCAAAGACTCTTTAGATTATTTTTTGTGCGTAGCCAAAAGAATGTCTAGGCCACACCAATGATGGAGTCATGAGGGACTAGTGGCAGCGGTCGCCACCACAACAATTTCAAAGAAAGTTTTCAACACCTCAACGATTTCAAAGAATGTTATTAGTATATCAAAAAAAAATCGCCAAATTTTATATAGAGCCACGGCCACTAAATTTTTTTATTATTTTTATATAAAAATGATTTAGTTATCAACTTTCTTTTGTAGTAAAGGAAGCCCAAAAAATAGTTCAAAACCAAATTTAACGAGCAAAGTGAAAATATTATGAAACATGCATGAGGCCCAAATTAACTCAGTGAAATCAAAATAATACTCCCTCCGTCCCAATTTAGTTGTCACTTTTGAGAGTTTGTGCCACTTTTCAATTGATTATATCTTATAATTTATAATGTTTTAGGTGATTTTGAAAACATTGTATTATAGAACAAATCGAGATCTATCAAACAACATCCCTATTCGATATAAAATTCATTACCAATTTAAAGATATAAGTAATTTTTTAATTCAGTTAGAATAGAACTGGAACAAGTAAATTGAGACGGAGGTAGTAGAAGAGAGCTTTTTTGTTTTGTGTTTTTCGAAAGTGAAAAGCAAAAAGCTGAAAAGGTACAATCTGAGGAGTACAATACTTTTTTGTAATACTAATACGTTCAATATTATTAGTACGTACTCTTTTTGGAATTCATTTATCTTTTTCTTTTGGGAAAAATTCAAAATACCCCCCAACCTATACACCCAAATTCAATTAGACTCCCAACCTTTTAAAAACTTCAATTTTACTCCCAACGTTATATTCCGTTAATCAAAATGCCCCCTTCCGTCCGAATTTCTAACGGATTCCGTTAAAGGCTCCGTTAAATAGTGTCCCGATGGAATTTCGATGATACGAACCGTTCAATGTGTTCAAAAAGTGATTTTAAGGGTACCCGTGTGAAATCAGTAAAAAAAAATGATCGCAAGGGCTTCATCTGAACAGTTTTTTATTGAATGGTTCAATAAAAAACTGTTCAGATGAAGCCCTTCCGATCATTTTTTTTTTACTGATATCTCACGAGTACCCTTAAAATCACATTCTAATCACATTGAGCGGCTCGGATTATCGAAATTCCATCGGACAAGGGGAGGTACAAACCGAAGCAAAATCCGAACGTCCGTACTTGAATAAAATCCGGATCGATCCACACCTCCCCTTTTCCAATCAAATTTTGATGATCCGAGCCGCTCAATGTGTTTAAAACGTGATTTTAAGGGTATTTGCAAGAAATCAACAAAAAAAATGACCTGGAAGGGCTTCATCTGAACAGTTTTTTATTGAACTATTCAATAAAAAATTGTTTAGATGAAGCCCTTCTCGGTCATTTTTTTTGTTGATTTCTTGCAAGTACCCTTAAAATCACATTTTAAACACATTGAGCGGCTCGGATCATCGAAATTCGATCAGAATACTATTTAACGGAGCCTTTAACGGAATCCGTTAGTAATTTGGACGGAATGGGGCATTTTGATTAACGGAATATAACATTGGGAGTAAAATTGAAGTTTTTAAAAGGTTGGGAGTCTAATTGAATTTGGATGTATAGGTTGGGGGGTATTTTGAATTTTTCCCTTTTCTTTTTTGGTTCAAAGATTTGCATGAAGAGCCCAATCTTGAATGTATTCATTTTGGGCCTTAAAAATATCGAATTTGATCTTGATTTACGTATCATTGTGTGATTTCTCCGGTTTATACATAGAGCAATACTCAGTATACAGATTTATGTGCAGAGATCAATAAACAACCTATACAATATGTATGTATCCAGATTTGTGCACCTAAATCTACTGAAAATAGAGTTTTCCCAAGTGTTTAACCCTCCACATACTAGCTAAATGAACTCGAATTTGTGCAGATGCACAAGTAGGAGTGTGCAACGGAAGACAAGGCAACAATCTACCGCCCAGTCAAGAAGTAGTCCAACTCTACAACTCCAATGGCATTCGAAGGATGAGAATCTACGATCCGAACCCACAAGATCTCCAAGCCCTTCGAGGATCCGGCATCGAGCTCATACTTGATGTCCCTAACGACAAACTCGGGAGTCTTGCTAACGACGCTGCCGCTGCATCAAAGTGGGTCCAAGACAACGTCCTGAACTATAACCCGGACGTCAAGTTCCGGATCATAGCCGTTGGGAATGAGGTCAATCCCAACAACGATGCTGCTCAATTTGTGCTCCCTGCCATGTCGAAGATCTACGATGCAATTGCCTCTGCTGGCTTGAAGGACCAAATCAAGGTTCTCTACTTGATATAACCTTTTGAGTAGCATGCCACAGACACACATGTTGAGACATGGATACAAACAAAAATGCATGTGTTCAGAACCGTTTGATGATTTTTGTGATCCTTTGTATGTATGACTCTAACCTATTCATTATCTAAAATTCCCAACAGGTTTCCACTGCAACATCCTCGGCGCTCGTAAGCAACGCGTTCCCTCCTTCTCATGGCTCTTTCGATGGCGCCTCGGGGACATTCATGGGACAGATCATCAACTTCCTAAAGAACAGCAACAACCCGCTACTCTTCAACATATACCCCTACTTCGCCCGCACCGGTGATCCCCAAAACGTGCCGCTACCGTACGCCCTTTTCACAGCAACAGAAGGCTTCCCACAAGATGGTCAGAATCAATACAAGAACCTTTTCGATGCCTTGTTGGACGCCGCCTACTCTGCTATAGAGAAGGCAGGCGGACCCAACGTGGAAATCGTGGTGTCAGAGAGCGGATGGCCATCTGAGGGCGGCAATGATGCTTCGGTGGAGAATGCAAAGACTTATTATAGTAACCTTATCAATCATGTGAACGGAGGGAGTGGGAGTCCAAAGAGGCCTGGGAAGGCTATTGAGACTTATTTATTTGCCATGTTTGATGAGAATCAGAAGCCTGGAGACGAGAGTGAGAAGCATTTTGGGCTCTTCTTACCCACCAAGCAGCCCAAATACCAGCTTTCTTTCAACTAAAAGATATATAGTTGTGAGTTTTATGCGTTATGAAGAAATGAGAAAGAATAATGTCAGGGAAAGGTCCCTACTTGTACTTAATTAATAAATAATGAAACCTAGGCTTCTATGGGCCTGCCAAGGAAATAAGAGAGAGAGAGAGAGAGTTAACACTCAATGTCATATATGTACTTTCTTCTGAAGATATCAAGTACTTTCTAATATGAGAAACCTTTCTTTTATTATTCACACTCCTTTTATTTGTCACTCGATGCATATGAGAGGAAGAGCTCATTTAATGGTATAGTGGACTGAGAAGAGCTGTATCGTCTAAATTATCCTTCGATGGAATGTCGTCTTGTCAGCATTGTGGCTTTAGTGTGAATTATATATAAAAATTAAAATATAATTTCAATTATAATGCTTTATGATTGAAATTCTCTTTTTGCTACCCAACCAATTAAAGCACAAAAAAAAAATAGAGATTATAGAACAAACGATGAACAGTGGATATATGTGGACAATTCTAAACGGGAAAAAACTACAGGAAGGAATCAAGCACTATAAAAATCATTGTGTAGTTACAAGCAATCTTACCCTAAGATTTGAATCCTCACAATCACTCTAAGACCTGCTTGTTGAACCCTCATTCACCACACTCAGTGCTTGATTGCCGCCTCCTTGAATCCTCAAGTCTTCAAAATATTCTTCCAGAAATCCACCGGAACCAACTCTGCATATATTGGAATGAAGTTATGAATACCTCTTGGAGTTAGATTGAAGCTTAATCATTCCATGATTGAATGGATACTCCAAGATGCAAAGCTATAGCCATTGTGTGCCTTTTCTCTTCCAAAACGTGTGTTTAGTGGGTGCGCTCTTTTTTCTTTATAAAGAACGTTTTGGGGATAGGGATGCTAATCGAGTCAAACAAGCCAAACACAACATTGTTCAGGCTTAGCTTGACTCCTTGTTACCTGTTCAAGCTTGGCTTGAGCTTGAGAACTTTTTGGGACTAATTGTTCAAGTTTGGCTTGCGTTTGAAATTTTGAGTTTGTGAGAAGCTTGGCTTGGCTTGTGAAATTTGCAAGTCAATTTCGAGCTTCAGAGTATGAGCTTAGGCTCACGAAGTTTCGAGCTTTTAGGAAGAACAATTATCTAAAAAAAGTAGGTTACATACAGTTTAAATGGAAGAAGGGAAGTTGAAGTATGTTACCACTTAATTACTTCGATCTCTGATCTTTGCCAAGAAAACCCTAACTAGAAGAATATGATAGCCCTATATCCTTAAATCCTAGCTAGAGTATGTTAAATCCTTTGAATTGCTACGTGCAAGAATTATATACGATTTAATATAGCCCTAAATTTTCATATCTCATCTAGGACGTTTCCTTTTTGATGCAATAGTACTATCTAAAACTTGTGAAATATCTATAATGAACGTAACTCGTATATCATATTTTAGAATATTTATTAACATATCCCTATATGTTTATTATTTACAGAATGACCCATTTGTTCACGAACCTATCGAACCAAACACCCCTATGCTCAAATTTGGCTTGAATTTATAAATAAACGACAAAATGTGATTGAACTTGACATATATTTTTTATAAACAAGTTTGAACAAGTCAAAATTCAAGCCAAGCTCGAGCCGAGTTCGAGCTGGTTGGTTCATTTAGCAGCCCTATATGGGGGCTGTTCAGTATAAAGCTCTCGGACCCATTGTAATGATTAAAAATTGTTCCATTTTTATAGATCTCGTAGCTAGGGAACATCGACTATTTTAATACCTAATATAGATCATATATCGCTTGATATATTCTTCTTACACATTGTTTAGCAATTTTCCGGCTCTCAGCTGTGAGCGAAAATCCTCAAGGCGTGAGGTGTGTGAGCGCAGACGTGTTAAGACTTGTCGCGTCTAATGTCGAAAGGCTGAAAGCCTTTAATCAAACTTCTAATTAGGACGAGTGCAAATGATCTAAAGAGCAAGATCACGAAGTGGTTTGTGGTTTGCCACAACAAAATGGATTTGATAATTTTCTAACCGTGTAGAAAAGAAGAAGAAAGAACAAATGTAATAGAAAAACTAATTCAACTCCATTAATCGTTAACATAATAATGAAAGGCCCCCGAGAGAGAGAGAGAGAGAGAGAGAGAGAGAGAGAGAGCATGCCCAATTTGACTTGTTAAGAGAGAGAGAGAGAGAGAGAGAGAGAGAGAGCATACCCAATTTGACTTTGTTAGTTACCATGTGTCTGGTTTCACGTTTTGTGACTAGTTATGGGCCGGGCCAGTCCCTCTCAAGTCGAGGCCGGTCTAAGGTTGAACATGATTTAACTTAGAGTCTTGTTTGGTGTCAAATGAAGACTTCTATTTTGTCATAGGAAAACAAACAATTAATGCAGACAAAGAAATTTAAAAGAATGCCTCCGATTGTGGCAAACTAAGACACGGAACTAAGCTCTGCCCTATAAAAATAGGGGAAAACCCTATCATTAACACGTTGCCCTTTGAGAAAATAAGATATATACTACTCTGGGAAAACTACAATTAAAGATTTGATCCTCTGAAATTAATCGAGATGTGCTCCAGAGTTATCAAAAACGTATTGACGTTAATGTTATAAGAGTCCTACACTTGGCACAAGTCCATTATGCGCTATAAATTTTGACACTCAAAATAATAATTCTGACCTTATGATTGCCCGGTTAAAATAGAATTTTTCTTTGTGTTAGTAAAGACGTGCGCGCAAACAATTGTTGTAGAATAACCAGGCGAATTTTAGTTTTTTCCTGGATTACCGAAACTAGACCGTGGTATGTTCATCGAAGACGAGCATGTGATTTGCCTAAAATGAATGGCCTTTGCTCAACAAGTACATCATCATTCGTAAACCCAAAAAAAAAAAAATTGCTTAATTTGCCTGTATAAAAGGGAGGTGACTTTTGAACCAGAGATTAGATACTTCTAGTCCTAGCTTTGCTAGTTGATCCTTTTCCTCTTCTAAATGGCTGTTTTTCATGCAACAATATTGTTCCACAACCCTTTCCTCGTTTCTCTGTTGCTTCTTGTGCTATTGCTTCCTAATCTTCACATGATAGCAGGTCTCTCTCTCTCTCTCTCTCTCTCTCTCTCTCTCTCTCTCTCTCTCATTTGGTATCCTTTGGGTCAAGCAGCGACGGAGGTAGAGAAGGTCTAATGAGAGACTGTACCCCAAACCTGAGGACCCTGTACTGCAAGGGTGTAGTGCAACATCTCACCCATCCATCTCAATAATCAGAATTTATTGTACTATTACTCTGTCATGTTTTAGGTGTCCATTTAAAATTCAACTTTTCAAGAAAACAATATCATCACACTTTAAAAAGTTTAATTTTTCAAAAATACCCATGAGCATTTAAAGTGATCATTTGAAATCTACATACTTCAATTCTCTAAAATATGGGGTAAATAAAAAATTTAGTAGGCGTTACCCGTTTCACATTTGAAATGGATATTTTATTTTGAGACAGCAAAAATAGAAAGGTGAACACTTAAAAGAAACGAATGAAATATCTCTAGAGTACTAAACAAGATACCTAGGAAAAAAGAGTTAAACCAAAAGAAGTAGATCAAATACAGAGTCCAAATTAACTCAAAGAAAAAAGGAAAAAGGGTCTAATTAATATGAGGTAACTTTTGAATTTTTGTAATAATATGTTTAATACGAGTAAGTTCTCTTTTTGGAATCGATTTATCTTCTTTTTTTAAAAAGAAATTCTGTTCAAACATTTGTATCAAGAGCCCTATCTTGAATGTTATCAAACTTATTCCGATTTTGCATAGAGATAGACTTTTTACGACCTCTCCGTGAACAGGGTGTTTACGGAGTGGTACAATCTCAGCAGTCCATTCACGCAATCAATGGCTGAGATTCGTTTTCAATTATGACCGGTCACAATTAAATTTTTTCCGAAAAAGCTTCATTAAAATCTGAACCGTCCAAAACACTTTTGGACGGCAGCGATTCACTTCCATAAACTTTCTTTACGGAAACTTCCGCAAAGAAGTTTTTCTCATTTGCATATCATTGCTTGATTTCTCCAGCTCATATACAAAGCAATGCTAGGTACACAGATTTATGTGTACAGATCCGAGCGCAACCTGTGCAAATAATCTATATCCGGACCTATACACCTAAATCTGCTACAAACAGATCGATTTTCTCGAGTGATAAACCTACCATATATATATTGGCTAAATTAAATCAATCAAATGCATGCAGACGCACAAGTAGGGGTGTGCTATGGAGGACTGGGGAACAATCTACCGTCCGATCAAGAAGTAGTTAACCTCTACAAATCCAACGGCATCCGAAGAATGAGATCATATTATCCAGTCCCACAAGCTCTTCAAGCCCTCAGGGGATCCAACATAGAATTGATACTTGACGTCCCTAACAGCGATCTCGAAGGTCTCGCAAACGATGCTTCCGCTGCAGCAAAGTGGGTCCAGGACAATATCCTAAACTACTATCCGGACATCAAGTTTCGGATCATATCCGTTGGGAATGAGGTCAATCCCAACGGCGGTGAAACGGCTCGCCTTGCTCCGTTTGTGCTACTTGCCATGTCAAAGATCTATGATGCAATTGCCTCGGCTGGCTTGAAGGACCAAATCAAGGTTCTTTTCTTGATATAACATTTTAACAATGCTAAGGGACACAAATATTCATATACGGATCCAATCTAACATGAGTTCGGAATCATTTTGTGGAACGTCAACACATCAAACGGTTCTGAATCCATTTATGTCCGAACACGTATATCCGAAGTATTTCTTGAACCTTATCATAAGATTTTTGTTAATTGCTAATCGATTTATGTGTTCCTCTCTCTGTATAGTAGACTCTAAATCATTCAATGTCTAAATCCCCAACAGGTTTCCACTGCAACATACCCAGTACTCGTAAGCAACTCGTTCCCACCTAGTAAGGGCTCTTTCGATGGTGCCTCGGGGTCATTCATGGGACCGATCATCAACTTCCTAAAGAACACCAACAACCCGCTACTCTTCAACATATACCCCTACTTCAGCCACATCGGTGATCCCCAAAACGTACCTCTACCGTACGCCCTTTTCACAGCAACAGGAGGCTTCCCACAAGACGGCCAGTTTCAATACAGGAACCTCTTCGATGCCATGTTGGGCAACGCCTACTCTGCTATAGAGAAGGCGGGCGGACCCAACGTGGAAATCGTGGTGTCAGAGAGCGGATGGCCGTCTGCAGGCGGCCCTGCTGCTTCAATAGAGAATGCAGGGACTTATTATAGGAACCTTATCAATCATGTGGAAAGAGGGAGTGGGAGTCCAAAGAGGCCTGGGAAGGCTATTGAGACTTATTTGTTTGCCATGTTTGATGAGAATCAGAAGATTGGAGACGAGAGTGAGAAGCATTTTGGGCTCTACTCACCCACCAAGCAGCCCAAATACCAACTTTCTTTCAACTAAAGATATATAGTTGTGAGTTTTATGCATTAAGAAGAAATGAGAAAGCATAAATAAGGAATAATGTAAGGGAAAGGCCCCTACTTGTATTTAATTAATAAATAATGAAACCTGGGCTTCTCTGGGCCTACCAAGGAAATAAGAGAGAGAATTCACACTCAATGCCATTTATGTACTTAATTGTGAAGATATCAAGTATTTCTTTCTAATACGAGAAACCTTTCTTTTATTATTCACACTCCTTTTATTTGTCACTCAATGCATATGAGAGGAAGAGCTCATTTAATGGTATAGTGGACTGAGAAAGCTCTATCGTCTAAATTGTCTTTGGATGGAATGTCGTCTTGTCAGCATTGTGGCTTTAGGGTGAATTATATATAAAAATTAAAATATAATTTCAATTATAATGCTTTATGATTGAAATTCCCTTTTTGCTTACCCAACCAATTAAAGCCCAAAAAAATATAAGAATTAAAGAACAAATGATGAACACTGGATATACGTGGAAAATTCTAAACGGAAAAAAACCACGGGAAGGAATCAAGCACTATAAAAACCATTGCGTAGTTACAAGCAATTTTACCCTACAATTTGAATCCTCACAATCGCTCCAAGACCTGCTTGTCGAATCCTCGTTCACCACACCCAATACTTAATTGTCGCCGCCTTGAATCCTCAAGCCTTCCGAATATTCTTCCAGAAATCCACCGGAACCAACTCTGCATATATTAGGATGAAGTTATGAATACCTCTTGGAGTTAATTGAAGCTAAATTGAAGCTTAATCATTCCATGATTGAATGGATACTCCAAGATGCAAAGCTATAGCCATTGTGTGCCTTTTCGATCTCTTCCAAAACGTGTGTTTAGTGGGTGCGTTCTTTTTTCTCTATAAAGAACGTTATGGTTGTGGGGTGCTAATCGAGTCAAACATGCCAAACATAGCATTGTTCAGGCTTGGTTTGACTTCTTGTTACTAGTGTTTAAGCTTGGCTTGAGCTTGAGAACTTTTCGGGACTAATTGTTCAAGCTTGACTCGCATTTGAAGTTTTGTGCTCGTGAGAAGCTTGACTTGGCTTGTGAAATATGTAAGCCAATCTCGAGCTTCCAAGTATGAGCTTAGGCTCATGAAGTTTCGAACAATGGACGGCTCGGATTAAATCTGAGCCGTTCGTGCAGAGATGGACGGCCGGATCGGCCGCACTACACAGTGTAGTGTGGCTGGTGCACTACAACATTTCTCATTCCAACCTGAGGACCTGTAGTATAAGGGTGCACTACAAGTCTACAAGGGTGTAGTGCAGCATCTCACATGTCCATCTCAATAATCAAAATTCATTGTACTAATACTCTATCTTGTTTTAGGTATCCATTTAAAATTCAACTTTTTAAGAAAATATCATCACTTTGAAAAGTTAACTTTTCAAAAATACCCTTGAGCATTTAAAGTGATCATTTGAAATCTACGTACTTCAATTCTCTAAAAGAAGGGTAAAATAAAAAATTTAGCAGGCATTACCCGTTTCACATTTGAAATTGATACTTTTATTTTGAGACAGCGAAAATTTTCGGAGGGTGAACACTTAAAAGGAACGAATGTAATATCTATTACCAAAAGAAGCGTATCAAATACACAGTCCAAATTAACTATAAAAAAAAATGGTCTAATATGAGGTAAATTTTGAATTCTTGTAATACTCCTAATATGTTCAATACGAGTAAGTTCTCTTTTTGGAATCGATTTATCTTGAATGTTAGTATCAAACTTAATCTGAATTTACATATCGTTTTGTGTTTGTCATTTGTTCTACTTCGTTTAGCTTGATTGATAATATGAGTATAACCCTCAGCTCATTTCATGAATCTCTGTCATCGATCTCAACCGAATACATGAGTAACGTATAGGGTAATTTTCAAAACCCACCCTCCATCTACCACCAAAAATCAAGGACCCCCCTCTATCTACCAAATGAAACAAGGACCCTCCTCCATCTTTTTTCAATTTGCAATGTCCCACATTTTAATAGTTCTGTTGACAAAATTAACGGAAAAAAATCATTTCACATTTTAACTCTCTTAAATGCCCCTCTCCCCATTATTCTTTTTTGGGTAAAGGAAAGAAATATATCTATTCTCCTATATCTACATACCATAGTCTTCTTCCTCCACGTCTCTCCCTTCCCCCATGTCTTCTTCCTCTGTTCGATCTCCACCATCTCTCCATTGTTGGATCATGTCTTCTTCAATGACAAGTAGCAGCTCCGGTAATAGCAAGCAATGTTCGAGCCCTAGTCTGATTGTGCTCTGAACATGTGGAATTAGGGCTCCACTTGTTACATCAAAGACAGATGACAATCCCCCAAAATAAATAAATAAATGAATAAATAAGTTGATAAAAGGTGTGGGTTTTCCTCTCTTTTTTTAGTGATATATGTATTGCTAATTTTTGGTTTTTGATTACTGTAGAAGCCGAATTGTTGTACCTTTTTCAGATGGTATGACCCCCCCCCCCCCAACTTGTGCTAGAGGAATGGATTATGGAAGGCCTGTCAAGGAAATTGATGAATCTGCAGGCTGAAAATGAAGAGCTACTTAGGAGAAATGAAACAATGGTGATGAAAATTGAGGAATTGATGATGTCAAATGAGACCGCGGCCAAAAAAATTGAAGAGTTGTGCGATAACAAAGGAAACATATTGTTCTTGCCATGAGGAAGAGGTCAAATGTAATGCAACTATGTAGATGAATGTAATGGTCGTTTTCAATTTCCGTTTGACCAAAAAAAAAAGAAAGAATGTAATGATTCTTTTGATTAGGTTATGAATGAAATAGAATGCCACTGTGGTTTCAGGCACCCGACTTCTTTTTATATTGTGTCTACATCATTTTTATTTAGCAAATTCCTCGCATATCATTTGAGGATACAAATTTGTTTCGTACCGGTTAGAATCACTAGCAAAAAAAAAGAACGAGAGAATCACTAATTACTTGGAAGACAGCTTCAGATTCAGGAAGAAGATTTTCGATTCTTCTAGGAGAATGAGAGAAAAACAGGGCTTGCGATTTCTTTCTCAACTACTCATTAGTGTGACACGTATGGAGCTCAGATCTTCTTTTCCATCACGTATGAGAGAGAAACAAGAGAGCTCATGTTTCTTACGAAGGGAGGCGGATTGGAGAGGACTTCAGGAATTTTAGGTTATAAGGATTTTAGGGTTACAAGGGTTAATGGGAGAAAATGAGAGTTGTTCCCTGCCCAAATGATTTTAGGGTTAGGGGGTAATATGGACCTTTCGTGTTCTCCGTTGACGGTAATCTTCATAAAGTGGGACGTTGAAACTTGAAAACAGATGGAGGGTTAATGATTCAATTGATAGATGGAGAGGGGTCCTTGATTTTTGGTGGTAGATGGAGGGGGTTTTTGAAATTCACCCTAACGTATATCTAGCGTCGTGCTCCCTCCGTATCACACTGATACTCGCTGACACACTCTCACGTTGATTTCTGGGCTGAAGCGCACATTGAGTCCACGCATAACATAAGTGGTGTACGTAAATTGTGTACATATGTAGTAGTAGTTTTCTTCCTATACAAAAAGAGGCAGGAGTATAATTTTCCTTAGGACAAGTGATCATCTCTAGTCCCATTTTGTGATTTGAGGATCCAATTTGGACTTTTTGGATCCTTCTCAATTCCATTTTGATGATCGAAATCATTCATTTACCTGATTTCGCAGGTAGACAAACAATCAATTATTTCGAAAAACATGTTGCTCATTCAAATGCAGGTGGTGCTCAAGTAGAGGTGTGCAACGGGCAACTGGGCAACAATCTACCGTCCAGTCATGAAGTAGTTCAACTCTACAAATCCAATGGCATTCAAAGGATGCGAATGTACGCTCCCAACCCACAAGCTCTCCAAGCCCTCAAGGGATCCGGCATTGAACTAGTACTTGACGTCCCCAACTGCGATCTCCAACGTCTTGCTATCGACGCTCCCGCTGCAACAAAGTGGGTCCGGGACAATGTCCTCAACTATTATCCGGACATCAAGTTGCAGATCATAGCCGTAGGGAATGAGGTCAATCCCCACCAAGGTCAACCCA
Source organism: Rhododendron mucronatum var. ripense (assembly GCA_019656295.1). Taxonomy (NCBI): domain Eukaryota; kingdom Viridiplantae; phylum Streptophyta; class Magnoliopsida; order Ericales; family Ericaceae; genus Rhododendron; species Rhododendron mucronatum. The sequence continues at coordinate 3,383,495 of BPLT01000007.1, forward strand.
TGGCTCACCTTGCTCCATTTGTGCTCCTTGCAATGTCAAAGATCTACGATGCCATCGCCCCAGCCGGATTGAAGGACGAAATCAAGGTTTTGTTCCGATTTTTTTAAAAAAAATTCACACTAATTTGTTGAACCAAGTGAGATCTATCTGTTATCATCTCATAGTAAATTTCATGATTCATACAGGTTAATTTGCTTGTTAATACATTTACTTTAATTGCTTATCAACTTTTGACAACGTTAGTACATGTTAATGAAAATGGTTTTCTTTCTTTTTTTTGATGGAATAATCTAAATGAATATCTAAATTCCCAACATAAGAGGTCTCAAACTGCAAGTTCTGCAACCTACTCAGCACTCCTAAGCAACTCGTACCCTCCTTCGCGTGGCTCTTTCCAAGGTGCATCAAGGTCATTCATGAGACCGATCATCAGCTTTCTAAGGAACACCAACAACCCGTTGTGCTAGTCAACATATACCCCTACTTTGCCCACATCAACAATCCCCATCACGTTCCACTTCCCTACGCCATGTTCACCGCCCCAGGAGTTGTCGTTCGAGACGGTCCATTTCATTACAAGAAGCTTTTCGATGCCATGTTGGATGATACCTACTCTGCCCTCGAGAAGGCAGGCGGGCCCAAAGTGGAAATTGTGGTGTCAGAGAGCGGATGGCCCTCCGCAGGCGGCCCTGCGGCTTCGGTGGAGAACGCAGGGACTTATTATAGGAATCTTATCAATCATGTGAAAGGAGGGAGTCCAAAGACGCTTGAGAGGGCTATTGAGACCTATTTGTTTGCCATGTTTAATGAGAATTAGAAGATTGGAGCACAGAGTGAGAAGCACTTTGGGCTTTTCTCACCCAACAAGCAGCCCAAATATCTCTGCTCTTTTGGACTTAATTTAAATTTGAAAATTGTTCTCGTTTGAATTTTTTTCGCATTTGTTAGTTTTACGCCAAACTTTTTTGGGGTATTGACTTGTTTCGACGAGAAGAATCGGAAAAGAAATTTTTTTTTTTTTTTACCCAAGTATTTTGAGAAATTTTTGCGCTAAAAAATGATTATTTCTCAAAATACTTAGTGAATGTGCCAAAATTTTACTTTTCGGATTTCTCTCGTCGAGACGAATCAATACCCCAAAAAAGTTTGGCGCAAAACTAATAAATACGAAAAAAATATAAATAAGGACAAAATTTTCAGATTTAAGTTAAATCCAACAGAACGGAGCCATTCGAGAATTATGAACAGTATGAAATGATGTGAAGGGGAAGGCCTACATTTATCTCCGGAATAAAGAATCCTAGGCTTGCATGTGCCAAGTACAAAGGAAATTAAATTAAGACATGGAAATGTCTTCCTTTTTTTGACTACTGATTACTAGAACTAGTAGGGGCCTCAAGAAGCTTTTGATATGGGGTGACTGACTCCACAGGACCATTCCAGGCTTTGCCCAATCCATGCAGCTTTGTCCCAGATTAAAATTGAACTCCCAATCGCCATCGATGGACGGTCGAACTTAGTGCATGTAGAGGGTAAAAACTGGACCGAACCGAGATATTTGTCCTAAGCAGATTATATATAGCACAAATGTCCCTACCCACTCCGTCCCCATTTCTTAATCCCTTTCGACAAAAATTGTCTCGGTTCAAAAGTAATTGAAACATTATCCTTCTCTTTTGAAATTAATTCCTAGCAATAAAAAAATATCAATAATAATAATAATAGCACTAATGTTTCTAAAAGACAGGACAAAAAAAATACACCTCAAAATATGACTAATGCAGCGATAATGTTCCCTTGATAAGTTGAAAGGCCCAAAAGGAACAAATGAACGGGAGCATTTTTCTTGCATGCCAAAATGTACCAATTTCCACATTTTATGATGCACCTTCGAAAAAACCAAAAAATTAAAAACCGACAGAGAATCAGCAGGATCGACAGGATCCCTCCAGAGGGACCAAGCTCCCATGCAGTGTTGTTACCCTCCATTTCAGCCCAGAATTGGGCCTTAAGTGTGAGAACCCCAAAAGGTCCCACATCCTCAAAAATAGGAAGCATCAAATGCTTTATATGCCAGCTACTATTTATTTGAAGTTCGTTTTTTGAATCACGTGGTAAGACTAAAGGTTAGCGGGTTAGCGGGAATTGTTACAGTTGATATCAAAGCACAACCTTGATCTACATGGTAAGGGCGCATCATTGCTATCAGAGAAAGGTTGATGGGTCAATGCAATGAAGACGTTGCATCATAAAGTAGGAAAATTGAGAGCACCCCAATAATGTCAAAAAAAAATACTAGGAAGCATCAAGTGCTTCATATGCTCCACCAACTACTAACTTGAAGTTAACCTTTTGATTCACATTAGGCCCCATTCCAGAACTAAAAAATAATTACTTATTTTTTAAAAAGACAATTTCAAGCTCAAAAATAATGTATTTACGCAAATAATTTTTCTAACAATATAAATCTCGTTTGATGGATCTTTTTGAGATCTTCTATACGATACAAAAAAAAATTAAAAAATTATTTTTTATTTACATTATTTTTGAGTTTAAAAATGTAAAATATAAGTAATTATATTTTAAAAATGTGTTCTGAAACGGAGCCTTATTAGGATACGAGTTGGCAAGTCAATTGGCACGGGTCATTGGCGCATAATAATGATTGTATTCGTTTAATTTTTAAACTTCATTGAGTAAAATAAACGTCAGAAAAATTAGCTTGGTTTAATAGCAATATGAACGAAGCAGGTTTGTGTAAGGAGAAAATGAGAGATATAAGTTTCAAATCACATTTTCTCATGCCTTTTTTCCTCACTAATCTGTTTTAATCATATATCGGCCGAAGTTCGCTCAAGTTAATTTTTCGTGTGCGCATACTTCTCGACAAACTCTACAAAATGAACAATTCTGATCATTATATTGGGCCCAAACTGGACCGAAAACTGGACCGAACTGGAGGGCAACAACATTGGATGGGAGCTTAGTTCTCTGGTCCCCTCCAGAGACTTCAGAGGGGAGGGAAACCCAACAAACCCCCATAACTATTTTAACATAATTGTACTAAAAAACTACTCAAAGGCCACACCACTCTGATACTTTATTTCTGCTTGGCCACAGCAGCATTGGTCTAAGTGAAATTTTAAACACAAATGGAGGACAAACAAAAAAAAATCCTAGTGAAAGGGAGCACATGTACCACTAGCAATCTAGCATAATAAAAGCCATACCAAAACACAAGGGGCAGCAATACCCATAAAACAAAAGGCCAAAGCCCTTATATTAGAGTACTACTGTACATTTAACTGACTGAGGCCATGGGGACTGAAAGTGAAAGGAGTGTTTTGGTACTCTAGTACCATTCAAAATTGTGTCAGCACCCCATGTGAGTGTGGCCCTCTTCCTTTCATGTCCACCTAAAAGAAACCACAAAATGAGACAAAAGAGTCCTCTAAAGTAACCTTTAGTCACTGGAAAAGAACCACCCTTTTCTTTCTCCCCTATTTTCTTTTCATCTCTCTCCAGAGTTTCCTTTATTTTTTACCTCAGTGCTCATCCACTGGATCACAGTTCACAGATGCCTTATTATTATTATTAAAAGCCATTGAAAAAAGAGAGAAAGAGTAACAGAAAGACCAGCTTTCAGCCACCACCTCAGTATTTACAGTACTTACCCTTTTTGTATTGCTTATCAGCATAGTAGTTATACTTCTTTTTCAGCTCCTTTGAACTCTATATGGGTCTGCTTTTCTGAAAACAAATCTCTCTTCTCTACATTTTCTTAGGGATAATCTCTACCCCTAAACAGAAACATAAGCTCTATCTAACTTTTCTTTCCTTGAGTTTTTCTCCTCCCTTCTCACTTACAGCACAAAAATATAAGTGGGGTAACAAAAGGTAGTACTAATAAACAAGGTAAATCAACAATATATTAGAAAGTAACTCTACTAGCTCTTTGTTATGCTACTGTTCTGGTGTGGTCCAGCACACAACTACAGAGAGGGTACAAAAGTAAAGAAACAGAGACCCCACTCTCATCAATTAGTTCATCTGTCCTTTATGTATGCATTATATGTATAGTTGTAAGTAGTATGGTATTGATGATGACAGTAATCTTGAGGAGATCTTCCTTACAGATCTTTTTGTTGTGGGTATGGTTTTTTGGCTATACAGCTAGAGGACTTTACTTCCTTGTATATGCCCCCTACTCAACCTTCCTTTCTGCATAGATGAACGAAAAAAGCAAAACATTAGCAATGATCCATACAACTAGAAATTCAACAAACTTTCGGAAATTGTGGCAACATGATTGACGAAATGCAACATTGATGACCTCTCTTACCAAAGCTAAGTCAATCCCTCCATGCTGTCCATGGTCCCCTCTATCACCTATTTCAATGGCTTCTAGCCCAAAAGGAGACTTTGTAAAATAACAACTCAAATTGGAATAAACTAGAACCTTAGTTATGGCATATAAAAAGAGAAAGGACCAGCAAAATACCTCGGCATTTGGAAGTAACAAGATTTTAGAGAAGCCATAGTGAGGGTAGAAGTGGAGGGAAGCATTGGGATGGTGTTAGATGAAGTAGTAGTAGTTGTTATAACTGAGGAGTTATCATCAGCGTCTGGCAAACCAGTAGAGAAGATAGAACCGTGGTCACCGGCTGATTTCGTAGGAGAAGCAAAGAGGTTATCCGGTAGGATATGCTCTAAACTGCTCTCACAACAAAAACAAAAAATTAGAAGACAGAGTTGGGAAATAAACAATACGAAACAATCCAAAGACAAGCAAAAGGAAGAACCGAATATAAACAACAATGTAGAGCTGAAATACTAAAAATTCTAAGCAAATAGAGCTTGCAGTATGAAGGTATTTGCGAAAGCCTCAGAAGAAGAAACAGAGCCAGCATGTTTGCCAAAGTTTCTGCTCCTACTTTCGCTTTGGGGCCAAAAACAATTTTTACAGTTGCTTAAAAACTGATTCAGAAAAATATCATTTTAATGGTTTTGGATTCTGATTTACAGAAACAACACTTGCTAAATCCAAAGTTTTGACAAACACCCTCGAGTTGTTAACCCCCCTTTCAATGAGAAATTATAGCTTTATACCTCTCATGGAAATCATCATTGTCAAGGCCATTGCAGTCGCAGGATTCAAGGCCATTGATGTCATCACAAGCTTCTTTTACTTCTTGCTGATGATCAGTAGCAACAGTTAGAGAGTTGACTGCAGCTGGGCTACTGTTTTTCTCAGCAACTAGAGAATAAAAGGGAAAAAAGAAGAACAACAGATCAACCTCCTGAAAACAGAAAAGATCTAATAAAACTAACAAAATGTGAAAGGACAGTTTCTTATTAGTTCAACCTTCTGAGACATCCTGATTGACCACATCGGACCGAAGCACGAGACTCTGATTGATATCGAGGCGAGATTGCGGAGGAGAGGGAATGGGAATGGGAATGCCGGAAGCCATGTTTGGCTGTAATTGATGACTGAGGTTGTGATGATGATTCCTCAAGTCCATAAGTTGCAAATGCATCAACCTTCTTCCCTGGAGTTCAATGGCTTGCTGCAATTCAGCCTGTTCTTCCATTTTTCTCCTCAAAATCATCTCTTTCGTATTGTAGAACATAGTTGCTCCTGCATAAAGTAAGAATATGAGCTTGAATACACATGATTAGACAATGCACGTGGAAAAGAAAATAAGAAGAAATCTTCTTTCTTTCTTTACCAATGTGATCAAAGGGCTGCTCTCCAGAGTCGAGCCCAGGCGGACTTAAACACGTTGAAAATTCTCCTCTGTCCAACGGATACTGCTGATGCTTCCTGAAAATTATTCAATCAGAAATGCATCCTCAATGCACGAAAGTGAGCAACTGAATCTAACCAAGAATAAGAGAAAAATGTAGAAAGTCTCTACCTCTCTGGGACTTTCCCCTTCTCCTTGTAAGGTTTAACAAGCACGCGAGAATCACAAACAAAATGAGGGTTCCCTTTGGCCAAAATCATCTTCACAGTCTCCGGGTAAACGAACGTGACAAACCCAAACATACGCTTTTGCTGGTATGGAATCCTTACATCCTGAACTGGTCCAAACTTGCTTCAAATATTTCAAATCAACAAAACAAAAACATCCTTAGCAAATTACTCAAAATTTCATTCTCAACTCTTTTAAGAGACTGTAGAGCAACAAAACAATCAATTACCTAAAGTAATTCGAGACATCTTCTTCCTTAAACGTACTATCCGCTGGAAACGTCAAGTAAATCTGTCTAGAGCTAGAGTTTCCATTTCCTCCGAAACCCATTGCCAAAAAATCGTTTCTTTCAGGCCGGCATCGCCCGAACTTGTGAAATTCTTCCCCAATCATCAATGCCGCTGCCGCAGATCTACAATGCAGCATAATGCCGTAAAGAAAACCACAATAATCAATCAAAAACCCAACATTTCAACATCTACACAAAGTTTTGGCCTACAATTTCGTTGCTCCCCTTTAGTCCATGTCATCTTTACTTACATAGATACATAAATATTCAAGACAACCCAAGAACACCATCCAAAAAAGAACAATATCAAAAAAATAGAACAAAACCAAAACACGCTCAAAACCAGTGAAAATGTACTCCATAATAAAACAACTAGAGGAAAAAGGTAATTTCCCCTCGACTCGACTAATCTTGGGGACCAATCCCACCACCCACTCGCGGGATCACAATTAAAGCCATTGCAAAGCCCGGTATCTTCCCCTTTCATTAGCAAAAAAAACCCAGAACCAAAACTACTCAAAAGCAGTGAAAAATGCACTCCTGAATCAAAAATCGTTCCTCTCTCAAAATCTGTGAAAATGTACTCCATAATAAAATAATTAGAGGGTAAATAGGTAACTTCCCCTTTCAGAAGCGAAAAAAACAGAACCAAAACTACTCAAAAGCAGCGAAAAATGCACTCCAAACACAAACACTGAATCAAAAAGGTATACCTTGGGGAGTCAAAGTTCATGCCTTTATACGGGAAAGCACCACCGCCACCGGCCATGAGCTGAGAAGCCGCAGCAGCGTACCTCTGCTGCTGAATCGCCTTCATCCTCAGCAACTCATCAAACCCATCAATCTTCCCGGGCGAACAAGACCCACCACCACCAATGGGAGCAGCGTCGTTAATAAACTCACCACCAAACCCACCGTGCAAAAACTTGCAACTGTCCCCGTTCTTACAAAACCCTCGAGCAAAGTACATACACGGCCTCCACCCACCCCCCACCAGCCCACCCCCTCCCTCTTCAAACCCACCACTCAGAAACTCATCATTCACAGAATAACTCCTCCTATGAAAATGCCCGTGCGGGGCATTGTTGTTGTTAGGACCGTACGGTAACAGCATTGAGTCACTGCGCCCGCTGGGGCTCATCACGGGGTCCATAAAGTCGAGGCTCTTCGACGCGGCGTCGTCGAGGAATGAGAGGTTCTGTTGTTGGTCGTGGCTGTAGAGCGCGGGGAGAGAGAGTGACGAACTAATCGGCGACGGGTTATTCGTAGTTGATCCATTGACGACGGCGGCGTAGGAGAGGGAAGAAGAAGGGGAGGGTCTAGGGCTGGGGCTGTTGAACCCGGAGACGGACCAAGGGGAGGAAGGGGACGGCGAGGAAGAAGAGGAAGGGTTTATGTGGAAGCCATTGTTGTTCGGGATGATGATTCGGGGCCGGGTCGGGGGCGCGGACGAGGTGTTCGACGAAAGCCCCAGGTGGGACTTGGCTTGGTTTATGAGGGAGAGCAGGAGGGTTTCGGGTCCGAAGGCCAAGCGGATCATTTCTTTCTCTCCGGGGTCTTGTATGAAGATGAAGCCCATAATTTTTGAGGCGTTTTCGGGATCTAAGGTTTGGATTCTTGAGAATACGGTCTTCGTTGCTTCGCTTGAATCCATGGTGATGAGAGAGAGAGTGAGAGAGAGAGAGAGAGTAGGGTTTTTAATATTGCGTGCAAAACCTTTTGATTGTGGGGAGAGAGGGCGAGAGAGTGAGAGTGAAGAAGGAAAGGTTGGGAGGGATAAGAAAGGTTCTATTATTATTTAGGGGAATTATTAGGTGGGTACTTATATTTGTATAAAACTCCGTTTGGCTCACGTTCCTCACGTCTCCGATTAGTGGGAAAATCTTTGTGGGCAATTTTTTTTTAACAAAATTTTCAGATCAGTTTATGCGTAATTCAACTAATTTTGAAATTCGAAGTTAAGAATCGGATAAATTCTCTAGGCCCCGTTCAGTTGCCAGGGATGTACAGGAAAGGATGGGAAAATCAATTTTTCCAAAACTTTCCTAGTGTTCAGTTGGCAGAAAAATTATAGGACATATCAATTTAAGTTTTCCTGCAGGAATTACTTTCCTAAAAAAGTGATCCTGCAAAAAACACAGGATTTTGTGTCGCGGGAAAAGGAAAATAAGTGAACACTCACAAAATTTTTCCAAAAGTTTCTTTATCCTGACAAATGAACAACTAAACCTTAATTTTTCTTGCAATTTTCTTTTGTCAAATGAACACTCACAGGAAAATAATTTTCTTTTTCTTTTATTTCACCTCACTTCACTTTTCCTAAGAACCAATTTTCCATACAACTTTCTCGACAACTGAACGGGCCCTAATGACTCCAAGAAACTGGAATATTTGGACACCACAGCCTTGTGGGCATTTCCAGGCTTAACGAGCTCGAGAGTCAATTATTTATATAACAGACCTGAATTATGAGTTGTAAAAATAGATTTTTTATTATACTAAGAATTCGTTAAAACAACTGGATGAAATATGTAGGACTTCACCGGCGAGAGCATAATCGGAAAAATAAAAAAAATAAGAATAAAAAAAATTTTAAAATATAAAAAAAAATTAACGGAACTTAGCCTTAATCTGATCCTATTGTCATAAATATACTCCTATATAGTAAATTAATAACGTACTTTGTTGTTAAAAAAAAAAAAAGGAAAATATGGACTTAAAGAGTATTTAAGTTTTAACCAAACTGACGGAAATTGTGCGGTAGTACAAATATGGACCAATAAATTGATGGACCGAATCGTCAAAATGAAAACGAGATGCGGAAAAATGACGTCCTGTTTTTCTCCGATTGGAGAAATTGATTGACCCGTTTCGTCGGATAAGGAAATGATGAGCTGTGCATACTACCCGTCAGAAAATTGGTTTTATCTGCCGTCCCGTTCATATGATTTCTGCCTTGTTTTCTTCACTTTTTAAAAAGAATTTTTAAAAAAATACTTTCTAGATTTTTTCTACTTCTAATATTTCTCTTTTTATCTTTCTTCATTTATTACTTCTATTATTTTTCAAAAAAATTTCAAAAACCAAATCAAACATATCATTCGTCTGTTTAAAAGTGTTTTTATTACATTTAGAATTTGTTCAAGGCTTTTCGTGAAAAGAATAGTTTCTTTTTGCAAGGAGTCTTTTTAAAATCTGAATTATTGATTGCTAAAATAAGTGGACGAGATGAGACTGCAGAAACTTCTCTGAAGTCCAGTTGCAGAGAAGCCAGATCCATACTATATAATCCTCATCACCTACGTAGAAATTTGACCAATAGGTTAAAGTTCGGAGTAAATTAATTAAGTTATTGTTTCCTTTTCAAAATTTCGGGTCAATTGGTTCGGAGTCTTTTTTCGTTTAACGGTAAGAATTGGGGAAGCAAGAATGAATCCAAAAACAAATGAAGCCAAACGATCGTTAAATTTTAAAAATTCTCTCGAATTATAGAAATTATGTGGGCAGAGTGCCCTTTCAAAAAGGATTCCGTTCCTTTCTAAAAATGCCGGTTCAAGAGAGTGCTAAGCTGGATGGCAAGCGCTCGATGAAAATACAGAGTCGCCACTCGGGTTTGAAGGTTCGACACCCAAGGATAGGGATGGCAATCTCGGCCGCCCCGCCCCATTCCCCGCCCCAAATGGGTTGGGGATTCGGGGATTTTTCGGGGATCGGGTAGGGGATGGGGATAATTTTAAAAAAAAAATGGGGAACGGGTAGGGGATGGGTATGAGTCTGTCCCCGCCCCGATCCCTGCCCCGCCCCGCCCCGCCCCGCTCCGCCCGCCTCCTATATATAATAATTATATATATATATATATATTATATTTATATATACATATAAATATAAGAAGATGTTCCTTATTAGACATGAGAATGTGTTCCTTATTATGATTGTAACTTGTAAACCAATCCAGACTTCGATATGAATGACTTAACAAAAATGTTTCCACTCATTTTTAAGTATTAGGACTGTTTGAAATACCATATAAAAAAAATGGCACTATCTCTCTTAGAGAGTTAACATATTTCGTTTTTTTGTTGCATTTTTTATCACTAATCTGTCGTATCCCAATACAGTAAGTTTGGCAATCGGATTTTCATGGGTGACTATCCACTCTGAACATTGACCATATTTTTTCCTGCACTATTGGCAATCGAATTTTCATCGGCATTCCTTGGCATTTGGTTTGTAAATTGTAATGGAAGCCTAGAATTTTTTTTTTTTATGGAATTTAGTTTTAAGGTTTGTATTTTCTAATGGCCGGTGACTATTTTTTAAAAAAGTTTTGGAAACTTTGGATCCCCGAATCCCCGTGGGGATCCCCGTTCCCCGTTTGGGGCGGGGATGGAGGGTAAAAATAAATCCCCGATGGGGATTGGGGCGGGGATGGGGATGAGTTTGGGTTCGGGGATCAGGGACGGGGATAGGGGTATCCACCCCCGACCCTCCCCATTGCCATCCCTACCCAAGGAGTCTTTTTTCGTTTAACGGTAAGAATTGGGGAAGCAAGAATGAATCCAAAAACAAATGAAGCTAAACGATCGTTAAATTTTAAAAATTCTCTCGAATTATAGAAATTATGTGGGCAGAGTGCCCTTTCAAAAAGGATTCCGTTCCTTTCTAAAAATGCCGTTTCAAGAGAGTGCTAAGCTGGATGGCAAGCGCTCGATGAAAATACAGAGTCGCCACTCGGGTTTGAAGGTTCGACACCCAAGGAACCGTATTCGAAGCACTTGTTGCACTGTTTGATTTAAAAAAGTGAAGGAACCAGTCCATCATAACCATATCTGGGTTCAAGAGCCAGGTTACGAGAGGGGGAAGGGTTTTATGGCACCTCTCTCGCCCAATCTAGAGTGATTGCAGCCCTTTCGGTAGTCGTTGAAGTTTACCAAACGGCCGTCAAATTCAATTATTTATTAACCGGACTACAACTAAAGATTTGCATAGTATAGCGAGAAAGTCCGAGTCGATCCACAGGGAGCTCGAATATAGCTTGTTCGGATTGTAGATGTAAGGGTTTGTGGCGTTAAGACGGCCAACTTTAGTTTTCCTTTGAAATGTGAGAATTGCCCTTATGAAAAAGCCTTGAAAATGAGTTTGAACTAAGAATTAAAGGCGGCAAGGCACAGAAGTTCATAACACCCGTAACTTAAGCCAATCAACTTTTCTCAACGAAAACACGATTGAATTGCACGGCTTAGGCTATCAACCGGAAGATTTAGCTAAGAAAATGGTTAGACTTGATATAGAGTTTGAATAACAAGCTAAACACAAGGCGTGACATCGCTCTCGAAACCATGTGAGCAAGCACATGATCACCGGAGATTAACAACGCCAAGACTTGAATTCAAACCAAATATCAAGGTCAAGAACTAGAAGTATAGTTTGAAAAGCGAGCAAGTTCTTTGGTTCTTTTGGCAAACACGAGGCGAGACATAGCTCACGGAACCATATGAGCGAGCATATGATCACCGGAGGTTAACATCAACAAGTTTTGTTACATAAAAGGCGAACCACGCACATTTCCAAACCATACCTCAAGTCTTATGTTGAGAAAGACAAGATTAACCGAAGTCACATGGTGTTATTCACCCTATGGCCGAGCCTAAAAGACTACTCACACATAATGAAAAGACTAGAAAGCTTGCTTAAGGAAGAAAACATGATTAACCGATAGAAATGGAAATAAACTTGATTTTAAGGAGAATCTAAAGCGTAGGTACAACATTAACAAACGAGAAATTAACAAACGAACTAAACTTACTTGAGTTCTAAGGAAAATAAGCTTGAATAACAATGAAGAACTCTCCTAGAGAGAGAACTAAGACTAGAACATAAAGTAGATATTTGCTAAGAGAGAGAGAGGGGAGTATTTATACAACTCAGCCTTTTCTCTCCACAAAATATCCCTGAAGTTGCCAAAAGTGACAAGTATTCCATAAATGGAAAGTCCAAAAAGCAGTAAAAATATCTTCAGGAGACCAATGTTATCGATACCTATTAAGAAAGGTATCGATAACATCAAACTGAGATTCTCCGGAGAAGATTGTTATCGATAACTCCAACAAAATGTTATCGATACCCTTGCTTCTGGACAACTTCTGGACCAAAATGGGACCAATGTTATCGATAACTAATGGGATGTTATCGATAACATCTTGCAAAATTGCAGGTTTCAGGTTCAGGCTTCAGCTTCAGCAAACAGCTTTCAGCACTTCACAGCTCTTCAGCACTTATTTTCATTCTCTAAAGTTAAGTAAATGTTACATTTTAAACCTTTCTTTTACCTTTCCTTTACTTTAATTTATTTAATGAAAATAAGAAAGTACCCCCCATTTGGAAACAATGGCATTAGCAGAATTTCAAGATTCCATTTAAATCAAAATGTCGACCCCCCACTTTTAGTACAAAATGGAAAACTGCACATTTTTCTCAAGAGAAAATGGCTAAAAACATGACCTTGCTCTTCGAATAAAACCTTGTAACTTTGAAGTTACTCTTAGAAAAATTCAAGGATCAATTACCGCCATTTTTTATCTCGAAAATCAAAACTCTTTTAGAAAGTCAATTTTCTATACTTAGACAGATTTTAAGGGGCCGAAAGGGTCTTTGGGTACTTGGAAGCATCCGGAGCATTCTATGGCGTCAAAACACGCCTTATTTGCACGTTTTACCTGAAAATACTAAACACATACCTTACGTGCAACACCGCATAAAAACGACAATAAATATGTACAAACACAACATGCTAGAGGACTTAAGCACCAATAATATGCATTATTGGGTGCTTATCATAGAGATCGGTCTCTACTTAGGCATTTGCGAAAACATTTATTGTTTGTTTGCGATTCTGTTTGATTAATCAATTCTTTAGCCAATTAGGACGGGGGAATAGTTAAAAGGGGTTTTAAAACTGTAACATGTTTGCAGGATGTGAATGATAGCATGGATGAACAGTTAGTATAGGATGAAAATAGACTGTTGTGAGAGTTTAAACAAATTGGGAAGCCCCTGTTTTGGAGTGATGTGCACAGGAAGAAAACCAGCATGCACTGAACAAGTCACTGCATGTTGTTCACTCCTGCGCATGCAACTCCAAGACACGCGCGCGCCAGTGAGCTCAAACCCACAGCTCTTATTCTCAAACCCTCTGGGCTCTGGAAGGACCAGGGCAAACCAAGCAGTTTATATAGCATCATAATATGCAGATCTAAGTAGTTTAAAGGCTGAAAGCCCTACAAATTAATAAAACACCCCATAAACAGTGTGGGGACAAAATAATGGCTTAAGGTCGAGCTACCCGTGCAAGGCCACTCACTGGTCAGAGGCATTATGGCGCGCGATGGAGCCCGTCTGTCGCGCGACGATCTGAGCCTTTTAACCAGTGTCTGGTTTACACGTTTTTGGGTTATGGAATAGGTCCAGAATGATCCCAAGAGTACTCCAAAATAGCAGAAATGAATATTAACTACATACTAGCAGTTTCTAACAAAAGAAAGCAGTAAACTGGTTTTTAACATGTTTAACAAAATGACCTGTATGTAAATAAATACACAAAACAACAAGATACCAATCCCCCCGTGGACCGTCGTGCGATGATCGGAATCGTCGCGTGAGAGAGTGGCTCCATCACCCGCTGGTTCTTATCATGACGGTTTTTGAAACCTTACCAGCTTTAGGACCAGGACTGATATTGATTACCAGCCTTGGCCTTGCCAGCCCCTCTCAGGGATCACAACAGAAAACAAAACAAAGGTAAGCTATACCTAAATTGAGTTTGACAGAGCGCTTGAGCTTCAAGGTTTGAGGTTGATTGAGTGGTTGGATATTTGAGTGGTGGAAGTGGAAGAACAAACTATGTTCCTTTGTGCCTCTGTATCCCTTTAATTTGCTTTAAAAAAATACAAAGTGAACCCTTTTGAAAATTGTTTACCCTTTTGAAAAACTTGAACTATTTGAATTAAAGAACCATGGGGGTATTTATAGGGAGAGGGAGGTGAATCTGGTTGGAGCTGCAAACAGAGGAGTTCAGTCAGTCCAAGAGGCCTGGCTGAAGTTGCATTGGTGGCCAACTGTCCTCCTTAAGAAAGGTTGGTGGCAGTTTGGTCCATCGCGCGATGGAGTCATTCTGTCGCTCGATGGTCAACGGTCAAACTTTGACTGTTGATCACCACTTGGCAGGTTGACCATCGCGCGAGGGACTGGGAGCAGCGTGCGACAGTAGGGTTTTTGGCCTTTTTAAGTGGCTTAGAATTAGATTAGGTTCAATGGTTTTGCAAACACTCAAAACTCAAATACTTATCATTCCCGGTGTGTTCTTGATCCGTTTCATTATCGGAGAATCAGAAACCGTAAGTAAACTAAACTGGAAGCCCAGATTGGGGTGTCTACAAATTATTTTTCAAGAAAATTAAAACATATACTATATAAATCCGTCCGTCCAACATTTTGAAAAATCTCACCCTGACATTCCAGATTTGTAAAAATAAAAAACCAAAAAAATTCTCTCTTAAGATTGTATGCATCTACAAACAAATGTAACACTAAATTTATATTTTTGTATTTTGAAATAGATATAGTATGGATATGGTTTCATAATTGATTAAATTGATAGCCAATCAAAAATATTTGTTTCAATTGATCGAAACTTTTATAATAACGTTTTTGTGCAGTATTTTGCAATGTGTATGGACAAAATTTATACCATCTTTTATTGTTATCATTTCTTCTTGTTTGCCCATCAATTGTTGCAACCATGTGTTCGTCTTAGTTTAAAAAAAGTATAAAAATTATGACCAAAATAAATAAAAAAATTAGTAAAGGAAAAAACAAGTCCAAAAAAGTATTTGTTTTGTTTTATTTTCTTCTTTTACAAAATTTCCTGATTTTAATTGATCTTTTTGAACTTTTCTGATTTTTATCATTGCAAAGAATGGAAAAGTATTTAAAAGTTGGGAAAAATTCAAAAAAACCCCTGAACTTTGAACCCAATGTCAAATAGACACCTGAACTTAAATAAACTTCAATTGAACACCTGAATTTTCACTCCGTTATTCAATTTACCCCCTACAGTCTCAATCCATGACTTTCTTAACGGCAACCGCTAAGCTGGACACTAACAGACAGAACAAAACGTTAGAGGGAGAAATTGGAGAGAAAGAACAGTGATTTGGCACATTTTTAGGGCCCCGTTTGGCTAAACAAGCCTATTGGCTTATTTTTTGTCCTTATTCAATTTTTTTTTTCATATTTGTTGATTTTTCAACAATTTTTTTGGAGATTATTGCATCGTCATAACGAAAGGAATCTAAAAAGTTAAAAATTATGATCGAAATCCATTTTTTAATAAAAACGAAAAAATTGGCTTATTTTTGTCTTTATTCAAAAAAATGATGTTTCGATCGTAATTTGTTACTTTTTAGATTTCCTCTAGTTATGACGATGCAATAATCCCAAAAAAAAAATGATGAAAACATGCTATGTTTGGATTTGTGTTTGAATTTTTTTTTGAAAAATAGTAGGGGTAATAAGTGAAGAGAGATAGAGAGAGAAATATTGGAAGTATGGAGAATTTAGGGGGAATTTTTTGAAAAATTCTTTTGAATTGTAAAGAGAACAATAAAAAATACAAAAAAAATTTAAATAAGGACAAAAAATAAGCCAGTAGGCTTATTTAGGCGAACGGGGCCTTAAAAAGGTGCCAGATCATTGTTGTTTTCCTCCAATTTCTCTCTTTAACGTTTTGTTTTGTCTGTTAGTGTCCAGCTCAGCAGTTGCCATTAGAAAAGTCACAGATTGAGACGGAAGGGGGTAAATTGAATAACGGAATGAAAGTTCAGGTGTTCAATTGAAATTTATTTAAGTTCATGTGCCTATTTGACATTGAGTTCAAAGTTCAGGGGTTTTTTTGAATTTTTCCCTTAAAAGTTTTGGTTGTTTCCAAAAAATATGGGTGAAAGTCATAATTTTTTTATTTTTTTGATTACTTTCAACTAGACAAACCAATAATTCACCAAAATTTAAACGCGAAACCAACAAATATGATTTTTTTAATAAGAACAAAGCAGAAAAATGTCCAATTTTTTTTAAACTAGCCATGATCAATACCTATGGGGTGCGTGAAAATCCTATAAACCGAAACTATACTTCTCAATCAGAATTAAGCATTTAAGATTGAATGAAGGAATTAGGACAAATTTAATATTAACTCTAGAAAAATTGGTTGAAATTAAGGTAATTTAGACGCTCATCAATCAAAAATTGAAGCAAAAATTGAAGCAACTTCTAGGGGTGAAACCCAAATTAAATCGAGATTATGTGGTTGTCTTAAACTCATTAGTTAATTTACATATTATTATTGTGTGTGATTTGTCAAAGCTTGTTTGTTATTCTTGCTAGTAATTATTTTTTATTTCTAAGCTTGTATATGGGGTATTATTAGTTTATTTGTGTCGCGGCTCCTGGCACAAATTTAGCTGGTGCTTAAAGCAAGTATATCAAATGAGGTATAGTGGAACAAAAAACCATTTCAGCTAATCAAAGGAGAAAAGTACTCCTGCAGCAACGTAGGTAAACACAATTGATTGTAAACTGCCTCTAGCTACAGTTCTTCGATAGAAGAAGCTGAGGACCATTCAAAAGCTATCCAAATTTTTATTTTATTTTTTTATCCACCAATTTTTTATGCGAATTACTAATCGCCCCCCCCCCCCCCCCCCCGTCAGACACCCCCCTGACACGGGTTACCTCTTCCCCCATTTACCCCCGACCCCACCACCCCTAAACCGAAAAATGCCCCAAATAAATCCGAAGTCATTTTCTGTTAATTTTGTATTTAATTAATAATGTTTATAATCTGTATCTTTTTTCTTTTTTATTTACTTAAAATTATTTTAGTGTTCCGATTTTCAATCCGGTTGAATCGGTGAAAAGATCTTTTTTCTTTTATCATTTTATCTTTAATGGTCATAATAAATTTTTGATCTTATAGAATCAAATATCTATTAGGGCTAACCAACAAGAGCCCTAGAGTCAAAATTTAATTATAGCTATTTAGAATAAAATGATCAGAAAACTAAAATCTTTCCACATGTTCAAACGAATTGAAATTTGAAACACTTAACTTTTTAACTATATTTTTAAATATATAAACCGTCTAAAAAGGTTAAAAAAAATTAAGTGTTTCAAATTTCAATCCATTTGAACTGGTGGAAAGATTTTAGTTTTTTTATTATTTTATCCTAAATAGTCATAATTAAATTTTGACTCTAAGACTCTCGTTGATTAGGCCTAAGAAAGTCGTAGAATCAAATATCTCTTAGGATTAATCAACGAGAGCCCTAAAGTCAAAATTTAATTATGGCCATTTGGGATAAAATGATCAGGAAACCAAAATCTCTCCACCAGTTCAAAAAGATTGAAATTTGGAACACTTAATTTTTAACTATATTTTTAATATATAAACTGTTTAAAAAGGTTAAAAAAATTAAGTATTCAAAATTTCAATTCGTTTGAACCGGTGGAAAGATTTTAGTTTCCTGATCGTTTTATCCTAAATGGCCATAATTAAATGAAGCACAAGGATGGGCTCATCCTTATGAAACACGCCTCCAATTGTGGTACGAAGTAATGCAAATAGATCCGCCGGGACGACGACCACAATTTGGCGGAAATATTGACTAAATTTGTGTATTTATTTATGTTCATGTATTGGTTCTATATACTCAAATGTAATTAAATGAAGTTTAATTTCAGTTTGCATTATTGACTGTTCAAAGAAATATAAAATAAATTTAAGTTGATTCAATATACATAATTTACTTCAACATATATATTTCCACTGGTTCAAACTGATTGAAATTTGGAACACTTAATTTTTTTTTACTATATTTTGACATTCTGTCTAAGAGATTAAAAATATTAAAAGATTAAAAAAATTAAGCATTGGTTCAAAGTTGCCCATTGGTAAAAAAAATGTAATTATGACCATTGGTTAAAACTGTAAACGGTCTAAAAGTATCCAAACCTTTTTTCTGTTATTTTTTCTTTATTTAATTAATACTAATAATTATACTTTTTTTATTTAAAATTATTTTAGTGTTCCTCAATCCGATTGAATCGGTGGAAAGATCTTGGTTTTTTTATCATTTTATTTTCAATTGTCATAATAAATTTTTGAACTCGTAGAATTAAATATTTCTTAGGACTATTCAACGAGAGTCCTAGAATCAAAATTTAATTATGGCCATTTCGGATAAAATGATCAAAAAACTAAAATCTTTCCACTAGTTCAAACGGATTGAAATTTAGAATACCTAATTTTTCAACCTCTTTAAACAGTTTAAACTACCACAAAAATATAGTTTTTTCCGTTTTACATTATTTCACAATCAATATTAGGCTCGTTTGATAGGTTTCATTGAGTACATTTCAAAAATATAATTTTTTTTAAAAAAAATTACGTGAAACAAAAGTTATTAGCATTTAAAAATTTATAACAAAAAGAAAAAGAAAAAGAGTCTGAGGTGTGAGAGAGAAAATCCGGAGGTGTAGGTAGGGGTAAAATGGGAAAGTGATCGGCCGCGTCAGACACCCCCCTGACACGGGGGGGCTGATTAACACCTCTCATTTTTTATTGTTTCCTCCTTCTCTTTCTCTCTCTCTCTCTCTCTCAACCCCCTCACCTTTCATCATTGGAAAAAATATAAAGTAAAAGAAAAAATTATATATTAATAATATGTAGGTAAAATAGATAGTATTGATGTAGTGTTGAAAATTGTGGTTAGCAAAATAGGCACCGTTCACTAACTTGTTTAGCTCAAATTTTAGCTAAACTGGTGTACTTGCTCTTAATCCCTATATATCGTCATCGCTTCTTCTTTCATCAAAAGAGCTTCATGACCCGTTGGCCTTCTACCACCACGCAGCATTGTTCCCATCAGACTTTCCACCCATTGTGAAAAAGTTCCCCGCTGTTGTCTCCGGGGGTTTGGGTTTTTTTTTTTAACAATGCTACGATCACCGCACGATAGGTCACCGCATGTTTATTGGGCTCCGGAATCCACAAAAATACAAAAGAATACTAATAAATTTTAAAATAATATTTGATGAGGAATCTGAAAAAAATCAATTTCAACACATATCGATAAGTACGTTTTTTCAAAATACGTAGGGGCGAAATTGTAAAAAATTTGTGGCGTGCGGTGGTAAACTTTTACAGCGTGTTTACCTGTTACTGAATGCTTATTTTGCGGTCCAAAAAAAAAAAAATGCTTATTTTAAAATTTCTGAACCAATATCATTAAAAATTTGAATCGCATAATCTTTGTTGTTGCAGCAGATTGGGCCAGAATTTGTACCTGAAAAGCAATTGGATTTGGCAGGAGGAGTCAAAGGGTTGAGAATCCGAATTTGACCAAAAAGTGGATGGGAGCTGTCTCTCTCTCTCTCTCCCTCTCTCTCTCTCTCTCTCTCTCTCTCTCTCTCTCTCTCGCGGTTAAGAGTCAGAGAGAAGGGTTGGTGGGATGTGCAGCCACAGAGAGCAATATGGTTTGGTTCGGGTGCATGCCTCACTTGCAACCACAAATTTTGGGGGCACCACCACCTCTGCAGTGGCCTTGGGGAGAGGGTAAAGCTCCCTCTCTGTTTCTCTCTCTCCATTTCTCTGGTAATACTGACCTCCTTGGTTTGCTAGTCTTGGGTATTATAGTTTTAGTAGTTGATAACAAAATAAATAGAGTAAAAATTGAAAAGAGGGATAATGAAAAGAGAGAGATAGAAAGAGAAATGAAAATAATAATTTGAGAAAAAAATAATGATTGGAACGAGAAATAAATAATAATTAAAAATAAAACTAAAACAAAGTTAAAAAGAGAAACAAACAGAGTAATGTCTCTTTCCCTCTTCCGTCCAAGTAATTATTTAGTGGTCTTGGGTCATCGCCATGTAGTGCTTCAATATCATAATTACCAGTTACCACACATTTCAGTGGGTCCATATACATTGAGAGATACATGCCATTGAAAATTGCACGTAAAACTGTAGAGGACTAAGAATTTGGGACGGATGGAGTAGAAGTATATATTTTTTGAAATTTGAAAATGCACAAAAAATCGTAGAAAACATTTAAATTGGGAAAAAGGAATATAAAAATATGAATAGAGGTGTTGAGGACTACGTGATGGTGCCTCGAGACCGTTGTTTTCTTACCAAAATATTATTAGTTGGTCCTGGAGCACAGCCTAGTATCGCTCTAGGCCCAACCACCAACAAATTACTATGTAAGTCCACAATTAAGTGCATTGACCTCACCTAATTGTATGGGGGTTAAGTTTAGAACATGTTCCAGAACACCTTAAAAAATAAGTACTTATTTCATATTTTCAAACTAAAAAATAATATAAATGAAGAATAATTTTTTGATTTTTTTTTATACTGTATAAAAGATCATCGTCGAGATCTTTCAAACAAGATCCATATTGTATATTTTTAGATTTCATTAAGCCCATTTATTTTAAGCTTGAAATTGCCTTCTTAAAAAATAAGTGTTTAAAATTCGTTCCGGAACGGGACCTTAGAGCATGAACAAGTTTTGAAGTACCACTTGGTAATGCTCCAAGAGCATTAAATGATGAATCGTCAAAGCAAGAGATATAACAACATAGTCTCGGAATGACAATTCGGTGGCCAGTTCCAGATTTCCAACTAAGTACTTACAGTATTTTTTAAGAAGGCAATTTTAAACTAAAAATAATGTATTTAGACAAATAATTTCTCCAACAATATAGATCTTATTTGATAGATATTATAAATGGTGCAAAAAAATTAAAAAATTATTTGCGTAAACACATTATTTTTTAGTTTAAAAATGTGAAATAAGTACTTATTTTTTAAGAAGACAATGTAGAACGAGTATATGCACAAAAATTACAATATTTTTTAAATATAGATAGGGAAAACTTAGACGAATCGATAAGTAAAAATATTCACACAAACTACAAAAGTTTCACGGAAATCAAAAAAATAAGAACAAAAAATTATTTTGGGACAAAGGACAAATTTAGGGCTACAAATCAACTGAGCACTAGTTCGTGAGCTCGAGCTTGAGTTTTCAGCTCGTTAAAGGAGGCTCGACTCGATTAAAGAGGTTTGTTTAATAAATGACTGAACTCGGCTCGTTAAGGGCTTAAGTTTTTGGCTCGTGTAGTAAATGAGCCAAGCTCAAGCTCGACACGGGCTATAGACCTGCGCCTGGATATGCACCTAGAATGGGCTCGGCTCAGGTCGTTTAATACTACTCCTTTCGTTCCAAAATGAGAGTCCCTTATTTCATTTTGGGATGTTCCAAAATGATTGTCCCATTCCAAAAATGGAAGTGGAAATTTGATAAAATTTCAAAAATGTCCCTCTTATTTGAATACAAATGGTGCAAAATAGGTAAAATATAGGAATAATTGTGGAAAATAAGTGTAATGATTACATGTCTCCTCAAAAGTTAAAATTCCAAAATGGACTCTCATTTAATAATGGAAGGAGTACTTATTACTAGTTTCCGAGTAACTATTTGGACCCTCGGATAGGATGTTTGTGGGGCTGTCTTGGAGGAAATGGACAAAAGAAGGCCTATGTGGGAGTGCAGATTCGGATCTCCTTCAACAGGAAATATTTTACTCCACTACCCTCTTCCACATATGAACTCTCTGAGTTACTCTCATGTGTTTTTTTGTACCCTGCTTCAATCAAAGACTTAACAAAGATCTGGTTGCATTATTAATTTATTACACAATCCACGGCTCCAGCCATTGCACGAAACGGGTCGGGTCATCAATTATTGTCAACAATTAATAAAGGATGTTGCTACCGGTACAGCAGCTTGGGCACAGATAGCGCGTACAGCACGCGTTTGGACCCGTCTCGTGTCCAACAAAAATAATTGGAGTCGCTCATTTTATTTAATATATTTTAATTAAGGTCCCTGTAAAAAATAAGCTCTATCCGATATCGATAAGGGCATTTACGAAACGTCCAAAATCGCTTTAGAAATTTTCTTAATCAATTTTGACACTTCGTAAACGCTCTTATCGTTGTCGGATGGAGCTGATTTTTTGCATGAATGTTAATCAAAATATATTGAACAAAATAAGCGGCTCCGATTAGTTTTGTTGGACTAGTAGCATTTCTAATTAATAAATGGGGGTTTTACATTTTTTTTTGAAACAGCACAAATCAAAGCCCGAAGGCAATACAGATTTCATCAATGATACAGGAAAGAACCAAAACTATCAAGACTTCGACACAAGCACCCTCTATAAAAACAAGACCGACGAAACGCCTAGATTAGGAACCAATCTAGGTCCAGGTAGTAGATAGAGAATTCCAATCAGGCTATCAGCTCAAACCTGAGAAAGCGCATATGAAACCTGGATGGTTTCACGGCCGTGATACCAGTACCCGCCGGTGGACCAGCGGACAATGCACTCTTGGCTACTAAATACCACGACCGAAAAGCCTAATTCAAACCAACATCACTCTAGGAACACTGTCACCGGCGCAAGTCCAGCCACGGCAACCGCAGATGGCGTCCAAGCACACTGGAAAAAACAAACCAACCGGAAAAGAGCTGCAGAGCTTAAAGAATAAACGCGTGCCGGGTTCAACATTGGGCCCCATCGTCACAACGCGAATTTCTTTTAATAGAAGCTCAAACATCTACAACAAAATTACAGGGAAAAAAAAAAGCAAAATACTACAGATCCACGTTCGAACCCTTCTGGCAAAGCTCCGAAAATAGATCTGACGCTCCCAGAAACCCAAAGATTTACCAACTCACTCCAACCATGGCTCGGGTAAACAGTGGACGGCGACGGGGGTTGTAGATGGGGACGTCGGAAAAGGACATGGGTGGAATTAGCAAGGATGGTCTGGAGATATAGGGAGATGGTTGCGGAGGTGGGTGTAGGCAAAGAGGGCTACCGAACAGCGGATATGATTGTTATGATTATTTGAGACAATATCCAAATTATGATTCAGTCCTGAACAAAGCCGGCTGAGAAGATAGGCAGGAGAATCATGAGCTTCGGGCCTCAAAAAAAAGGCTAAAAATGAGATCCCCAAAATTTTAGGACCCGTGTATATATGCATGCATGTACATATGGCCCAAAATTTTTTGGCACTAAGCCTCCTTTACACAAAATAGACTCAATTAAAATTTAGAAATCACAAAATAAGCCCAATGGTGGAATTACTAATTAGAAACACTGATAATCAACTCTCATACCCATTATGCCATTACAGTCACATAGAAACACTAGAGGCGATAAAAAAAGAAGAAGGAAATGCTAGATGTCAGTCACAAGAAAGATTAAATGGATTGGTTATATTGTCTATCGAGAGGGAGTTGGTGAAACAGCTTGACTATGGAGATTTAATTAGTATGTTTGCAGCAAAAAGTGCTAGAAGACTAATGTTCAAATGATAGATTTTGAGATATTGTAATAGTTGTATTTTTTGGACAACTATATGCTTATATTTTGTAATGGTAAGTGTTTTGTAAAGTTTTTTTTTTTTAATGAAATTTTGTGTAGACCAACTTTTGTATGAAAAATATAAGGAGATTTCATTCAAAAGATTCGCTTCCGGCCTCCAAAACTTATAAGTGGCCCAGGTTCTGAAACTTGAAGCAGTAGTATTTTTTGCTCACATAGTTACAAAATACAGTCATGTTGGGGTGGTTAGCAAAGATGTTTACTAGGAGTACTTTTTTATGCTTTTGAGTTGATTGTCTATGAATCTTTGGGATTTTTTTTTGAAGAAATCTAGACAAAATACTCCTACTGAAATAAAAAGTCGAAGCAGGAGAAAGGGCCTTCCTGCACTTTGCCCAGAAAATTAAGTTGATCCAACGCCAACCTAATTTATGGGTTGATTTTGAAAGTTTGTGTCATTTTTTAATTGATTATATCTTCTAATGTATAATTTTTTAGTTAATTTTAAAAATATTATTAAAAGAGCTAATTAGGATATATCAAACAATATTCATATTGCATATAAAAATTAGTATTATCAATTGAAAAATATAAAAAAAAATTCTATCTGGCTAGGCCCCATTTGATAAGGGCTAGGATGGGACGATCAAACCCAAGGGAGTCAAGGGACTACTAATATCTTGTTTTTTTTTTTTGAACGGTACTAATCTCTTGTTTGATAACCCAAAATGGGTTGAGACTATTAATCCTAAGGTGGGCTTTAGGGGTATACACAATACCCTCTCACACTTGATAAGTTGGTATTGATAATCCAATCCAATTCCAACACAAGCCATGTGAAATTACTTTCCTATCCTTGTTTATTGAATAAATCAGTTTTGCATAAGGGCAAAAAATGGAAATATATACCATCAATCCAATCCTATTCCATGCGAAACAAACATGAAATTAATAATCCGATCATATAATCTCATCTACATACTCATTACCAATCCCTTCTCATTATCAATTCCTTCTGATTACCAAACTCTATCACAATCTCATTTCCTTACAAATTCCAACAATCTATCATTATTATCAAACAATGCCTTACGATATAACGAGGGACTAAAGATTTGGAACCTACGGATGGAGTACTAATCATAATACACTATTCTCAAAACTAATCACACGTGACATCGTGACATCCTGTCCTGTTGTTGTTGGTTTTTTTTTTAATTAACTTACGAGGCATTTTCGCTAAGCTAAAAGTTATAAACTACTTCTTATGGTATTTTGTATTCAAATTGTTTTCACTGAACTACAACTTAAAAATGGTATATGAGAAATGGAGAGGAGAGGTCAAAAAGGCATAATGGACGTGGAAAAAAGTTTGCGTAGGACAAATAATTTTACTTTTAATAGTAGATTATACATGAAAAAAATAGCGAAAATGGGACCTTAGTTTTTGTATGAGTGCTCTACTCATTGAGTTATATAAACTGATATGGTTCAAATTATATTTATTTTTTCTCTCAGTCCCGTTTTGTATATCATTTTTTTTTATATTCGTGTCAGTTTTCAATCGCTTATATAATATGGATCGTATTTGAGAGTTGTTGATTAGGTATACAATACAAAGTTTTAAAAATTATGAAAAATATTATACATTGGTACATATAAGCATTTAAAGAACGACACGAATAACGAAAATGAATAAACAAAATGAAACGGAGAGGAAGTACATATAACGGAGGCTAAATATGGCTAGCCTCCAAGACTGAGACATTATTGGGTAATCATGTTCCGCCACGCACTAACACTAGACAATTTTGTGGGCTCTATACACTTAATAAAAGATTCCAATAAAAAAGTTTGGTATTAAGCACCCGCTAAGAAGTGTTGGGATACAACGTCACAATGCCTAAGGGCCCACTAAATTTTCTCCAAGCGGGCCAAGCCCTGGAAAGAGTATGAGTACATACATGGGGTACATCATACATACAGTCATACACGTCTTCGAATCTGTTCCAGGTCTCGCTAAGTTATTCCAATCCGTTCATCTTGTTCAAAAATATGGGCCTAAATTCTGAAGTGAAGTTGAATTTTGCTCAAGTGTTTTTACCGATATTCGATTGAGTTAATATTTTACAGAGTTTGTAAACATATTATATTGAATAAAATGGGTGGCTCGGATCATTTATGTGAAATTCGAGACAGAACCTAAAGACATACTACCTCTGTCCCAAATTAACGGTCCTTTTTGAGAGTTCGTGTCACTTTTCAATTGATTATATCTTACAGTATAATATTTTACATGACTTTGAAAACATTGTACGATAGAACTAATCGACATCTATCATACAAGATCTATATTGGATACTCCTTCAGTCCCAAAAAGGTTGACAATTTTTAAAATGTGTCATTTTTCATTACTTATATCTTTCAATGTATAATATTTTTCATGAGTTTGAAAACATAGTATAATAGAATTAATCAAAAATTATCAAATAATATCCATATTGCATATTTTCTGATATTTATATTGAAAGATATAAGGAGTTAAAATTGGAACAAATGTCAAAAATTGTCATCCAATCTGGAACAGAAGGAGAATAAAATTCATTACCGATTAAAAGATATAACTAATTTTTTATTCAATTAAAATAAAATGAGAGACTATTAAATTAGGACAAAAGGAGTATATATACACAGGTTATGTTCCCATGTTTGGATTATTGTGTGCGTATCATTTTTGGCCCATAAAGTAGGGGATAATAATCCTCCCAGCTGTTTTTTTTTTCTTTTCCTGGCTCAGTTGGCCACGTGCTAGATTGTGCGCGTGTGGTCGCTATCTTTTCTGAAAGGTGCACGTTCAGTTTGGCCACCGGTCTGAGACTCTGACATCCCCCATTACCGTACTCTGTTATGTAGAGTAATTTATTATCAGAAAACTTTTAGGCTCCGTTCCAGAACGATATATAAGTATTTATTTTTTAAGAATGTAATTTTAAGCTCAAAAATCATGTGTTTGCGCAAATAATTTTCCTATCAATATGAATCTTATTTGATAGATCTCATTGAGATCTTTAATACGGTGCAAAAAAAATTGAAAAATTATTTTTCGTTTACATTATTTTTGAGTTTAAAAATGTAAAATAAGTATTTATTTTTTAAGAAGGTGTTCTGAAACGGGGCTTACTCGTTCAATAATTTGGACCGTTGGATTTCCTCTGCAAATCATACTGTCAACCGTGTAAAAGTTGACGAGTACGTACAGATTATTCAGCGGGCTTGCTAACGGAAGGTACTGTAATATTCAGCGGGCTTGAGGGAAGATAATATCTCAATAATTTCAAAAGAGTTTAGATATTAATACACATATCACGGATATTAATACATCTTTATAACAATTAATACTTTTTTTCAAATGTCAATTCATCTTTTATTTATTATTCTCCGCCTTGAGGGCGGGCGGAGATTAACATTTTTCTTTATTCAGTGCTACTTAGTGCCCCAAGTGTCTCAGAGTGTGTTCTACTGCTACTTATTATATGAATTAATGGTGATGCGTTATGAGAAAATGACTTGTCTCATAAAACGACAAATAAGTACTTTAAAAATAAGAATCTTAGCGGAACAGAATCTCATTCAGCCAGTCCATCAATAGCGCTATACAAGCAAAGAAAATACTCCTACATTTGCACACACAAAAAAAAAAAGTTCTTATCAAATATTAATAAGGGGCAGCTCCACTAGGGTTTGAGAGGGTTCAAGCAAACTCCCTAGATTCAACAAATTATTAAAATTT
This sequence comes from Rhododendron mucronatum var. ripense, assembly GCA_019656295.1. Lineage (NCBI taxonomy): Eukaryota > Viridiplantae > Streptophyta > Magnoliopsida > Ericales > Ericaceae > Rhododendron > Rhododendron mucronatum. The sequence continues at coordinate 3,411,077 of BPLT01000007.1, forward strand.
TGTATATTTTTACGTATAATTTGATACTTCTTTTCTATTGTCGGCACTAAATCAGTCGTGCAAAACAAAATAAATGAAAATTTACTGAAATTTGTGAGTAAATAGATCAAGATACACGAAATTGTATTTTCTTCTATAACTGTAGGATTTAAGTTTAAAATGCATTTATCATTCATTTTTCATAACAAATTATTACAACATGTTACGTATGTTACTGTGGGCATTAACATTTGATCTTATTGAAATTTTATAAACATGTTTTTATTTGCGTGATTTGCAAGATGAACAAGTCGTAGGACCTACGTATGGAGGACTAAAGAGAGGATTGGGGTACAGAGGAGCTATCTGCAAGTTGATAAGATTGGAAAAATTGAACAGAAAAACTAGGTGACAATCTGGTAGGAGAAAAAGGAAAATGCAAACCACAACCCTTATGGGGCGGATATTGTGTAAAAATGTATCGACATCCGAAAAAGTGTGTTGAATTTGGTGAAAAGTGATTACCTAGTTGACTATGGTTAGCAAGACTATGATGTTAAAAACAGTGAAAAACCATGAGGAAAATGCTTCTAAAAAAAATTAGTACATTCAAAGGGCCCTTACAAACTTCATAGAATTTGGTCTCCAGCCCTTCAACCATGCACCTAACCTTCCACTTTTTATGCCATACATATTTTCAGGAGCCTAGCCTCGTTACCAGGGAGGGAGAAATGGAAATTACAAATTTACAACGGCAGTCTGTCTGATCAGCGAGAAAAATATAATGGAAAGTGAAAATGAGAGAAAGTGAAGTAAAAGAAAAGAAAAGAAAAGAAAAAGGAAAAATATTTTTCTTTCTCGCATCCATTTGATTAAGAAGTAAGTTTTGCAAGAAAATACAGAAGTTAGAGTAATAAATGTTCACTCTTACAAGAAAATAAAATTTTCTTGCACTTTTTGTAAGAAAAAAATAAAGCACGCTTTCTAGCTTTAGAGGATTGTACGGAAAAATTTGTTTTCTATCACTTTTTATGACATTCTTTCTAAGTGAACATCCAAAAAGAATATATATTTTTTCTCTTTCTTGCACTTTCTACTATTATCTCTCTAATCAAACGGACCCTTAGGCTCTGTTTGGTTGAATGTAAAATATTTTATAATGAAAAATATATTTCGGCTTTGTTTGTTTGGGCGTAAAATATTTTTCGGTAAAATATTTTACCTATTTTCCGGTGTTTAGTTGTGTAAAAAATGAGGAAAACATTTTATATGTAAAATATTTTCCATTAATTGGATGAAAATGGCATACCCTTAAATCTTCCGTAAGTTATTTTTCGAAATGAACTCGCTGCCCTCTACTGCAATTTTCACTGCTCATTCTCTTCATTTGTCGGTCTTTACCCACATTCAATTCCAATATTTTCAGATTTCTCCATTGATTAAGCCCCCATCTCTCTCTACACTATTTTTTCAATTTCTGAAAATATTTTTAAGTGCCAACCAAACACCATAAAATAAAATTTTGAAATTTATTTTCACAAAAAACATTTTACGTGGAAAATATTTCATATTGTAAAACATTTTACATCGAAACAAACAGAGCCGTCATGTCAAAAGTTTTACATGAAAATGTTTTTCTGAAATTATTTTCTTGTGTTTGATTGAAGTCCAATTTTAGTGTTTCTAAATCAATAACTCATTGAATTACTTGGCCTATTTTAGTTTATAACCTTGGAAACAGGAGCAATTCTAAGAGAAAGATGAAAGAATTTTCTAAGAGAGATGAAAGACATTTTGCCCAGCCTTGCTATGAGAGAGAGAGAGAGAGAGAGAGAGAGAGCACTCATGTCAGGCATGTGCCCACGTGGAAGTGGCACCGTTGGATTGAGACAAAATTCTTCCAACTAATCCGACCGAGGTGATCGTGGAGGGGGCAACCGGGATGGGTATGCGTTAGAAAACAAATTATGGGCCTTTGGAAGGTAAATCATTTTACAGTCAAAGAGGTAATATTTTCCCAAAATTTCAATCCCAGGGTTTTTCAACAACCAAACATCGGAAATCATGTAAATATTTTTGGCAAGAATATTTTACGGGCAAACAAACAGAGCCTTAGTCAAATGAGAGAAAAAAAAAATCAAAACAAGGGGAAAAAAAAAACTGTAGAAAATTAAAGAATTATCCACTTGACTGTGACTATAAGAAACTTACGTTTCCATTATATTTGGGCTTGGGCAGCCCATATCCAATCAACATGGTTGTGCTTGGGCTTATCTTTGAGAAGTGAAAGAAAAGCTAAAAATAAGGGAATGTCTACCGGATTTGTAGACGAACGGTGTGATGTAAAAAATTTGAACCAAATCTAATAGAATAGTGTTTTTAAACAAACTAAAAATGGTAAAAAGACAGGGCGAAGGGAGCCACACATCTGTATGAAAGGTGCGGTCTCTCAAAATTGGTGTCTCTAGGCATTAAGCTTAATGGCCTAGTACTTGGGCTGCCCCCTTTATTTTAATTAATATAAATAACATTTGATTCAATTTTTTTGTATGCTTCCTAATGTACGAGAAAAATATGCATGTGCAAAAACATAAGTACATTGCATAAACTTCAAGAAGTTTGTAATTTCCAATTATGACCCTCTAATTTCGAACTGATCTTCTAAATTTCCCTTCCTCCTTGAACAACCATAAAGCAAGGCAATTCTCTTTTCTGTTAGGACTTCCAAACACTTTAGCAAACCTAATAAAACCAGGTCTCCATCAGCTTTTTGGGTCATGGGACTCTGTTTGGTAACATCTTAGAGCAAGTTTATCAGGTGAGCTAAAACCCCTCTTGTAGCTATTTTACCGACAAAAACAACCAAAAAAAAACAAGGTGTAGCCGGTGAGGTAAAAGGAAAGGGAAAATAGATTTGTTGAAACAGATTGGTAGAAATATCGACGCCCTATTCATCATCTTTCCATTAAACAATTATTTTCTCTCTCCTTTCTCTCTCTCTCCCCCATATGCCTTTAGTAGAAAAAAAAAATAAAAGTAATAATAATATTCTAATAAAAAATAGGTTAAATAGATAGCATTGGTGTAATAGTGTTACAAGAGATGTGAGTAGATAAAATAAAAGATGTACACTGTTCACAAGCGTTTTTAGCAAATAACTGATGTACTTGCTCTTATACAATCCGGGAATAGCATACACTTGCTCAAAACTCAGGTTGTATTTATTAACTAAAAATAAATACTTATTTTTTGAATTAAGGTGATACTTCCTCCGTTCCAATTTGAGAGTCCTTTTTGGAGATTTCAACTATTTTAGGTTACATGTAATGATTACACCTATATTGTCTATCATTTCCACCATTACTCCTACGTTATACCTATTTTATAACACTTATTATATTCACTTGTGAGGGACATTTTTGAAAAATCATCAAATTTTTCTTTTCATTTTTGGAAAAAGTTCATCATTTTGGAACAACCAAAATGGAATAATGTACTCTCAATTTAGAATGAAAAGAATATATTATGAAAGAATAATCTGTCTCGTGCAGCAAAAATTAACCACTTAAAAAATAAGATTTGGTACAACGTAGCCTTCAAGGCTCCCCAATCCAAACAATGGGGAGAAACAGGTAAACACAAACAGAGATACAACAGCATTAAACCCTTGGTTAGAATCTTGGAAATCTGAATAACATTCTGAAAAGTAGTCAAATCCAAACACTGTCTTCAACATGTCCGTCAACTGTCAAGTATTAACCCATTTTGGATATCTAGGTCTTGGGTTGAAGTCAAATGATCAGTGTGGCTTTGGTGGTAACACTGCTCCCTCTTTGTGGACAGCTATCTTTGTGTTCTTTGGGTAATGACACTGTTTCAAAGCTTCCCAAGACAGGAATTGGAGAATGACAGAGAATCCAATTTATTTTGGAAAATTGTTCATCTAGGCTTTTTCTCCGATTAATGGTCAATGGTGTCCGAGCCAACTTACGTGCACGTCGACTAATCCTTTCTCCGGTCTGATCAAATACAGGTCATCCACATTGTAACTAGGGAATTCACAAGAAATAAATTATTTTCTTATTGCCTGACTAATGCTTTGGGGCTAAAATTCATCTAACTTTGACAAATCATGAATATAACCGTTGCAACACATCAGACTATCAGAGCAAGACAGCAACAGTATTCTTGTTATTAAACAAAACATAATGGTTTTTTCCTTATCGTGCTTCATGAACCAAGTACTCAATTGATCTAGCTTCATGAACCAAGTACTTATCCACTAACTCTAGCTAGTATGACCGCTGCAACATATTAGAGCATCCGTCTTTTTAAATTTTAGATCAAATTATACCTTAAAATGTCACTTTATTACTTTAGCTAGTCACTTTTAAAATACATACTGCATCAGACTCTCTATTCTAACTGGTTTATTAATATAGTATTTCCTTCTTTTTTCAAAATAATGTTGAAATCTTATTTTTTTTATTTTTTCTCAAATGTATTCCTCTATAGCGGTCTATTAAAAATTAAAGCACTTATTTTTTTACCCATATTTTTTGATATATAAACAATCTAAAATAATTAAGTGTTTCAATTTTCAATCCGTCTTGAACCGGTATGAAGATCTTATTTTTTTGATCATATTATTTTAAAATGTAATAATTATTTTTTGTCTCTCTGACTCTAAAACTTAAGAATTTACTCTTTATTTAGGGTCCTATGGAACAAAAACTTGATAATGAGAGCAAGTGGGGATAAGTCAATAAGAAAAAGTGGGGACAATTTAACAAATTAAACAATAAAATATTGAAGTAGATTGTGAATAGTTCCTCGCCTCCTGTAGTGAGGAACTGTAGCAAAGGTAAAATCTTTGCAAAGTAGCGATCAAAGCTATGAGGCTGATGTTGACTTTTCAAAGTATTGCTCGTCACTGTAGCAAAAGAAGAGGAATAACAAGAGTGATGCAGATTCTCTTAGAGCAAGAGAACAACAATCTTGTCGCTAAATCTCTATCCATTTGACTCATAAAGTTGTATTCGAAACGAATACAAGTGATCTACTTTTTCGATTGACTTTTAAATATGTGATTGTGAATTTGAGCTAATGGAGCAACATCGGCCCATTTTAGTGTGATATAACTTACTAAAGGTCAACATCTTATCCTATGAAAATATGAAAACGGAAAGGGGAACTTAAATAGGGGTTCTATTCTACATGATACTTTAGTCCTAATCCTTGTAGGTTTGAAAATTTATGTTTTCATCCTGAAATTTAAATAATACCCATTTAACCCTTAATAATTTTTTACATTTTAATAGAGCTGCTATGCGGGCCAAATTAAATAAGGGATATTGACTTTGTTAATTTGGTCCACGCAGCGGCAATCATGAGAAAGTCATCTGAAATCACGACAAAATCATCCGGGATGTAAAACTAACAAGGTCCTAAAATTTTTTACTATATAGGTGAAGAAATTCAGGATAGAGAACTAACTTAAAAAGTTAGTTTAAGGTCATAAAATTTTTTACTATACAGGTAAAGAAATTCGGGATGTAGAACCAACTTAAATAGTTAGTTTAAGGTCCTAAAGTTCTTTACTATATAGACAAAGAAATTCGGGATGTAGAACCAACTTAAAAAGTTAGTTTAAGGTCCTAAAGTTCTTTGCTATCTAGGTAAAGAAATTCGGGATGTAGAACTAACTTAAAGAAGTTAGTTCAAGGTTACCATGATTCCAGATGACTTTGTCATAATTTCTGTATTTTTCATGATTTTGTCATGATTTTTGTATTTGTCATGATTAAGGGTGTTTTAGGTATTATTTAAATTTCAGTATGTCGACTTAAGTATTCAAACCTAAAAAGATGGACATCTAAATAAGTAGGGCAAATAGGATGGCTAATTAATGTCTTCAAAAGGAAAAAAGAAAAAGATACTAGTAGTTATTATTGAGAGCTAGTCCACTTGTTAAAAATGACTTTGTCATGGTCATTTTTTTAGCTTGCTATGGTGTCAAATAGCCAAAAAAATAGCAACGTCACCGTCACCGCACTGATTTGATGCCATTTTATTAGATAATCTCTAAATTAGACCATTGAGTTAAACCATCTCAATTTTCGATGCAAATACAATGGCTTGAATGATTAGGCAAGTTCGGCAATTGTTAAATTGGAAGCCAAATTTGGGCATCAAGAATGGCATTGTCAAAAATCGACATCCAAAAAATTTGACATTGAGTTTGGTTCTTGCGGATCAAAAAAAAAGTTTGGTTCTTGAGTGAACAGGATTTTGCCAATGTCAATTTCAAATTCTGACTTTGACATGAAAGTTGGCACTTGGTTGGACTTGCTCCGACGAAGTAATCAATGGGTGGATTTGTAATGCTCACTTAAAATTGGAGTAGGGTTCTGTGATAAACGAAAAACCTGAGGGAGGTCAGTGTAATATTTCCTTATTACAAATCTAAATCCTCTCTATAACTACCGAAGTACGAAGCCTTCGAGTTCCGACTGCAGAAACCCTTGCCCGCCCGCTCCGCGCTCCCACCTGGTCGAGACTTCTAGAGAGAGAGAGAGAGAGAGAGAGAGAGGGGATGGCTAATACAGAAGTAGAAGCGGTGGACTTCGAGCCGGAGGACGACGATCTCATGGACGAGGACGGCGGCGTCGACGTGGACGCTGCTCCTATGCCCAAGCTCAAATCCGCAATCACTGGCGGCGCCTCCGAGCCCAAGAGGACCAAAGGCCGTGGCTTTCGACAAGAGACCGACGCAGCCGATCGAAACAACCGCTTGGCTGGTCGATTCGACTCCCTCGACTCCGATGGCGGGCCCGGTCCCGAACGATGTCAGTCTCTCTCCCTCCCTCCCTCTCCCTCTCTTTGTGCAGCTTTTTATCGGTAAATTGTGTTTACTTAGGTTGATTATCGTTCTCTACACGGACTTTGGTTAGTAAAGTTGAAGTCTTGGGAAAATATAAGACTGAGATTTGTTGACAATTGAAGTGTTTCTCTAGGAACATTAATATATGCGATGTTTACGATTATTAAGTTTTGTGGGTTTCTCCAAGTTGTCTGTTTGATTGCTGAAATTGAAGCGAAAGAAGATGAAACTGGATTCTTGTTTCCAGTTCTGCTAATGATGCTTTTATGGGTTTTCTAGATTAGATGTACACAACTAACAAAGATTGGAACAGGAGAGCCCATCATCTTAAGTCAGACTTTTGGGGAGAAAATTTGTCTTCGCTCGTTGCGATAATAATAATTTGCTATTTGAGAAACTCAGGATGGGATGAGAATCATAGTGTTGGAGACATAGAATTTTGATTTGTAAAAATTGCTATTATTATCTTTAGGATCGCAATGAGTTTTTAGTATTATCTCAACTTGGTCGGTGAATTCAATGTGCGGAAACAATGTGCTATTTAAAAACTGAGGATGTGATTTTGTGGCACTGAAAATTGGAGTGTTGAAGAATGAAGACGTTGAATTTGGAGACTCGTAAAACTGCTAGTCCTATCTAAGAACGCAAAAAAGTTTTTGAGTATTCCTACTATCTTAGTTTGGTCATTGAATTCAAAGTCTCTCGGAAAACTCTTTTGTGTGGCGCTTATATGTTGTGATATTCTCTAAGCGATTTGAGCTGTTTTGCTCGGTGGATTTGTAAAAATTTCACTTCTCAAGGACTTTTGGGCACATAATTCCAAGTTACACTTGGGTGTTTTGTTTTTAATGTGTAACTGCATGTCTACTTTGATATTCACGAATCCAATGTTACATGATTCATATGTCCTCCTAAAATTCTGGTATCTTGTAGTTTTGTTCTCCATTGTACAGAGACATGCCCAGATAATGAAAGATATCCCTCACCCCATGCGTGTTTCTATGTAGGATTCCACCAATTTTTGGTTGTCTTGTTTTTCTCCTCCTGAAATATGGTTATTAACATGACTGAGCCAACACTTTTCATTTTCCTGGGAAATTGTACTTCCTAATTGAAAACATTCTCATATGTGATGTAAATTAATTGCAACAAACTGTAGCAGCTTTGATGAATGATGAGTGATAAGCACTATGGATTTAGAGAGGAGAAAACCCACCAGCTCTCATTGAAGCAAAGAAAAATGAAAATCAGGTGAGAGGTTGTTCATAGGGGTGCCAATAAGCCAGTGAATGGGGGTACCACATCTAGTCTATGCCTTGGCGGCCTTGCTGATAGGAATGGCAAGCCTGGCTTTGTGGTACAGTCATGGTAGGACTCATAGGTTGGAGAGAGAGGACAAAAGTCTGTTGGTATTACTCTGGCTTGATTTTCATGAACGTATACCGGTATATGTATATGCTACGATTAGCTTATGTAAAGTTTTTTTCCCCATTAGAGGCTATTCCTTCCTTACCTGTTGACCTTTACCATCTACTAACGAATAGGTGTTTATTATTGACAGTGAAGAAAAATTAAGTAGGGATGAGACAACTTCATACCTTATTAATTTCTAATAATTCTTGCTGGAATCTTCAGATGTTCCCAAACTGCTGACTTTCTACCGTCTAGCATAGAATACTGTTCATTATGCACAGTGAAGAACATTAATTAGCAACTCGTACCTTCTCTCTTTCTAAATTCTTGCTGGAATCTTCAATTACTGTCGAATTTTTTTTAGATGTTTCCCAGTATTGTCTTGAATTGTTAACTTTCTATCCCCAATTTCTTATCTAGCAGTTTAGATACTTCTCTCATTCTCTACTTAATATGTGTATTATCATTCATATTTGATGTATACATATATTGCTTTCCATGCCTGAAGTTCTGAACTGTAGTTTATGAAATGAATTGCGTCAAATCCACTTCTAATGGGGGTTAACTTTTCCAGCCATTGAAGGATGGATTATTCTGGTCACTGGAGTTCATGAAGAGGCACAAGAAGATGATCTGCAAAATGCATTTGGTGAATTTGGGGAGATAAAGAATTTGCATTTGAATCTTGATCGTCGAACTGGTTTTGTCAAGGTAATATAACAAATATTCAAACCTGTTGGATAGGGTGAACATTAATTATTGCCCATAATATAGGCAAGAGGCACATACAATGATATGGTACACAGTTGGGTCATGATATGGATACCTTGGCACGATACTTTCCATTCTTTCTATTTACATGAAAAGAAACTTAAAGAAATGGGTTCTGACACATGGCAATGAATAACTTGTAGTGAATGCATATTACGTACTCATATGATGGACATCTAAACAAGCCACTTTGTCCACAAACGGATTTCTCTTTCTTTTATGTAAAATTATAGCACATACCATAGCTTCCACTTTATGCCTAACTTTTTGAATCCTCAAGGTTTTTACAAACGTGTATAAAATTTTAAAGGCCTGATGTGGAAAATGGGTGGTTACTGGTTAGTACTTCTGAGAAAATACTTTTGCTTTCTAGAGATTGCAATTTTTTTTTTTTTTTTTTTTGGGATCATTTAAAATGGTGGGAGGGGGCGACCAGCGTAGCAACTCTGCCCTGGGCGTGACCATAGGAGCTCCCGACCCGCTGTGGAATGTCCGGTTTGAGCCATAGCTACTGTCCGGAAGGACGGGCCGTCACCTCGACACCACCTGGTGCACAGCGGCGAGAAATCCCCCTCTTCGGTCCAACTACGGGTTCAAATCAAAGCCTATTATGGCACCACCGGGTACATGCACACATGTGCCTCCCGGGGCTCGAACCTGCGCAATTGTTAAAGAGAGGTGGTGACTCCCACCGACTGGGCTACCACCTCAGTGGTAGAGATTGCAAATTTGTTAATGGACATTCATGCCTGGCATGCGTCAATTTGTGTTGGATGAGTGTTTTTAGTCTCAAAGGCATGTTGGATGCAGAATAGTGATGCCTTAAAACTATTTGATGCTCTGTTCTCCTCGAATTCTTCACCCAATTCCCAGGAGCTGTATCCCTATTCTGGGTTTTAGTATCTTTGGATCTGCATAATTGTGTACAATACATTATGTTTGGGTAGCTGGTAAGATACTATTTTGGATAGTTGATTTAACTTTTCTATAGTCCTGCATTAACTGTGAATTGGTTGATTTAAATCTTTAACCTACTCTTCCAGTTAATCCACACCCCACTTGTCATTAGGACCTGTTGCCTCTAACTCTCTATTATGTTCTCTTCATCTCCGGGAAATAAGCAGAAAGTACAAGAGGCTACTGTAATGGATTTTAAAAATGCGGAAATCCCACACTAATTGCTCTCCAAATGCTAGAAATAAAAATGATGGTAGGTCGTAGTTTCGAAGCCTGCCTACCAAAAAACAAAAATAACAAATAAGCTTGAAAAACAATAGCTGGAGGCTTTTGCTGAATCTTTTTCTGTGAAATGTCTTACAGGGCTATGCACTAATTGAATACGAGAACCGTGATGAGGCACAAAAAGCTATCAGTGAAATGGATGGAACCGAGCTGCTCACCCAAAACATCACTGTCGATTGGGCCTTCAGCAGGGGTCCGTTTAAAAGGAGGAACATGAGGAGGAGGTATGTCTCATGTGAAATTACTGTGCCTATAAACAAATCCACTTATAGTTTGTATTGGACTATGTCTGAATGAATTATGTGATTTTTAAGGAAACTGAATGTAGTGATGGATGTAGAAATATTCTCTCTGTGATTGTATTGACATTTAACTTGCTTGTAAGGTGGGACTCGAAGCATATAAGTTCTCTTATCTGAGTATTGGTTGCTCACGAGTCCGAACAAAATTGTCATCCTTCGCATCCTATTTAGGTTGAAGAAGCATTGGAAATCAACAGCTTGCACGCTCATTTTCCTTTTGTGATGTTCTTGGGATGTGACTTTACAACTAATTCCAGATTCTGTATCTTGGTTGCACCTCCTTGGTTCCTTGTTTACGTAATATTTTCTTACCAAGAAATTGGATACAATATACGTGGACAAGATTAAATTGTGATCGTGACACTGCAAATCCGAGAAGAGTAGGATAAAGACCATAGATGTATGAATACAGGAGATGATTTGAGTTCTGATGGTTGTCAGATTGAAAAATACAATAGATGATCTTTGGTGACAAATCCTGTAACGTAATTTATTGTCATTTCAGTTCTTGGTCGATCTGAGTCCTATCCGCTCATAAAGTGCTGTTCTTTTCCTTGCTATTGCAGATCACCCCGTGGACACCGATCAAGAAGCCCCAGGAGGAGATTCTAGTTATGCAATTGTTTTGAGGATTTCCTGCCGGATGAAAAACTGGATGTTTGGACAAGTTTGTCCTTTTCTTAACTTGTTACAGACTGTATGAATGATGTTAAATCTATTTGCTGTGGATTTTTTGCTCTCACTCACTTTGCCTGTAGTTTTCCTCGTCTTTTTCTTTTTTCTTCCCTCATCCCCAGTTTTAAAGTTAGCAGAGGAAATGGGATTGATTTCAGATGAGTTGCAACATGGCATTTGCTTGTGCTTTAGGATTTACGGAACATTGCGATGTATTGAGGGGACTTGTGTATTGATTATATATTATGTATTTTGTGTTTGTCTTGTTAGAAAGCTTAACCGGGATCGGCTTATATTCCAACCACCCTTTTGAAGCTCTTCAAATTTTTAAATCAAGTGTGTTCAACTCTATTACTTGCTTAATGAAACGATGCTGTTACTCAAATTAGCTCATCAAATTTTTAAATCAAATGTGTACAACTCTATTACTTGCTTAATGAAACGATGCTGTTACTCGAGTTTCGACTCGTGATTGGGAGCACAGGATTAGATTCAGGCTCAATGGAAAACAAACAGAGCGCCTAGCAATGCATCTTCGATTACTCTGTTAACTTCATTTGAGTTTTACCCGAAAGGGCAGAAACAAAGTTTAAATGCATTAGCATTCTTGAAGCTAGTTAATTTTTAAACCAAGGCTAAAGAACCATCCAATGGGCACAATCTAAGCCCTCTCCTAACCTAAGTCACACAATTTACGTGCGGGAGTGTTAGGGTGAAACCGTCATTCAAAAACATCCCAACATATTAAAATTTGTGATTGAGAGCAGGAGCGAAGTGCAAGACATATTTGGGTTTTTGGTCCAGCTGAGGTGCATAAGATAAAGAGTTGCTTTAGTACCAGGCTTGTTTGCGGGCTGTGGGCCTATTCCAAACCCCCTTGACAATTGAAACTGATTGATGTATTATTCAGACTTCGCCAAAATTGGTTGATTGTAGTCTTTTAATACCGAGGCCGAGTTTTTTTACGGAGCTAAACGGGTTAAAGGAGTTTATTTTGCGAAGCAAAAAACAAAGAGAAATAAGCCCATTAATACCGTAGGGGGGGTGGCTAAAAACTGACTTATTTTTCTTCACAAAATACAAAGAGAAACAAGTCCCTTTAGCCCCACAGGGAAACTTGCCCTGAATGATGTGTCTGTCCTTCAAAGGCTGTCACTTCGTAAGGGAAGTGTTCATTGGGAGTATTATTAAGTGATTTTGGGTTTCATTTCGTGTACTGAATTCTAGATCTAAGTTAATGTGTAGTTATGAAGGGCGTTTGGCATCATTTGTCGATGTCTCATAAGCATCAAACTTTTTATGAATGGAACAGCCATGAATAGGTACGGTTCAAGTTTCAACTTTGACATAATCAAAAACTAATTATTTTACCAAGATCGTCGGGAACGAATCTTTCAAACTATCATTTTAATCCGATGCCGGTCAATGCGACATTAGAGCATTGTAAAAAAAAAAAATACACAATTGACACAAATTTTGAGATAAAGATGCTGCCATCATTATTTTTTTTTATAGGCAAAAGTAATATTTTATTAAGAAGAAGGAAAAGAGAATTCAACCAAAACATATTGCCATCATTGATTAACATAAATTTTGACATAATTAGGTTTTTAAAGTCTCTAAAAAAAATCTACCATTTCGAAAATCAAAGTGCATCTCGAATAGAAATAAAATTGTTACTAAAGTTGCGTTCTTTTAAACTTAACTTATTTTTTCTACCATTTTGAAACTTAAATGAAAATAAATTAAGTTCATTCATTCTTCTAAACTTAAATTTAATTATCTAACACACAAAATTACAAATAAGTCAAGTTTAAGGATGAGAAATAAGTCAAGTGTAGAAGAATAGACTGAATTAAAAAATAAATTAAGTTTAAGTTAAGTTTAAAAGAATGCAGTCAACTGTTTTCTTAAAACCCTGAAGTTTTTTATCAAATTAAGGGTGGTTTTGGACAGTTTGTCTTATCTTTAAAAAAATTGCTTTTGTTTATTTTGCTTCCTAATTTTGTGAATTATTAATTCGTCTCGACGAGAAGAATCAAAAAAATAAAAATTATCATCGAAACTCATATTTGTTTAAATAAAGACAAAAATAAGTCGAAAAGTTTGATTTTTTGACCTTTTATTTTATTCTAAAAAATTTAAAATTTGGTTATAATTTTTTACTATTTTAATTCCTCTTGCCTAGAAAAATCAATATTCCAAAAAAAATGCGGCATACCATTAACAAGTATTGTTACTACAAATGTTTTTGAATAAATTTTGTACCAATAAGTTAAAAGTGACTTATTGGTCCAAAAACCCCAAAGTTTTTCTTAAAAAAAAAAAATCCCCAAAAGTTGAAGAGCCCTAATTTTCTTCTTCCCTCCTCTCTTCTACCTCTGCCCATGCACGCTTGGAGGCACAGCCACTAAAGTAAGTCTCTCTCTCTCTCTCTCTCTCTCTCTCTCTCTGGAGCTACAAGCTAGACAGCCATTGTTTTCTGAGAAAGTAAAAAAAGAAGAGAAAATACCGAAAACGAACTGACGTCTTCTACTGCTTTTGTTTGTTTCCAATAAGCCTAGTCGACGTTTTAATTCATAGAGTTTGAATTTGCGTTTGCTTTGCACTCACGATTCGGACTGCATAAGCTCTACCATTCATTACCTGTTCAGATTACTGCTCAATTTCTTAGCTGTACGTAGGTTCAGTAAGTGGATTTTAGTTATGTTGAGGTTTTCTTGTTTATTTTGTTACCCAAACAGGGAAAGATTATGTCTTGGGTTGTAATTTTTTTAGCAGATTTTTACTTGGACTTATGGATAGTCTGGTTAAGGTTGAAAAAACCCAGATTGCATGCTTTCCCTTCACACATTGAGTGGTCCTATTCTTAGACCTCCACCCCTGTGCTTATTACCAATTCATACAAACATTCCTTATATCTATATATACATAGACGGATATATATGTTTTATCCTGGTAATGGAACTAATCGATATCTGCATGTTGTAAGGTACGAGTGGACTAAATAAAAATACGAAGGAACGTGACTGTAGAAATGTGTAAGGGACGTGTGTTTTTTTTCTGCTGATGAGTGTATCCGAGGCTTTTTGCTTCAACTGGCCCCCCGAGTACATGGAGTTCCTGCGATAATTCCATATGGAAACTATTGGGCACAACCCTGGATGTACCCCTATGGGAGTGACTTAGGCTTCATGGAACTCACTTATGCTTGATGAGGCACTTATTACAGATCAACTTACCACTTGGCAACAGCCTTAGTTGTAATGGAAGCCTGTTCTTATTCTTTCTTGCTGAATTGTGGAACATCTTTCTGGTACTTTTCAGAACAGAAAAATGGAGCAGAGATTGGCTAATACATGGAAGATGACTGTGAATGAGAAGAAATTCATTGAGACTGCTTTGGTAGCGGACATTAGAGTTGATGGTCGGCGTCCATTTGATTATAGACGGCTAACTATCAAGTTTGGTAGGTAAGAATTGTAAATGTGGCTGTCGATGTTAATGGAATTGAATGAGGTGCAGGCATGTTTTAGGTACTTAACTTCTTTGAACCCCAATCTAAAAACAAGACTGAACTTGAAAACTGTCTGGTCATTCGGTATAGGTGTGTGGCCATCCCCATGCACATGGAGGCACAATTTGAGTGATGATGTATATAGTTTTCACCACATAACTATGTAGCACGTGGGACAAGGATGTGTGCTGTGCACCCGTTATGGGATCCACCTGGGTCCCATTATTAGATCTGAACTGTTCATTTTGTTCGTCTTGCCGAGTATGTAGTCCACGTAAAAATTCAGGTTGATCGGACATCGGTAACTATTGGATTGGTGAACATTTAACTTACGTTTTTGTAAAAAAAAAAAAAATTCACCTACAGCTGTTTCTTTTCCCAAGAAAAATGCATTCTGAAAACACAGTTACTGACACTTGTCCTACACTCAAATCCAAAGTGTCAAATTTTTTCTCCATGTTTTCCGTTTTGGACACTCCGGGGACACTCTAAAAAATGCTCCGGACAGTCTTGGGACACTCTCAAAACAAGTCGCAGGTGTTAACCAAAATATTACGATCTGATTGAGACTTAAAACTTACGGAAGTTTTCTTTTTGTGTGACGAATCATAACATTATTGATTGTAAAGACAAATAAACGATTAAAAGCTTTTGTTGAATTTTTTTTGTGATATTATAAATCTGATATAAGGTACATACGGGTTTAAATATTAACATTAGAGCCATATTTGGTTATTTTTTTATTCATATATCTGTATGCATAAAAGACAAATTAAAGGTGTCCCCCGACGTGTCGTGTCCTTCAATTTTTTACAATTTACTTGTCCGAGTGTCAGTGTCGTGTCGCATGTCCATGTCTGTGCTAAAGGCCGCATAAAGAGTTAGGTGAAATAACTCTATAACTTAAGCAGATGTCCTGAAAAGGAGGGGCTTCTACATGTCTCATCGTGTGACTATTTAAGAAATAAGAGACTCCTCTGCTGTCAATTTAGCTACCCATTCTTCCACTACCAAATGTTAAGGATAGACTTGTCTAATTTTGGATGTGGGTTTGGTACGTTGGTTACACCCATATCCATTTACCCCTGTCGTTCTGTATAGACGTGGATGGTAGCTAGATCAAGTGACAACAAAGTTCTGACAATTCTTTTTACTGTTTTTTCTTGTCTTTTACCCTCCAAATATTAGTCTGCCATTATATATCTAAATTGTTCAGTTTCCTTTAGAGATTTTGTAGACTTATTAGTTATTACAGTGCTTCTGTTTTGTGTATGTTAATTAATGTAATGAGTTAATTACCTTAGATTTATGTTTGTCTACGTACTACTACTCCTTCCTGAATTTTTATAATTTTCATTGGGATGGCTAATATTATACTCTGATGATAAAACTTGGACTTGTATTTAAAAGCCCCGTCCTTTTGTTCGATATTAACTTAAACAACTTTTATTTACTTGTTGGCAGCAGTTTATGTTTGTATAGTCCTGTCAGTCTCTAGCATTATCCACTCATTGGCGCCAGTTTATGTTTGGTGTGAATCATGCAATTTGTCTATATGGATGTTATTTTCTTTCTCAAATTAAACCGACACAGTTTGGCTTATTGAATGTATACATTCCAGTGTTTATCATATTTGTTGTTATCGTTTTGGACATGCCCCTCTGACTTGGTAAAATGATGTAGTTGTGCAAAGCATTTAAATAATGGCTTAATGTGCAGAGAAGATGGTTCATCAGAGGTTCAGCTTGGCCAGACTCATGTTATGGGTTTCGTAACTTCCGAACTAGTTCAACCTTATCGAGATAGGCAAAATGAAGGGACCCTTTCCATCTTCACTGAGTTCTCTCCAATGGCTGATCCTTCATTTGAAGCAGGCCGTGCTGGAGAATCTGCTGTGGAGTTGGCACGCATCATAGACCGCGGTCTAAGGTGATTTTTATGTTTTTCTTCTCTCTCTCTCTCTTCTTTTTTAGCTATCAAAAGGATTGGCTACGGCTTTGTTTCATAATATGGCTAAGGAGCCTAAGTTTTATGAACTTCAGTACATGTTTTTGGCTCATATTCTACCATAAGAACATACTGAGAATTTTTGCTTTTGTTGTTTCCTCTTCCTCATTGATTATTGTTATTGTAGGGAAATCCCACCTATGCATACTTGACATCTTAAACATATCAATGTGATTTTGAATTCCCTAAGTTCAATGTACAGCTCCAGAACATACTTTAAGCGGTGACTCTCTATTGTGACCAGAGTCGGATTTTAGCAGATACCAGGGGGTCACGTTCCCCTCCTGCAATTTTCAATACTTGCACCAGTATCACTGTACACTAATTACATCTTTCATTTACATTCCACAATAATTATATCAGTGCCCCTCAAAATTATGAAACCAACCCCTCCTTGTACCTCAAAACTAATGCAACATGTCACTATATTCTGGTGCTAGTTTGAGTGGATTAGGGGCTTTTAGTTTTTGAGCTTTGTTCTTTAAACATGCATGGAGATATACTTGGATACAAAATCACATGTGGGAATGCTCTAATGGAGTAATTATCTGATCATGCTTGATTGTGAGAGTTTTCAAGGTTATGACTAATAGGTGTCCCCTCTGTGCCGAATTCCTGGATCCTCTGTGCCGAATTCCCGGATCGTCCGCTGACTATCACCATTTTTAGAAGGATCCGTAGCACTCTGTCAATCTTTATTACATAAGATGAACAGTGGGTGTTCTCAGAGAATAAGAAAACAGATTTGGTAGGGCTTGATAACCAAACCAAACTAAGCACTGTGTCCCAATAAATTGGCTTGGCTACATGAGTTTCTTTTCTCCATTCTGCTCTGTGTAGGACTTTTTCTTGATATGAGATCAAATATATATATATATATATATATATATATTTTTCGATAAGTAGTGATACAGATGTATATAACTTGCAGGGAAAGCCGGGCAGTAGATATGGAATCACTTTGCGTTATTGCTGGGAAGCTAGTGTGGGCCATTCGCGTTGATCTCCATATTCTGGACAATGGGGGGTAAGTAGTAGTAGAATTGAAAATGCAAGGAAATTTTTAATGTGTTTCTTGAGCAATACGTCAGATGTGTCCTTTTCTCTTTCTTGATTACGGGAACAGAAATCTTGTTGATGCTGCCAACATTGCTGCTTTGGCTGCTCTCTCGACATTCCGGCGGCCTGAATTTACATTAGGTGGTGAAGGCGGTCAGGAAGTGATAATACATCCACCTGAGGTAAGATTCTTTACTTATTCCTTTAGGTGTAATGGTTTAAATAAGCATAATGGTGTAGACATTAATCTTAGTTCTCTGGACAATAGTTGTAAACCATCTGTAGGAATATTCTGAAGTATTGGACAAGGTAAATAGAAAAAAAAATGTTAATACTTACATAGCTCTGTTCCTGATGCTTATCACGTTTCTTATTTCCCATTATTATGTAATACGAATTTAGAACCTTATATGGACAGTTTTGTAGCTTTCTTGTTTGATAGTGTATAAATATACATTGGTGTTGTGTGTGTAGGACAATTTGTTGTTTCCTCGTCCATCATGAGTAATATCCTCCCTGTCTAGACTCTAGACCTGTGAGGTCGATAACAATCTTATCGTGTCATTTCCATGCCTTGTCCAGTTCTTGTGTTTCTAGTAGTAACAGATACTTCCCTTTTGTGCCTCGTCAACTCTGAATCCTTTGACTTTATTTTACTACACTGATTTTACTACACAGATACTCCTTTTGTTTAAGTTCTTTTGTGTTGTGCTTGTGCCGCGTGGGGTGCTTTAGTAAATATTTGCACTTAATTGTTGAAGTTATAATGCAGGTTATCTGTCCAACAAAGGCTAATATGTTGTCTTGGTCCTTTCACGAATTGTTATATCTTATTATGAATTGCGATTCATTAGCGGATAGTTTAACATTTGTTTCATTTTGACAGGTGAGGGAGCCGCTTCCTTTGGTAATCCATCATTTCCCTATAGCAGTAACCTTTGGATTTTTTGGTGATGATAACATTGTGGTAGGCAAACTAAGTCCTAAAAGTATTTTGTTCTCTATTCATTAAAGAACACCGTTCCAAGTGTCACATTCACTTTGTAATTCATTTGGTGCTGCCTAGGTAATAGACCCAACCCATAAGGAAGAGTCCGTTATGGGGGGAAGAATGATTGCTACACTCAACACAAATGGGGATATTTGCGCCATTCAGAAAGCTGGAAGAGTGGCCATCATGCACACAGTCGTCATGCAGTGTTTGAGAATAGCTTCTGTGAAGGCTGGTGATATAACAAGCAAGATAAAAAATGCCGTGAGTTTTTCCTTTGTGTGGTTGTTTGTTCGACATTGTGTCTGGTATCATGTCGTTAACTCTTAGAACTATACAACATATCTATCCACTACTTATAAGACTGGGGCATCCTACTGTTTTTCCACCAATGGATGGAGCCGAAAAAAATGCACTTTCCTCCTACCTGAATTTTAGAAGGATAGAAGTTGCTGTAATCAAGTTTTACTTTATGACCTATGTTTGACACTAGTTTGTATCTATCTTACGCGACCAAGATAGCAGATTTTGCCCCCACCCGTTTAAGTAAAAAGCTAAATCAATTCCCAAAATCTTGAGGCCTTACGAAAAGATTCCTAGGTAATAGAAAGTTGTTGGATGTTGCAACTTGCATGTGTTTGCCACGTGCCCACAGTTGCTAGTGAGGAGAATAAATTTTTACATGCATTTCATGCCTTCTATATAACTGCGCCCCCAACCCAATACCCCCCCCCCCCCCAACCCCCCCCCCCCCCCCCCCCCCCCCCACCCCCCCCACTTCCACCGTTCCAAGTGAACTTGTAAAAACTCCCATCGCCAACAGAAAAACTATTGGGGCCTCAAGATTAGTTGAGGTACGCCTATTTTGATGTGAACGGGTTATATAAGAAAAATAAAATGGGGAAATAAATATTCATATCTAATGGTAAAGCATCTCCTGGGCCTTGGATGTAAGCTCAATAATGATAAGGGGGCATCTTGTTCTTTAAGATGAGCAATAAAGGGTGCATCTAGCTATAGGGGCGGAGCTAGTAGGGGGTGTGTGTGGCACACTTGCCACCCTGGTTTTTAAGAAAGTTGTATTTTACACTAACAGAACTTGCTGGTATCCAAACAACTTGGTTTTTCACACAAATGATGAAAAGACAGCCATTTAAATGATGAATGGTTCGGATCATTAAAAATATGTCGATGACTTTCATTCAAAAACCACAGGAAAATTAAATCAATCTTTGTTTTTGTTTTAACGAAAAACAAAACCCAGGACAAAGCCTAACTTTACAAATTAACCTTTCTTGTCATATTGTTACTAAAAATATACGACGATACCAGTGGACGCCCGTTGAACAGCGCAATCCCTGAACCTAATCCTGACTCTGCCACTGTCTAGCTACCCAAATGGCAAGGTTGAGGTTAAAACTACAGATTTTCGGGGTTGAAACTAATTCAGTCGATCCTTTTTCTATGTTGGGAAGAACTGATCTTGCACGACTCCAGTGTTCTGTTGGAGTTTGTCCCACATCAGTTAATTATCTCCTCCAAAACTAGTATATAAGCCTGGGCGGCCTCTCCACTTATAATCAATTGGTTTTGAGTTGGATGCTTTAACATGCTCCATTATATCATTCACTAAGCTTGAGTGGTGAGTACCTTTACTAATGGCCTATGATATGACTTCGAAAAATGGAATTGCTTACTCTTTGATGTCGGAACTTTTTTTCTCCTGTCAAGAATTATATAAGGATGTTATGTGTGATGGCAACAGTTGGCACTCAGCAGTTAATTTTATGTGTGAAGTGGAAGGGAGGTCATGTTGATGACAATCTAATTGTTTTTTTGTTGTTCGATAAGTAACTATCATTCTCATATTGAATAGACAAGGCATGTTCCACGCATAATTTCCTGTTAAACTCTAAAGGTTGAATCATACAACACTGAAAGGGCACTGAGGAAGATCAAACGTCACTCTTCTGCTGCTTTGGATGTTCATAAATCTGTTGCTGACTGGGAGACCCAGAACCAATCCGTTGATCAAAAGCGAATGAGTGATTTGCGAGGGCATCAAGAGAGGTTAAAGCCAATATCAAAGGAAAGCGGAGTCAGTCAGAGCAATAACATGGAAGGTGAAAGTCAATCATCTGAAAATGTAGAGATGCGGTGAAGAGCCACTATTTCGGTGTTTCCTATGCTCCGTCCTCCCACTTTATTTGTCCATTTTCACTATTGCAGAAAAATCATCTTTATTGTCTCTTTAACATCTGTTATGGAGGATGCTCAAAACCTTGAGCGGAAGAGCTAATTGAGATCTTTTGGTTGGAGAATATCACGACAATACCGATCAAAGTGCTTAATTCCCAAAAATGGACAAATAAACTGGGATAGAGGCAGTATATGTATTTTGATTCTGAATCAGGTTTAAATCCGTTTCCATACAGAAATTACAGTGCTCTTTCAATTTGTTTGCAGGAGTGTTGACACCCAATAAGCCGCCAGAAGAGTCGACAGACGAGAAGCCCTCTGAAACTGAATCTGACCAACTTAATGCCGATATTATGCCAGCCCATTCCCCAGATGGGGCAGTGGGAACTGTAGTAGAGACAAACAGAAAAAATACTTTAGCAGATGCCGTGAAGCCTAAGCACAAGAGGAAAAAGAAGTCATCCTCCAACATTGATGCAAGTTAGATGAACAAAATCTTTTCTAGGTATGTTCTTTGTAGACTTTCTTGTGCTGAATTTCTAAGCTTGAATCAAAAGAGTAAATGAATCAACTGGTGCACCCGACGAAATTGACAGGGTTGACCTGGCCTTCAAAATGGGGTAGGGTGTGATTACATCGAATGCATTTTTAGTATGGGCTTAAGTGAGATCGGATTTACTACGGATCAAACACTGAGTCTTCTGGTTTCATATACTTGTTGTAGAAGAAAAATGAGTTGAACATCCATGTTAATAAAGATGAGTTTGAGAAATTTTTGCTGTTATTCGACTGTGATGCATCGATCGAAAGAAACACCAATCTAAGAAGTCACTTTCAGTTCACTCATGGGGCCTTGTGTTGAATTCTTGTTTTGTGTGCAAGCTCCTTATTATTATTTTTTCCGAACATCGCAAGCTGTTTATTTGATCAGGTTGTTTAGTCTTTTTTTCTTGTTCTCCTTAAAATCATGTGATTTTAAAGTGAGGCATGATGACAACCTAAGGAAACCTAAGCACCTGAGGAAAACATAAGCTCCTGTCTCACATGTTTATTAATCTAGCTCAACCTTGTCATTTTAGTGGATTATGCCCTTTTGTTTTGTCAGAACTCCATTAAAACGAAATAATCCTTTGATAATTCTGTTTGCTTCCCCCTGAGTAAACATCGTGGAAGATAGTCTTAACTACAGAACGAGATCGGTGATAGAATGAAACACTTTCATAAGACAATATTTTTGCACTACGGTTTCTTACTATGGTTCTTCTGCAGGTCCTCACTTATGTTTCTTCGCCGTTGTGTTATACCCTATGCAATCCATGTGGAGTTATAAATGTTTCCGAAGTTGCATGGAGCGTCTAGTCTTGTTTACTTGGAAAAAGACACCATAGAGGAAACGCCTGCAGTATTAATCTTCATTCGGGGTTTCGTTTTCTGCAAACTCAAGGATTGCCTTGTCTTTGGAAAACAGAAGGGAGTAGTTCTAGCGGTTGGCATAACCCTAAGTTACATTTTGTAGCATTATTAGATGGTGGTTTTACAATGAAACATGCTTGTTTTTTTATACATCAAACTGCTGACCGATAGTTTGAATCCCAGTTGGAACATCGACATTGGTGTACTATTTAAGTGAGAATCTAGTAGGTCAGTTGTTGTTCGGTTAGAACATTAGTGGGCTTCCAAGTTAAAATTTCGTTGTTCTAGTCAGGTACACCTATATGATCTGATTGAGTTTGTGTTGCATCTTTTGCTCGCTCGCTCTCTCTCTCTCTCTCTCTCTCTCTCTCTCTCTCTCTCTCTCATATTATGAATGGACATTTGTTTTGGGTACACCTTGTGGTAATGGGTTCCTCCTTGCTGTTGGCACTTCCTCACAAATGATTAATACTAACAAGTTTCTAATCTACGAGAAGTACACAAAGCTTCTTGTTTTCTGGTTAGAAAATGTTCTATTGCAATGGGTAAAACTTTATTTATTTATTTTTAGAACAGGAGTAAGTTGATCAAAGGGATAAGTTCTTTCTTAAAATAAAAGGCAAGTAATAGTATGTAGTAGGTTTGAATACTCAACCTTGTCTCATATAGCTGTGAAATGACAATCATTAATTTTCACTAATAAGGGCTCTTGAAAAATGAGAAAAGTGCATTTTTGTTTTTAAAGAACGTGAAAGTTGCCACAGTCCGAGTATTCTGCCAAGGATCTTCCGTATAGTCCGACTGAAACTAGTCAAGCACATAAACTATAGATCGAAGGCCACGATCTCGAGCAAATTCATCCAAAATTTCCCTATTCCAAGAATGGGGAAATTTTGGATGAATTTCTTTCAGGTCGTGGCCTTCGTCAAGGAGATCCTTTATCCCCTTGTCTGTTTGTTTTGTGCATGGAAAGACTGTCTATATTGATTTAACACTAACAAAGTTTAAGAAGGATGTTGGAAAGGGATTAAAGCTTTTGAACATTAACCCCTTAATTCATCTATTCTTTGCTGATGATCTGATCCTTTTTGGTATTGTGAGTACTGCTAAAGCTATGATGGATGTGTTAAATGAATTTTGTGTTATTTCTGGCCAAACCATCAATCTTAACAAATCCAAAGTTTTTGTTTCCCCCTATGTTACAAAATAAAGCTAAGAGAATAAGTGATTATTGTGGGATCCAACTCACTCATAATCTGGGCAAGTACTTGGGGGTCCATCTATTCCATAAAAGGGCTAGCAAACAAGATTTTAACCGCATCATTGAAAAAGTTCAGAGTAGGCTTGCTGGTTGGGTGTCAAACACTCTTATGCTTTCTGGTAAGGCCACCTTAGTGCAATCTGTTGCCTCTACAATCCCCAGTTACTCTATGCAAACCATGCTCCTTCCTGCTTCAGTGTGTGATAGACTGGACTGGATTAACATAAACTTCTTGTGGGGTGACACTCCTGAGAAAAAGAAAATTCTCCTGGTTAAATGGGATAAGGTGTGTAAGAGCAAGGTGTGGTGGACTGGGCATCAAAAAGGCTAGAAAGCAAAACCTAGCTCTTCTGTCCAAACTTTTTTTTTGGGGGGGTAAATTAACCACTTTTATAGAGCAAACAAACAGAATATACAGAGTTTTCTAATACAGACTCTGAAATGGATACCAACAAGGAGCCTTAACAAGGAAAAACAATGAGAACCAACGCCTAAAATACTAGCTAACAGAAACAACAGAACTAGCCAAAACGACAACCAGCTGGGAACTAAAAATCCTAGAATTTAAGCCCCAGATATCAGCCAGCAACGGTTCCCATCAGTCCGCTTGAGGCCTCTCCAAGAGCATAGGCATGCCTGAACTTCATTAATAATGTGAGAGCCCAAGAGAGGAGCAGGAAGAGCTTTACCTTGGTATATTCTAGTATTCCTTTCGCGCCAAATCCAATAAACAGAAGCTGCCAACGAGAGTTTATAGATTCTGCTAGGGATAGAGGCACCAATCATCCGAGAACACACCCAATCAATTTCCTCAGCCAGCCCAAAACAATTCTTGCAGTTTGATTCTTGGCTAATACCATTTTCCAAACCTCCTTAGAAAATGGACACTCAAAAAATAGGTGTTCATGGGACTCCATGGCCCCAAGGCAGAGGACACAATTAGCATCAATCCTCGTGCCCTAGCTAAGCAACTTGTCCTTTGTAGAAAGATGACCCATAAAAGCAACCACTCTATGAAGGCCCAACGAGGAACATGGTGGCGAAACCAAACACTTTTTGCCCATGGAACCTTAGGAAGAGCAGCCCTTAAAGCCTGCCAAGCAGAATTGGCAGAAAACTTGCCATCCTTAGTTAAGATCCACCTAACCGAATCAGGAATAGCAATGTTAGGGATCAAAGTAGGGGGGGTACGTGCAACAATTTCCCTTGTGGCCATACTCTGAGGTCTTGGCCATTTCCAAGTACCTTGATGTATAATGGTAGACACTTGGGTAAGCAAAGATCTCCCTCTGTCGACTACTACAACATCAACAAATTTCTGGTATAAAGGGCCTAAAGCATGCCAGTTATCAATCCAAAGAAAGGTAGAGGGTCCATCACCAATCACGTAGTTAATCCAAGGTTGAGCTAGATCTCTAAGATAATAAATCTTCCTAATGGTCCAAGAAGCCTCATCTGTCCAAACTTGGTTGGAAGGTTTCTAACCATGATGAAAGTTTGTGGGCTAATATCCTTAGGGATAAGTATTTGAAGAACCACACCATCTCCTCCTGGCCTAGAAATAGACCGGCATCCCATGTTTGGAGAAGTATTGTAGATACTAAACATGTCATTGACAAATGGGTGAAATGGATTATTGGGGATGGTAAAAATGTGAGCATATGGCATGATTGGTGGTGTGGGGATAAACCTTTAGCGCTATCTCACCCTGGGGATCATGTCACTAGTAATCAGTAAGCGGAGGATCTAATTGTTAATGAAAACTGGTATCTTGAGGATATTGCTCATTATGTGGATGATGCTACGCTAAAAAATATAAGGGCTATCACTCTCCCTATGTACACCCAAAGCTCTGACCATCCAAGTTGGGTAGGAACTGAAAATGGCTTGCTCTCCACCTCTACTGCCTATAATATTAGTATTAACAAGGAAGACACGGACTTGAAAGGTTGGAAATTGAAAACTCCTGCTAAATTTAAACTTTTATCTGGCTCATTCTGCATAACGAACTTCCAACCAATCAACTCCGTGCCCGAAGAGGCATTACAACCTTGGATCTTTGTCCAAGATGTAATACTTGTTCTGAAACTACTCAGCACTTATTCAGGGGATGTGACAAAGCTAGGGAGCTTTGGAATCATATTCCATGTTATCACCTGTTAAGAGGAAATATGAATACCTCCTTTTCCGAGTGGATTTTCTTAAATCTGAAATCCAGGAGACTGTCTGCCGATGGAAATAATGTACAAGGCACACGATTTTTATAACCACTTTGTGGCAGATTTGGAAGGACAGAAATAAAAAAATGTTTTGATAATGTTGATATACCTCCTTCTGTTAGTGCCAGGTCAATTATTTCATACTCTTGCGAAATTGTGGAGGCTTTCAAATCCCCCCTTTTAGGTGATACCCTTATTGCTCGTACTAATACATGGACTAAACCACTTGCAGGTATCATCAAGCTTAATACGGATGGATGCTGGTACGAGGCTAATGGAAAAGGTGGCTTTGGAGGCATATTCAGAGACAACAATGGATATTGGATTTTGGGCTTCTACGGCAAACATACTTGTACCTCCAGCTTGGAATCTGAATTATGGAGCATTTACAAGGCTTGGAGATCATTTTTGAGAAAAAAACTAGCCAGTGTGAAAAGTGAATCAGACGCTCTCAATACGGTGAACTTGATCAAAGAGGGCAACCCAGGGAATCACCCACTCAGCGTGGTTATCAATGAAGCTCACTACCTTATGAACCGTACTAACACCTCGATAGACCATATCTATCACTTGGCAAACCAATGTGCGGATCACTTTGCTCGAGTTGGGATAGAACAAGATGAAGACTTGGTAGTTGAAACTCATATGCCTATCTCTATTAGAGATAGCCTCCAGTTAAGGCAGGTACTAGACTAGTTTGGTACTTGTGGCGAATCTAGTTTTTGCTTCTGTTTTGTTTGGTCTGTATGCTAATATGTATGCCACTATGCACTCTCACATGATGCGGAACTCTTTTCCTTAATGTTCTTTATGAATTTCCGATTGACCCCAAAAAAGAAGAGGTTTGATAGGGAACTTGGCATGAAATATCCATGAAAGTGTAATGGACGGTTCAGATTCACACTGCATTTGTCATGTACTAACATTTTCCCAGATGAAAATCAGCAAGTAAGATCAGTTTCCAATGGGTTAGAACCACATCCACGTAGTAATGTGAAGAACTCTGAACTGCAATGTAAAAAATACAAATCTATGACGCAACATCAATAACAACATAAACAAAATTCTGGATTAAAAAGAGAAGTGGGGGCTTGCTATGAACAAAAACACAGCCTTTAAGAGTTCTTTTAAAATTCGGGTCATTAATTGTAGAAACAGACAGTGAGATGAGGCACAGCTGCACGCTCTTGGTCACAGCAGTCAGCAACCCCCCCTTCCATTAAAAAGGGGAAAATTTTTAGAGCCACGAACTAAAACACACAAATACACACTCACAAAGATGTGGGCCTCACACATTAGAGATGTTTAGTGTGTGTGACCTCTACATGCATTGTGAGTGTGTGTTTATTTGTAATTGTACTTCTTGTAAAAAGAATCATTGTAACCTGAGTCAAATAATACGCACAGATAAGCCGAAGCAAAAGTGAAAATGAGAGCGTGAAAATACCTTTCAAAAAAAAATATCAAATTACTAGAATTTATGAGAGCAGAAATTTAAAAGCACAGGTGTGTTTTCCTAAAGAGCTAAAGGGGCTTTACTTCCCTTTGTATTGTGTAAAAGAAAATAAACCCTCCGGCCTCCGGCCCCATAAGGAACTCGGCCGTAAAAGCGTAGAAAAGGAACTAAGAACAGGAGTGTAAAGTACATCGAAGGATTAGGTTAACATAAGTTGTAAGTTCTAACTTTACATGGATATTTAATACCAAGAATAAAGGTGTGAGATATGTGTCCGATGACAATACCCAATTCAAACAAGTTGATTACTCTGGTTTTTTATGATATTTGAAAGAAGAGAAGCTCGCAATGACAAGAAAAAAACCATTTCTATCGGGGAGAGAGAGAGAGAGAGTCATTCAATTTAAAGCACATTGGAAATATAATTTCACATAGTATCTTTAACACATGGTACAAGACAAATTAAGTATTTAGGATGTATCCCCTTCCTCATACCCAACATTATACACATGTTCCCACATAAGATCTAAGTTCACAACAGTACAACACTTAATACCAATACTTCTGTTAAGGGTGGCACGGACAATACCTACAATATCTCAGGTCAGCTAATGCGTTCCACTTATAGGTCAGGGTTCTTGGGTTACCCGTGACTCTTTGGATGCCAAAGCTGTGGTGGTGATCTTCTAGTGCCTACGAGACGGAGATGACAAGGCTGGTCCATGGATTTACCTTCTGTTTACTGCATTTTGCTCAAAGCGGGTCGAAGGAACAGAAGAACGTTGAACATGTAGATGCTGGTGTAAACCTCAACTACCACGGTACAATCCTTAACCGCTGCAGAAATTCAAAGGGTCTTCCTCCTTTGCATACCAGCTTGGCTTTAGCCGAAGCATAGGGATAAGATAGATCCTTGAACAAATTATGTATTTTCTATTCTGCCACTCAAGTCTGAAGAGAGATACCTGCACCCGAAAAGTACATAAAAGATTAGGTAGGTCATAGGTGAGAAAAAAAGGAAAGAGACATTGTAGGGATATACTTCCTATTAGGATAATTTCAGGGAGGGAAAATGACGGAAAATGTGTTATTGTCCCCATCTTATTTGAGACGGGGACGGGATGAAACCAAGAGAAGAGAAGATTTATATTTTCTTTTCTTTTTGGGATAGAAGGAGGGCAGAGAGAGGAATCTTCGAACCTAAGGAGTCCTTACCCAATAGGGACAGGAGGGGCCTCACCTTGACTTGCTCGGTAATGTTGAACCCAGGGTGTGTGGTGTGCACAACAGGCTCCCCCAATTCGGTAATGTGGGAATACAGCACAGAGAAGATCTGCAAGCTCCCTCTAATCGGGTGTTTTATAGCTTGATCCCAAAATTGGTGCTCTAGGATTAATTAGTACCCCATGAGTCTTCTCAAACGTCATCCAAAATTCTAGAAACCATGTCCTCCTTATCACCAAACCATGTGAAACTATGCCACTGAAGAACCAACCATCCTCGGTGACAACATGAGGTTTTCGTATGGAATATAATGGGTAATTATGAACACCACTAATCGACTAAAACTAGGAATAAAATTGACTATAATTAAGTCCCATTCCACAGCTTTCCAAATTGAGTAACGGTCATGTTGCTATCAGATTGTGAGCCATGTATTGGCAGTCTTATTACCAGAAAATAATTTCAAGCATCCGTGGTCATGAGTTATCAAGTCTTCCAGTAACAATTATAGCCACATAATCTCACAAATGCCATGAACGCTCTATATTCAGCTTTTGCATTTGATCTTGGCCGAAATTGTCTAATTTTAACTTTGAGAAATAATAAGATTCGCTCTTATAAAGTCACACAAGTACATCCCAACATTCTTGCCTCTTTGAGAAGATTGAGAATATACTTTTGCTAGGAGGTAAAGATGCCCTTGGCAGATCTGACAACATCAATCCCAAGAGAGTATCTTAATGGATCTGGTGGGGGTGTTTATCTAGCTCTCCTTCCGGATCTTTTGTTGGATATGGACAGAGCTAAACCTTCTCTAACCTTGATCTGCAAGACAAACACCATTTACTGCCTAACCTGCCGTGGTTAGCTGGAAGGCACTCCAATGCTTAAGTCAGGCTCAACTCCAATAGAGGAAAGTACAAAGCTCTGTGTGAACAATAACAATGTACCATTGTACCTCTCTAGGGTTTAGGAACTATACTTTACATAGAATGACTTGACTTAGGTTCCAAGTAAGCTCATGCCAGGAACATACTGTAACCACTTCTTGGATTGACACACCGTACGGCCACGTGATCGATACTGATCCACCACTAACCATGCAGACTTTTCATCTTCACCCGGGCCTGGACCTAGCTCTGCAATACCACAGACGTGGGCATATATGCCTCAGGCCACACTCACATCCCAGTGTGCTGGCCAAAGCATACTGGTTCGGCCCAAACACTCAGTGCTTTGGGTTGCCCACTCGCCAGGCACAATAGTGTTTTGGGTTGCCCACTCGCTGGGCCCAATTGGCGTTCTGGTTCAGCCCACCACAGCCCTGAGTCCTTGATCTTCAAATCCTTGGCTAGAAGAGATTTGAGATATCCTCCATATCATTTCCAACCCTTTTTTTTTTTTTTTGGCTAAGAACATATCATTTCCATCCTTACTATATCATCAAGGTACTCGATTTGAATAGTGCTCTCAACTCGCAAACTTTTCCTTTCATAGCATCATATCATGAGACGAAAAACCCAGTGGGATATCCATATACGAGTGTCCTAATTAACATGAAGAATGCATTCTTCACATCTAATTGCTTAAACTACTAATTGTAATCATAGTTGTCAAATCGTGAATCGAATCGAGAATCGAAATGGTCATTTTTCGAATCGTGAATCGAATTGAATCGTGAATCGCTATGATTCGGTTATGACTTCTATAGTGCATAGAAACCTATGCCTATTGATTAGGGTAACAACAATATATACTACAAATGAAAGATTTGGGCCTAAATCAATAAATACTTTCTTCTAAATGATGATTTGATAATAACGTGGAATATTAGGTAAGTTGCTTCTATTGCAACTACCAAGAGATGATGATTCGTAAAGCCCACTTATGGTTCTTTTTGTACGAAAGAGTTATAAGTACAAAACAAACCCTTAGAAGGTCTATAGGATTGTTATATTCCATTTATCTTACTCATTTTCGATTCACTCTCGTAATAAATCTCTTTTTCTTATTATCTATCCATATAACATAGACAAAAGATGACATATAACAATACTAGACCTTAAAAGAATATTTGAACCTTTTTCAACAACAAAAGAAGCAAAACAAGAGTAAAAAATGAATTTCGGAAATTTTAAGTGAATCGAATGATTCTGATTCACTTACGATTCTCGGCTATTTCCGATTCGGCAGCCTATTCGTATCGATTACCCACTGAATTGTATCGAATCGTACGATACGAATCGTAAATTACCAATTCACTATCGATTCTCAGCTATTTCTGATTCAGCAGCCTATTCGTATCCATTACCCACCAAATCGTATCGAATCGTACGATACGAATCATGAATCGTACGATTTTAATAACTATGATTGTAATTAGTATCACAAGAAAGTAGAGCACGAAGGGAGTTTATCTTTGCTACAAGAGCAAAGGTCTCCTCCTAATCAACATTGTATAATAAAGTCCTTCCCTAGCCACAAGTCTTGCCTTGCAACTCTCAACTGGTCTTCTATTTGCCTCACAACAAACATTTTCAGCCCCTTCATTTCTACCCCTCCTAAAGAGATACTAATTCTAAGTGTCATGATCTATAGGTTTGGCATTCACTATACCAGAGCTTCTTCCCACTTATAATCGGTGAGAGCTTCCTTCCAACCCTGTGGAATAAAATACAGAAGGAAGAGAAGATACAAATACCCAATATGAATGCGATAATTAAGTATTTGAAATTACCATACATATGGGATGTTAAGCACACTTCCTAACTCCTTTCTTTTCCTTTTGTAAAAGAATAGAAAGATGAGAGTAATCAAGCACAATAGTTTGAGGTACATTACCAGATGGATCAATTGAAAAAATCTGATATTGGAGAAGGCGCTAACGACTGGTTTGGTAGCCCATGAATAGTTTGATCCATCAGATGTTGAGATAAAGTCTTCAGGTCAGTCATATCCTATCGTCCACTAATGTCTTGCTCGGTACCGCTCTCAACAAAATTTTTCTTCCTCCCGATCCAAGAGTAGGACTCGTTCTTCTCTCCCTTTTAGTAAAGTTAAGCCTTTTAGTAAAGTTAAGCCTGAGAAACAAAGACTCGCAAAGAAACGATGTCAACATCTCTCTTCATCATTGTAATACTCCCCAAAAGAAATGTTTGAGGTAAAGAAAAGAGAGATTCATTTTCCTCCATATTTATTGTATTTAATTTACTCCATTCAAACTTTCTGCACCCATAAAGTTGCTTCTTTTCTCCCTAAAGTTCTGCAAAGCAAAATTTATATTTATAAAAAGGGCAAATTTTCGTAGTCGTCTCTCTAGTTTTACGGTTGTCTCAATTTCATCCCTCTAGTTTCAACTGCTACCAAATAAACCCTGTAGTTTGTTTTACGTTCCAAATTGGTAAAATCATTAACACGGTTAATGAAACTAACGGAAAAATATGATTAAAAAATTAAGTGCTCCAATTTTCAATCCGGTTGAACCGGTACGAAAATCTTATTTTTATGATCATTTTATCCTAAATGGTCGTAATGAATTTTTGGCTCTAAAGTCTTTCAACAAGCAACCGAAGACTCTTATTCAGTTTCAGGGCTCTCTTAGGGTGCTCATTGAAAAGCCTTAAAGTCAAAAATCCATTATGACCATTAAAATAAAATGATCAGAAAAATAAGATCTTCGCACTGGTTCAAATGGATTGAAAATTGAAACACTTATTTGTTTACACTGTTTATATATTAAAAAATATAGTTAAAAAATTAAGTGTTCCAATTT
The DNA here is from genome assembly GCA_019656295.1 of Rhododendron mucronatum var. ripense. Lineage (NCBI taxonomy): Eukaryota > Viridiplantae > Streptophyta > Magnoliopsida > Ericales > Ericaceae > Rhododendron > Rhododendron mucronatum. Next base: position 3,443,460 of record BPLT01000007.1, read on the forward strand.
TTAAACTGTTTGAATCGGTACGAAGATTTTATTTTTCTAATCATTTCATCTTAAATGGTCATAATGAATTTTTGCTCTAAGACCTTTCAATGAGCACTCTAAGAAAGCCTTGAAACTAATAAGGAGTCTTTGGGGTGCTCGTTGAAAGGGCTTAGAGCCAAAAATTCATTACGACAATCGAGAATAAAATGATCAAAAAAATAAGATCTTTGCACCAGTTCAAACGGATTGAAAATTGGAACACTTATTTTTTTACACCGTTAATATATTAAAAAATTAAGTGTTCCAATTTTTAATCTGTTTGAATCAGTGCAAAGATCTTATTTTTCTAATCATTTTATCTTAAATGGTCATAATAAATTTTTGGGTCTAAGACCTTTCAATGAGCACTAAGAGATCCCTGAAACTAAATAAAGAGTTTTCGGGTGCTAGTTGAAAGGGCTTAGAGCCAAAAATTCATTACGACTATCTAGGATAAAATGATCAAAAAAAATAAGATCTTCACACCGATTCAACCGGATTGAAAATTTGAGCACCAAATTTTTTAATCATATTTTTTCGTTAGTTTCATTAACGGTGTTAACGATTTTACCAATTTGGAACGTAAAACAAACCACAAGGTTTATTTGGTAGCAATTGAAACTAGAGGGACGAAATTGAAACAACTATAAATTTAGAGGGACGACTACAAAAATTTGCCCTTATAAAAAAGCAACTAGGTCAACAAAATTTAACACCAATCACTGTCTTCTATTAGCATGTTACAAAACTATTTGTTATGTTCCATCTACATAATTAATATGGGGTATCTTTTATTTACTAGCAATCTCAAGTTACTGAAGAGGTCCTCTAATGCGGCAGAGGGCTTGAGGCCTTTGGGCTTAAAGCCAACCTGAAATGTAGGCACGATGCCTATTTGTTTATAAATTGTGTTCTCATGTTTTTATTGTTGTTTTCCTCTTCTATTGTTTGTGGGAGATTGATTCATCATGTCCTAGATTAAAATATATTGCACACTTGAGTTGCTCTTTTTTTCTTATCAATTTTTTTTAGACAAAACTCATACAAATCTATTAGGGTGTTTTAACAAGTATTTTTTTTTTTTTAATCAACAAAAGAAATTTCATATACATGTATATACCTCTAACAATATGAAATCATTACAATAGGGGAAAAAAAAAGGCATTGAGAGAGCTTTGAAGAGAGACAATGACTCTTTCAGTGCTTCTACTTGCAAAAATTCAATCTACCCTCCTAAGCCTGTCGATTTAAAAAAAAAAAATTAAAAACAATCTAACCAACAAAAAACAAAGAAAATAAAAGAACAATTGTCAAGGTGCCAGCTATGCTAAACAATCAAACCCAAAAACACAACCCAAAAAAATAAACACAGCTCGAGAATAGCTAGTCATGGCACTGCACGAGAACACCACAGTTCAGCAAAAATGAGTATTTTGTTGGTTCAATTTGGTATGTCTTTTTTTTTTCTTTATTTTATGTTCTCTTATTTTTACAATGAAAAACTTGCAACATCTACATCATTTTACTCCTTAAATGTTAGGAAAAAAATTGCAATTAAATAAAGCAAAGCATTTTGGTCCTAATTGATCCCTATATATTCTTGTCTATATAATAAGATTTTTGATTAAATATTTTTGTCGAGAAATATCACAACATACTTTGACTCTTTATTTACTTTCAAGTTTCAAACTCTGTGTGTAAGACTCTTTTTTATCCTACATTTTAGTCTTCACCCGAATATGAATCTAAATGAAAGAATTGCATAAATTCAATGACAATAAAATTTAGAGTCACCTCATAAGCACACTATGCTTACAAGTGTGGTAAACTCCGCAAACCAAGTATCTGGTAGGGCCCCTTTCAAAAGAAAGAAAGAAAGAGTATCTGTTAGGTCACCGCACTAGTGAGTATGTGTGATATTTCAAGGTGCGTACCACAAGTGTTTTAATAATGCGTAGTTGAATTACTACCTTTTCGCCATACTCTTCATCTTAGAGCATTTTTGGCAGATTATTTAATACCAGAAGTGTACTTTGCTACCTCATATAACATCTTGATGGGTGACTATTTATGGTGCACTCTTATAGATCCTATCGATCCTTCAAACACTATTTTATCAATAAAAACAATAACCATTGCAAAAGACGACAAATAAAGCACAAAAAATAAGAAAAGTGAGTTTTAAGAATAAATAAACAATCCGAGTATGGCATTTGAAGGGTGAGATAGTGTTTAGGAGTCTGTTGGAGCATGTAAGAGCATCTCCAAAGCCCGTGGGGCAGTAACGGAAAGTTTTGGCATACTGTCTTAATCCAACCATGTGCCAATTTGAGAGCCAAACACAACATGGATTTGGCTGCTGCTCAATATGCTTCAAATTTGAAGCTTGCTGCGGAATTGAAGTTTTGACCTTTTGCAATTTTAAAAGTGTCCTTTTTGTATTTTTCCCTAAAAAGTGCATTTTTTCCCCTATAAAATTGAACTTGAGAAATATATTTGTTTCATTCACGCTATGGACTCCCTATACTCTCAATTTAACTTTTTTTTTCTTCACAACAATTTCAAGTTTATGGTGATGTGGATGAAACCACAAACAAGAAGACTAGTATTTATTTGTTTCCTTCACACTATCGATTTATTGTGATTGTTATTTACTATATGATGAACTCAAATTTTAATTCGTTTCATCAATAAAATAAAGTATTTTTTCGCATAAGTTGTTTTTATTTTTATGTTCTTATGGGAAAAAAATTAGTAAAATTTTTTTTTTAGTGAAGAATAACAATTTGACTCAAGGAGAGGGAGGTTTGACTTAATTATGGCCAAATATAATTAAGTTTCAAATTAATTTACTAAATATAATTATTGGAGTTCAAAACAATTAAAAGTTGAAAAGAGTATAGTACAATACAATTTTGACTCAAGGAGAAGGAGGTTTCTTGATGTCAAATTTGAAGATGTCACATAAGCCTTCAAATAAATTTAGCATCTCCAAATTTTGACATCAAGGTTGGAGATGCTTTAAAAAATATAAAAACCTTCAAATCTTTTGATATGAGAAGTTTGAGAGGTCTACTAGAGATGCTCTTGTGTTTTCTTCTTCTTTTTTCTCCTCATTACTATGTATGTATGTTTGCAAAACTTAATATTTCTCAAAAGTATCCCATTCGTTGTTCTTTTTGTTCATCTCTACGAGCATCCACAGTGGTATAATCAAAACCAAAAGGTGGCTAAGGTTAGCAACATTTGCTCAAAAAAGAACTCACATTGGAATAACCAAACTTGGCAATCTCTTAGCAACTCATCAAAGGCCATTGGATAATCAAAAGTATGGGTCTACTAGTCATAGGTTGATATATTGTTGGCTCTACCGGAGATAGGTAAATAACCAAATTTAGTTGTCGCAACACTTTCTCAATCAAGTATACCATCATTACACAAAAACCTAATCTCTCTTCCATTTTCAACATGTTTATAAGAAAAATACTTTTAAAAACAGTTTTTATTTTTTTTACAAAAACTATTTATTTATTTTTTGCGAAAACTATTTTTTTATTAAGACTTTTTTTGCAAAAACTTTTTCAAAACAGTTTTTTATTAAAACTTTTTTTCAAAATTTTTTTTTACAACTTTTTTTTTTAAAATCAAAGTTTTCGAAAAACTATTCTCTTTTTCTAATAATCTGTTTTTATTAGTTTGAAAACTATTTAAAAAAAATTGTTTTCTATGTCACAAATTTTAGATTTTTATATTGAAAATGTGATGTGGCAAATTTTAGTTATTCAATTTTGATTGTACCATTGTGGACATCTACATTGCTAACCTTAGCAATCATGGATAACTAAAAGATGATGTGACAACTTTTGATTATTGACTTTTGGTTATTCCACTGCGGATACTCTTAATGTAATAATCAAAAGTGAAAAATCAAAACTTGTCACGTCAGCTTTTGATTATTCATTTAGAGGGTTGTTAAAATTAGCAATGTAAAAATTAGAGGGTTGTTGCTTTTGATTTTCAAATGCCCAAATTTGATTATTGGTTAAGATGTTGCTAACTTTGATTATTACAATGCGAGCATTTTTTTAAGCACACATTGCTAACTTTAGCAATCTTTTGATTTTGATTATTACATTGTGGATGCTCTAAGGGTATCTTCATTGGCATAACCAAAACTTATCACCTCATCTTTTGGTTATCCATTTAAGGAGTTGCTAAGATTAACAATGTAAAGTCCCACAATGGTCCATAATCAAAAACTCATTTTTAGAGAAATAGAGAAAGTTGGGAATAAATATAGGTAGGTGTGTCCATTGATCGTGATAGGATGAAAGAGGAAGAGAGAGAGTGTAGTTCCCTATTAAATTTGGTTATTCAAAGAGAAAAGATTGCAAGTTTTGGTTATCCAAAGGTCAAAATTTGGTTATTGGTCAAGGGGTTGCTAAGTTTGATTATACCATTGTGAGCCACATTATGGACCAACATTGCTAACTTTAGAAATTCTTTAGTTTTGGTTATGCCATTTAGAACACTCTAACTCTTCCACTTTATCTTCTTGTCTATTAACTTATGAAAAAAACTAAAAAATTGATGATCCAAGAAAAATATTAAAAACTCTTCCACTTAAGGCCTTTTCAATTTATCATTACATGATAACAAGTGTTTTTATTTCGTTTGTAAACTACATTATAGATTCGCTTCTAATTAAGTTTTAGAGAGCTAAAAACTTTGATTGTGAATATGAAGATTCCTGATTTGGATAGTCATTAGCACTCCTAGATGATGTGTTAGTAATTATTTTCGCAATCTCTCTCCCTCTCCCTTTTCTAATTATAAATTAGGTCAAAGAACTTTCATCTTGAATAAAAATTGTAATTAAGTTGAGATAATTATGAACTTTTCTTTTCTTCTTTTTCTTTTGAAGAAAGTTTGAATGATTTGACTAGTTAGGAAGGATTAGGGTACATTAATCGATATAAGATTTGTTTATTAACATGTCTAACATTTGAGCTTTATTTGAATTTGAACAAAATGAAGAAAGATTATGCAGTAAAGTGGACACCTAGTGAAGTGGCATTTCAAAAAGGGCAAATTCTTTGACCCCCTATGGTATGGATCATGTGTGGATTGCGTCCCCAACTTCAATTATGACCGCTAAACCTCCATGTGGTTTGTGGACCAATGTGTACAGTAAAATCCGTTGATGAAACTCGCTAGTTGACTTTAAAATACTTATCTTCTCCCTCTCACACAAACCACATACACGTATAAATACACACTTACAAATGCAATTACAAAGATAAATATACATATACAATTAACAACAATCAAGAATTAAATCACTTCAAACTTTTAGTTTCACAAAATCTATCATATCAATGTCTCCAGAGCAGATTTTGACCTGACCATTAACAATCAAAATCAATTTTTTCACAGAACCAGAATAAAATCACCATTGAGCTCTTCCATACTCATCCTAAGCAAGACAACCAACACGACCACCAAACCCGGATCAAAATCATGCAAGGATGTCATTGAACCAACGAACTCCAAACCCTAATGGATCTCCTAATAACTATTACCTACACAATTCTGAGGTTTCCAATTCAAATAAAAGCCCTAACTAGATTGAATTAGTCAAATTTAGTGCTCAAAATAATCAATTAGGGTCATTGATGATTGTGAGTTCAATATAGATCACTTACAGGAGCGGCGATGTAGATCATTTAGCATGTCCCTTAATTCGAACTTGACTTGGTTCAATTAGGTCTTATTCGGGATTCATTCAATTACGGCTTCAATATTTTGAAGTGAAGTATGTGGGTGTTGGGGCACACAAATTAATAAACTTAACCCGTGCGTTTATAATTTCTCAATTAATACATTTTTTGTCGGTAAAATAACAAACTAATGAGTATATCTGTAAGTTCATCTTATGATCAACAGAAAGGGATGCGTTTGCACAAAAAGATGGTGTCAAAATTTAGTACTTAAAGAAATATATAGACAAATATAATAATGAAAATTTAGAGTAATTTTACTGAAACTATCACAAAATTATCGGATATAATTGAAATATTCAAAAAAATAAATATAATTTTACAAAATCGAGTGGGGGCCCGTGTCCCCGCAGGTCCCCTCTTGCCCTCAAGTATGGTGGCAGGTCATCCAAACACATCTTATTGTTGGTGAAAAATTCTTACGAGATTAATCGTCCACCATACAAATGTGTATGTCGGTGAAAAAGATCAGAGGAAAAAGTTGAGAAGTGGAGGAAGAAAAATGGTGCTTTTGTAATCTTCAGGGTAGATAAGGGTGATTTTTGTGCCATTGCACTCATACCCACTTTGTTGCCCACACATCCGAGAACTTGGATGGAAATTCTGACTGCGCACATTGTCCACAAACCACAAGGATGTTAAGTGTGATAAATGAACGCAAAGGGTAATCTGCACATTGCTAAAACCAAAGTGGGATAAAGTAAGTTTTGGCCTTTCAAAAATACAAAATCATAGGGAGCTTTATGTTGGCGCCAGTAAAGAGAGTAAAAATATGGGTAGACACTGTGTTTCAAACTGAATATTAGATAAGGTGGCACTTGGCCAAATTCAACCTAGATAGCAAGTATAAGCATTGCAAATTCAATAACCATGATAAGCAACCAACCTGAGCGTTTTCTTTGTGCCTAAAGGTCCATGTGTTCCATAACTTCAGTGTCCTGCTCTTTCACCACTTTCAAGGTTGTGCACATTCTGATGGAAAGCCATGATTTACCTGCCATCAGAAAAAAAAAGAAGCCAAGGTTATGCAGAATTTGACTACCAGACAAATAAACCTACCCATTTTTTTAGGGCAAAAAATAAATCCCCAAAGGGGAAAAAGATCAAGGGGACAAGGACTTTTGGTGCACAGGCTGCTTAATGAGAAGTTTCACTTTCCTTACACAGCCATGTCATCCCCCTCACACCCCACAGGGTACACCCCTTAACACCTCCATCACTCTCACAGTAAACAAATAATAGCATCAAAAGAATGCACAAAATTGCATGCCAAAACCATTTTGACAATACAATGTAATGGGATTAACGGTTAACTAACAAACAACAATAAATGCTTTATCATTGAGTAAATTAAACAAAACCTAGTGCAAATGCTAATGTATTCTACTTAAGTAAAACTAGCTAAAGAAGCATCATAAAAACTCGAATAGATTTCTCTCAAGTATGGAGAAAAAACTGATAAGTTCCCTTGATCGTATATCTAAAACTGATATCCAGCAAACCTATTATCCAGCTTAATAAGAGATGCACATGCAAATGAATAGCAGGCGTACACTAAATTTAGAAGAACATAAGAATATCATTAGAATCATGCAATATCTTTCTAAAAAAGTCGCATGCAGTCCACTAATCAGGCTTTTACTCGTCTCATAGAAAAATTGAGTCTACAAAACTCACTTGTTCATTTATCAGAAGTAGCATAAACATTTCCGAAGATTACATAAAAAGTCAACCGTGAATCCATCCATAACTTTCAATAGGTTCTAAAAGAATTGCTAAAAGATTCTGAATTGCTAATGTTTCTTCTCATCTGACGCACCATTCTCAACCTTGCCGTCAAAGCCATGATAAGGAACTTCAATCATGGGTCTTGGAACAGGGCGTTCACCAAAGTCTTTCGGAAAGAATTCAAAATCAGGGCCGAAGTTGAACTTGACAACACAATTTGGTTGATTGGGAAGAGTATACATGGAAGCCGCTGGGTAGTATCGTCCACCGTAAAGATCCGGAAAAGCAACACCTTGGCAAATCCCATTTTTGAAGAAAGATATTTCACTTCCTGCAAAGAAAAAGAAATGGCAAGCTTGGAATATTACGCAAGGTACAGAAAGAGAAGATTGCTAATCAACATCAAAACCAACAATTTCATGATAAGAATACGAGTCCCAAAAAATTCTTCATGAAACACGAGAATTCCCAAACAATTAAGATGGTATGTAGATATTTGCTTCCTTAAAACTATGTACCTATATTCAATACTTTGGATTAATTGCCTCAGGTCCTCTACTAAGGGAATGAGCTCAATGGTTTGATACCAATATTTATACTCCGTGACTTGAAAATTTTGTACAAACAATTGGCATAAACTCATAAACTAGTCTAGTCGTCTCTCTTTTTGTGACATTGCATTATGGACCCAGGAACAGTGAATTTCCAACTTTCCCGTTCCAATTGGATCAGCAATTTTCAACTTTCCTTGGCCTCTCACAGGCCAGCTCACAACAATTAACTGATACTGACAAAAGTAATATTTATTGTGTTCGGATCTCCGTGTATTAAGAGAGATTTGAAATTCAGAGGTGCCATATGTTGTTGGCCCATTTACAGTGGGTATTTGCTTTCTAGAGAGCAATGAGCATGCATTAACAAACAAATACTTTCTAGTTAAACCATCGTTATAAAAGATCGGTACGCACTGTCAGCAGAAGGCATGAACTCAAACAAAGTAAAGGACCCTCGCAGTAAGAATGTTAATTCGACACATCCTACCTCAACAATGAGGGTAGGCTTAAATAATAAAAAAACAGATCTTGTCAATTGCATGTACAGTCAACTAATTCGATGCACAACTGAAATATTAAATAGCACCACAGCTACTAGAGTTGAGTTGCAGATATCCACTAAGAGGCCATCTAAACTAATGAATGTATGCCTCCAAGAATGTAACGACAACATGCTACCATCACTTTCATTCAAAACACTTCCTAATCAAGCATCTAATACAAAAAGTGAATGGCAAAAGATAAATCTCGAACATCAAAATCAGCTATGGTTAAACAATATGATCTCCTATGTTAAGACCTGTGACACAAGTAGCACATATCAATAAGTGGCGCTTCAGAAAGGAAAGAATATAAGAAAGGAAGGTGATGAAAAAGCCTATGAGGGATTCTGAAACCTGCGCGAAATCCATCTCGAATGAAACTTTTGGAGACCCATCCATCTTCTAGCCCGATCGCTAGCTTTTCCTGAAATGTGTCAAATCATGTCTACACAGATGTAATCTTTCCTTATATACTGCTGTTGTACCAGAAAAACCCAAATCTATCTATTGGCTTCCAACAGACAGGCGTGGTCACTGGCTCTGTAGGTTCCTAAGCAACTCCTCTCCTTCCTTCTCAAGAAATTGGATCTCTAAACCAGTCCCAATCAAACCAGAATCTCCAACTAGCGAAAGTAAGGCACGGAAATGAAAACTAGTATGCGAAATGTGAAACTTCCTATAGCATCTGCCCAATACCTGGTCTTCAATCCCTTTCCTTTTCTCCTGTAAATGAATCTCCTGCGACAGGTTCTAACTAGAGAGGAATGCCAGAGTGAACCGGGAAAAGAAGTCACATAGATAAGACAGTCTTCTTCCTTAGATATTCTTTCGCTGGACTGGTAGACTTCTCCTCTTTGCTTTATATAGAGGCAATTGGAAGAGAAGCTCCGACCAATGAGGTGATGACACATGCATACGCGGTGATCAGTTCGATCTTTGATTAATTAACATCTCTGTTTTTGATTGACCTCCTCTTTTCTTTAAGCCACAGGAGGTCAAATTCAGATTGCTGTTCAAGTTAATGAAGTTATTTCATTCTGAAAAAACCTATGAAGAAGGGAATCGCGCTCTGTAGGATTTGAACCTAGGGAAAGCGAGACCCCGGCTGACTCTATCTCTATACCTGTGCGAAAATGTGGTTCTGGTTGAGGAAGGGGGAGAAAGCCGTATCAAAGCCGGCCACTGACTTAGAGAACAGGTCTCCCCCTTTTCAGGTGAAGAAAGGAGTCGGTGCACTTCGGCATAAGCCTGAGGTCGAAAGAAGGGATCAGATCAACCTATTGAATCTAGAATTGTTAAAGCATTTCCACAAGGGGAATAGATCTCAATCGAGAGGGCGAACTTAACGGGGGAGTTGCTTTAGTTAGTGTTAACTAACCCTGGATGGTGAGCGGGGAAGCTTAAGCGGAAATGAAAGAGGAGGGTGAGGGAAAAGGAGGGAAGCCATGGGTAAAATAAAATGTGATTGGATAAAGAACCAATTGGCAAACCAATTGGCACCCCTTTCTCTCCGAGTGATGCACATCTGAATAAAGGTGTCCTGACTAGCAAAAACAAGGCAATTCAACTATACAAAGAGAAAAAAGTGGGGTGTAAAAGTATCTAGTACTCCTGTTACCCTGTAAGACTCTGCCGCAAGTGGAGTAACAGGAGCCTTGTGCACAGTGACACAGAAGATTTCCCTTTACTTGACAGCTTTCCTGAGCGCAAAAATGGGCAGGGGCCCTTTTTCAATAAGAAGGCAGAAAGCCCTGATCTGACATTCATTAGTTTCAGATAAATAGTGCCCCAGTTCTGGACCATCTGTCTGATTTCCCTTTTCCCCTTTTTCTATTCTTCGAGTGTTCTGGTGAATGTGGAGCCCCGCGTGGATTTCTTGTAGTACGAATGATATGATTGTAAAACTATAAGAAATGGTATTCTCTCAGGTCCAAAACATACAAAAAAACACTCTTAAATGATTTCCACTTCAATAAAAGTTGTCTTGCATACTGGATGATGATTAGACCATGCTGCGTGGGAGCCTTGTGCACAGGAATGACATAATTGATGAGTAGCGAACTACTAGCTATCTAGATCACTTTCCACATATGGCTATCCTGAGCAAGCTCATGTAGAGCACCGTTTATTCTAAATGCTTAAGCTTCCACAAAGTGAGTTCAAACAAGGAATCAAGCATAAGCACAATCGTGTCTTGCTCATGATTTAAAACATTTATACATGAAGACGTGTAATAAGAAGGGCAACATACACAGACTAAGAGACTTGAATATGAGACTTTCCAGAAACCAAATCTCTGAGATCCAGAAAAGCTACCAAGCAACTTTTTAGCGCGTATAGTATCTGAATCAAGACTCAAAAATGCTCCCATAGGCGCTCCCCTTTGTGATTAGGGAAGTGGCCTTGTGTTCCTCCCTCCCCTCCCCGTCCTCCGTCTTCATTCTCCATCACCAGCCCTTGCTTTTCTGACTCATTCGTCGTACTTTGGAATGTTGGCATATTTTCATTTCCATATTAGCCTACCATGAACTTCGGAGTACTTCCAAAATCAACTAAAAGAATTAGAATGTTTAACAAAGCACCTTTAGACCAAGTAAGATAATGCGGAAATAAACACAAAACAAAATATGTATTCACCAACTGGAAATCATTCCAGAAGCATATCACCATCCGGTTCTCCTTCAGAAATCTATGACTATAGGGAAAATTGGAATAGTAATTGTCCTTGAGAGAGTAACCTCCACAGACTTCAAGTAACACTCCCAAATGCCATTTAGAATCCCTGTTATGGCCTCGTTGTCCATGACTTTCTTTTGAGGACCATGTGCAGAAAAAAAAAAAACCTTGTACAGTTGGAACTGGATTATCACGAACTACTCACAGATTCTTGGGGTTTCAACCGCTCAGACTTTGCACTTTTGTTGAGAGAAACAAGCATTACAACTAATGAAATGGATTCTTCTACTTGCTAGTCGCCTCTTTGTTGTGGTGTCCCATTGTCATGGAGCACGATCAAGACATGCAGCAGTCAACTCACAGAAAAATTGCTTGGAAACATCTACAGGAAAGTTCATGCCAAACAACAAACAAGTACGGAAACCCACAACCTTTACAGTCACTTTTGATTAGGGCGTGACATGTTAGAAGTAATGTACAAAGCATATGCTTATCCCTATCACCACCCTCCATGGATGGAATATATAATCAAACCTAAGTTAACCTAACGATTTCCCTATTACCTATGCACATGTTATTCACCTTCTTCCCTCAAATAACACAATCCTTCAAACTGACAGCCATTACCACCAAACATCTCTTTATATCCTCTACACGTCTCAAGCCTGATAATTAACTCGGTCAAACTCATTAGGATATTATAGCAAACTTTGAAATACAGGAACTGAGGAACCTAAGAATTATTGTCCTCAACCTTGATCTAAAAATGAGCACTTCCCTGAACTCTACTAGCAACACTATTATCAATGCTCACAAACTTTCTTACTCTTTTTTTGCATGACTCGCTGGATAACAATGGCATTCCACCGAGCTGAATATTATAGTGCTGAAAGGGGACCGTATGTATCTATCTTCCAAATCACAAACATTTTAAAGGTTTCCTTTAAAGTTATAATTGGAAACAAAAAACTGAACGTTCACTTCCAAAGAAAACCGACACCTTCACTGGTTCTTAAAAAAAAAATCAATGAACAAGCAACAGTTTATGGCTACAACAACCAATCCAGAAAACAGATGAAACACATAATTGTAATTAAAATGCACCAACTTCAATACACAACAGCAAAAATTGTAAGCATGGATAGCAACTTACCCGGTACTACTTTAGGAGGATCTTGCTTCCCATCTGGCGCGCAAACATACCGCTGCCCCTTATACCAAACAAAATGGGGCGGCTTTGGTGCATACAAGCTTCCCTCAGGCAAGCTAACATAAAACCCAATTACATCGCCTTCCATATACCCTTCATCCCCGTACTTCTCTCTCAAAGCCTTGTGCACCTTACTCCCATCCACATCCCTATACCCGAAGCTATTCCCATCGTACCCAACCGGCGCCTGCAAATCCCCTTTCTCGTTCGACCACCCGAGCCTCGTATGGCCCGTTTCCCCCAAGTTCACAACCCTGACCTCGAAATACCAAGCACCCTCCGTTACCCCTCTAGTGGCTCTAACCATTCTGTACCCCTTTGTACTACCGGCACTCAACCTGTCATCACTCAATTCGACTTTTTCGGCTTTGTAAACCCTAGACAGACAGATGGTTGCGTCCGGGGTGTCATCGGTCTTATCGGGGAATCTCTGTATAGGAGTGATTAAAACAGTGTCCTCTCCTTGTGCAGCATTGTGGTTAAGGTTGTGATTGTTTTTACCTTTCTTTTTACCTCTTCTCGAAGTCCGTTTGGTCCAGATGCTGTTGGGGTTCTTCTTCTTCGATTTCTTCACTGCTGTGGTGGTGGTGCTTTTCATCCTTTTCATCGACGGTTGTGATGGTGTTTCTTCACCGTTTGTTGACAAAGACGAGAGCTGTTTCTGCTTCTTGAGAGGAGGGTCTTCGTCTTCGTCTTCAGAGACTTTGGTGAAATTTGGGGAATCTGTGGGGTCTTTTTCGTCATTGGAGAGATCGTCGTCTGATGGAATGGGTTCCTCTTTCACGTGGATGAGGGCTTCGGTTTCCGTATCGGGAGTTGAAGCGGAGATGGTGATGTTATTGGTGGCGGTTAGGGTTAGGTCGGCGATGCCAATGTCGCCGTTACGGAGGCTGTACCTGCTCATTGTACACAGAGAGGAAGGGAGGAAAATGCGAATGTGTAAAAGTGGAGAGAGAGAGAGAGAGAGAGAGAGAGAGAGAGAGAGGAAAGATTTGGTTTTTAGGGTTTGGTTAGTGAAATCGCCATGCAAGGAAGAGGGATCTGTGTTCACTGGGCGGAGGAGGGAGAGGGAGTGAGGATATAGAGTGAGAAGATGTATGTTATTGGGCTTGGGCGGAGTGGGCTTTTGGAGATAGATTGGGCTTCTTAATGGGCTGGATTGGTCCAGTGAGAGCGTACCATAGATCTCATAGGGGTGCAAACTATCCAAGTTTTTAAAGTGTTCAATAAGCTCGGCTCGTTTACTAAACGTTTTGTATGTCATAGAGCCAGAATTCCAACCTTGTAATGCAGATAGATTGGCTTGAGTTCTTGTTCCACACCTGTAACATGCAGATATCTCATTCTAGATGAGATGAACCTCCGGTCGAGGATCTTCTCCCACGGGCACCAACCCTCTCCTCCACTTTGAATATATCAGATGACTATACTCCGAACTAGAAAAATATTCCAAACATGTCGCTCAAAACACGATTAGGATGGTGCTGGTCCTTTCTGACATACAACTCCTTCATTATCGTTGACAATCAGGTTGATGTTTTAGCGAAGTATGATCACACTAAGTACTTTAACATTGGGGGAGAGTCTCAGACTTTCATGACAATATGTAATTATCCTTTGATATGGGATTTGGTGGAGCTGGGATAGCCTTGAGTTACCCTTTGGCTGCACTGGCAGCATTGGTTAATGACTTAGAAGGGTACGTGCATTAGGAGATTACCATTTGCGCATTCCACCTTATGAACACCGGGAAAGTAGACCGGTCGCTTTTGCTCCAACAACCCATCTTCTACCACAATCAAAGAAACTAAGTCTTTTTCAGTCTCGTGGCCCATATCTACGAGAGGATCTTCCCCCAAACGATCGATTCTGAAGAGACCGCTTGAGACGTTTCAACTGTGGATTAAAAACATAATAGCCTCCCGTGTTCATGTTTAACACCAGGTGGCCTTGTGAAACTCCTGATGTTTTCTACTCTGAAATCCATTGGGGGACGTTCGGGGAACGAGATTTTGATGACTTATGTTCGACCAGTGCCACCATGGGTCCCGGATTGTCCTTGGAAAGGCAATCGTTTTGCAACTGACATTGAAATTCAGGTCTTGTCATCACCATCAAAGCTCACACAGATGTAAGAGTAAATGTTTTACATTTGTTTTTACGTAATTTTCATAATGCTTTCCAATAACTGAGTGAAGCGAATTATGCAAAAGGAAATACTGTTTACGGTTTCCATTGTTCTTTTCATTGTGGTAAAGCTGAGAATATTTTGTAATCGAAGAAATTAATTTTAACCTTCGCAAAAAAAGGTCAAATCATTCGTACCAAAAAAGTGTCTGTACCTCTGTTTCCATGCAATTTTAACCGTAGCTCGTAAGGTTGCACAATAGTCTTTTGTGCAATCATGCGGCTGACATTATATGAGAAAACAGGTACAGACATTGTGGATACTTAGATACAGGTGACATGAGGTGCAAAATGAGTCCATTGCGCTCTCTCTCTCTCTGAGGTTGAAAGAAGTGAATGCTAAGACATTGTGCACGAGGGTAGCATGAACATCGCAGATGTCAAACGAAGGACTTGCGGGGATGAAGAGAGAATTGGATAAATGACAATGCAGCTTCACATTACTTGAATAGTATACTTAAAGTTCTGATTTAAGTATATCGTCTGAGGAAGATTACCTTGTTAAGGGATACCTTTTTCCTTGGTAAGTTATGATCTTATTGAAGCAAACAAATCACAACACAATAGGAACTAGTTCTATCGCAAGCAGGGTCGGACGGAAGGGAGTGCCGGAGGAGCCCGGGGCCTGCAAAACTTTAAATATTCTCTTTCATTGTACTAGTTTTTTAGATTAATTCCGAAATGTTTTATAAAATTTGCCCCTATAAATCCCTTGGATGAAAAAAAAAATCTTTAACAAAAATATGTATGCTTGGAAAAAACTTCCTGTAATTCTAAATTATCGATAATGTTTCAGTCGCATGTATAAAACAACTATGAATATATTGATGTCATCATTGTAAAAATACATTGGCTTGGGCCCAACCCAACTATGTACAAATCTTGTGTCCTCCACTGATCGCAACTATAGCTAAGTTCCGAGTGGACACTTTAACCCTTCTCCAAGAACTGATGTACCCTCGAATGTCTTCCATGACAGAGTAAGATTCTGCAAAGAAGAGCGACCCGTGCATTGGTGCTGAAAAACTCTTCCATTTCTCTCCCCCACAGCCAATATATTGTTGCTGCCGGAGACAATTTGAGAACAGAATGAGCCATGGAACCACCACAGCTGTGCTGGGGAAAAGAATAGATGGGGACGAGATTCAGTTTCCCAAGGTCCACAATGTTTGGTGATATACTTGTAGACAATGTAACATTTGAATTTGCCCTTGTTTCATGCATATCTGTGTAATTTTGGTTTTAGAAGTTTCATTGTAAAAAGCATTCTGGTTTCACTCCTCTCTTGAGTGAAGTTTCGTCTTATATGCGTTTCTCGTTTCATTTTGGAGCGGAGAGAATATACTCATTTCGCACAAGTAGATTTGCAAAATTCTGGTTGCCCTTTCAAGCCATGCATCCAAACAGGGTGCAAGTATCACTAGGACTAGGTAATGGTTTTGATCTTGGACCTGTGCAGGAAATTTTGAAGTGAAAAAAATGTCCCAGATGTGTGAATCCCTCTGCAAATCCCTCTACATATCTATCTAAAATCAAAACACAAGCTTAGTTTGTACTGTTTTTTTACCTCGCATGGCCCTGTTTAACTGCCGAAACCCTCAACTCAATTCAAATTCTAACTTTCGTACCTGTTGTCCGAACGTACTTCTTGTCCGAACATATCCGATCCCAGAGTTTCATTGAATACACAAACTTTTACATTATCCAAACAATTCAAATCACATTGGCCAGCGTCTACCAAAGAAATTTATGCAAACTTAGCGTCAATAATCAGAATCATGCTCAAAGCCATTCCACGGGAAATGACATCATCATCCGTAAAGAGAGAAGAAAAATGGATGAAAAGGGGAAAATGGTAACTCATATGAGAGCCCGGCATTTAGCCATTCAGACAGCTGGAGAAAAAGCGGGAAACCTAACTATAACAATGCTTATAACTTCCCACAAATTCAATCAAATATCCACCGACCTAAAGTGAATGTCAACAAATTGGACAAACGGACGACCAAATTTCAAACCCAGATATGAGGCAATTGATGGCACCCATTATTCTGTTTGATGGGTCTTCGAAAGGCCCATTATACGAGTATAATCCACCCACCTGTCAAAAGTAATTAGCAGTTTTTAAAGAGGTCAGGCTTTCAAGATGAAAATATGTTCTAGTTTTCATAAGAGTAAAGAATCTCACATTAATGATCCCAAGTAAGTGTTGCCAGTTCTGACTATGAAGTTGCACAATGTTAACATCAACTTGTGTTGATGCAGCAATGGTTCCAACATCCGTTGTTCAATAATACCAGCCAGTACTTGGTACCTGTTGAACATAAAAAATTCAGAAATATAACCCTCGTAAAACGTTCTGTGTCATAAAAACTTTGATATCTACAGTTCATAAGGGCTACAACAGGCTAGGCTATTCATGGATACTGTCAAACATCTGAAAGGAAGCCACTTATGGATTCATTGGAAGGCTTCAAAACACAAATTGTGACTTGGCACGAGGAAACCAAATCGTGACTCCCCAAGACCTGCGGTGAGCGGGATACTTGTGCACTATGCAGAAAGTTAGACAAATTAACTCTTCTAAGTTCATTAACTGCCTTTTTCAGATGTATGACGGTTGGCAAGGGCATAGACATGCCTTTATGGAGATGCACCTAACAAAGTCTATGAAACAGGAATTCAACTTTATCGCATCAATTTTTTTAATAGTTTGTTTGATCCGCAAATGAATAATAGGTACATTATTGCATGGAGAACACCCTTCTTATATTACTTTTGGTGACATCACTGACAAGGTTGCTTCCAAATGGCAGAAGAGCCAATGCTTAATGTTCTATGTTACACGAAACTAACACTTAATCCTACAGAATTACAAAATTAAGAAGTATGAGTATTTCATCCAGGGCAGAGTCCTAATCGTAAGTCGGATTCCTTTATGGGGCATATCTTGTCATTTTATTGCAGGAATTGAGTGCATGTTTATTCGAGCATCGTATCTTCTGAGGAAGTCAATAGAATCAATACCATGTACTCTAAGGGAAACGCAACCCAACAAGCCATATTGCAGTGGATTATACCACCTTGCTATATTGTGTCAAATCCATATGCCAAAGAAGAATCAAGCATAGGTTTTTCTCAGCATTAGCATTAAGGATTAGGAAAAGAAAACCGAAAAAATGTGGGGAAATGGGAGTACTCATGACAGCTCAGGACTAAAATCACTGCAATGATAATGCTATAGTGCAAGGAAGAAACTCCATGGAATTGATAAGCAATTATATAGGAGAACCATAAAGAAGAGATGTAATAAGCTGCATGAAGGAGTACTTCAATTGCAACTCCACATACCGAAGGTTGCTAGAAACTGCCAAGTAGACACCATAGTTGAAACTAGTAGATAGTATAGGCAAATTCTCGATTTCATCCGCGGAGGTCTTGTCAACAGCCTTCTTCACATTTATCAATGCATTTACAACACTTGTGCCAATCTGGACAAAGACCAAATTCAATGTATTACAGAAATTTTAAAACTAAACTTGTACTTGAATACACTAACTAAACTTGTACTTGAATACACTCATGTACAACCTTAATTAAGAGATAAAAACTTATGAAGTATTAAAAAAATTAAGGGTGTAATTATCATCAAGAAGCTAATCCAACTAACTAAACCAATTTCACATAAAGCTCATTCTCCATCACCTCTATGAGTAGGCTCCCACATGCTTAGCGGAGGTTAGCAGTTCCACTAAAAATTGGACAAAAAATATATTGCAGCCCTTATTTTTGAGGGTGTTAAAAGGAACAGATCAGAAACACAACAAGAAGGGACGAAGTAGATACCCAAAAAAGAAGAAGGAACTGAGAAAGGACTCCTACAATGACATACATAGTCATCACCAATTAACATATCAACCGACTCACCCTCAAATCTGAAATCAACAGTTTAATCCTGAATTTACAACACAACATGTTAGTTAGTTAAGTTCAGCAAAACACAATCAGAATCTCCAAGCCGACACTTTCATGCTTTATTTATCATGTTGCATTCTTCACAAATTGGTCAATTTCTCCAATGTGCATGCAGTGTGAATTTCTTAACAGAACCTCAATTCATACAGCTATGCAGTCACTATTAAATCCCAATTATGTATTTCTTCTTTGACATTATCAGTTCAAAAGAGAATGAAAACAGACACTTAAAATTCAATAAATCTGTATGAATTTTACTAATTTAGAAGAGAATTCTCGTTTCATTCTAGTTAAACCCATAAGCAATGCTCACTACCCTTAGCCAGATGTTGAAGCAACATTGGACAGAACTACTACTGAGTGAAAACAGAGAAGTTAAATTTACCAGAGATGACACGGTTCCAACTCCCAAAAGCTTTCCCCCATTACGCTGCGACAGAAATACAAACAATGAGGCAGTGGATTGCCATTTGCCTCTGAATATTTGAAACTTTTAATAAAAGCATGGAAATTAGGGGAAAAGCTCCTTACCACTATTGCACCAATTCTCTGTAAGAAGGAATATGAAGTTCCGGCAAGAGCAACCTGCAGCAATAATTTGAGGACCAGCTAATTGATCATATGCACAGGAAACATATATCTCACCTTCACAAAGTTTCAACTGAATACATTAGGTAAATTGAAAAAACCGGTAACCTGAAATGCGTTCTCGGGGCAGCCATAGAAGAATTTAGCCATCAATCCAGTATTGACACTAATAGGTGGACGTAGAGAAACAGTAGGAGCAGGAAGGAAGACAAGCATGAAATCTGCAACTATGGCCATCACCTATGAAAAAAAGGACCAAGATAGATTAACACTACAAGTCAATTTAATAGCTACATAATTGACTTCAAATGTCTATGGTAAAAGAAAAAATCCCAAGATTCCAGACATTTATTAAATGAGAGAAATCCACCAGGGCAAAAATACCATAGATGCGAGATAATTTTTTTGACATATTTTATTGTTAAATTGTTTTGTTACTCAATTGAGGCAAGTGGAGTGGAGTGGAGTGCAGTTGGCCTTCCTTACATACTCCCATGCACATAGGCAAAGTTTGATCCCCGTAAGCCCCATCTCCGTCCCCCAAGTCTAGAACTCTAGGATAGTGTAGATTAGGATTAACAAATGGCAAAAAAAAAAATTGAGAGATCATACAGCCCAATTTTTAGGAGTGGGTGAACTTGAATAATATCCAACCTATCCCTATCAGGCAATCAAAGCTCCCACTTGAAAATAAGAAACCAAGTGCAAGGAAAGCATCACCCTTTCAAATTTAGTATGAAATGAAACGTCAGGTTCTATATAATGGAAAAGAAGGGCCAACCAATAAGCTCTGCCTTTACATATGTTACCCGTGTGTGCGCTTTCAAAATACTCACAAATAATGTCACGTTTAACAGTACCTATTGGGGACAAGCATCTTCTTGGAATGTCCAAGCGGCCACGTCTCTAAGCTAAAAGTTCAGTTAATGATCAAATAAAGGAAGGGGAGAGCTTTAAAAAAGTTGGAAGAAAGAAAAGAATGAGAAAATATTGCCTTCTTTTGCAAGGATGATTCAGAATAAATATGAAATGAGCCTATGTTTTAGATATGATGTTAATGGACAATTTTAGTGAACAATTATGCTCCACAATCAACATTGAAAACCATACCAGATTTGCCATTACAATTTCCAGCTCATTGAAAAAGTTCTCTTTGCGCTTCGTATACTCTGCAGCAGTCTGGCAGAAAAAACCAAACAAATCAACAAACCGTCCAGTGAGGGATATTTTACAGGAAGAATAAATTGCGGGAGTGGTTTGTGGGAATGTTGTCGGACAAGTGTAAGATGGACTTACATGGAGCAGTAACACCTATGCACTAGTACTGCATTAACATTTTACTACACATAATTAAGAAAGGGACACAAACAGAAGCCACCAGCATACAAACACTGTTTTAAGAAACAACTTATGTAAATGAGTAAATCCATGCTCAACAAACTCTAAAACGTCCAGAAATTGGTGAATAGAATGCTCACTGCCTTTGAGGAACTTACAATTGTGGAAAGCTATGGGATGTAAGTACAAAAATCATATGGAACAGACTACAAATCTGTGAGTGACCCTCTTATATCAAAGCATGCACTGGCTTGACCAAGGTTTTCGCTGGTACTAGTGAAAGTACCTCATTTCTTTTTCTTTTTTTTTTGAAAGGGGAAAGTACCGCATTTCAGAGAGTACATTCTTTAAACAATTTTTGTCTTGTAAGAAAATTAAGTGTCAGAAATTTACAAGCGCCTAAGGCCCTAAACCAACTTGACAACTTCTCTCTCTCTCTCTCTCTCTCTCTCTCTCTCTCACACACACACACACACACACACACACTAGCACGCCTTCTCTCTCTCCATCTAAGTACCACCATACTCTCTCAAATCATAGTGCATCCTTAAATCCAATAATTTTTTCATTGCCAAAACCATGTTGCATCTCTAATGACTTGCCCAAGATCCTTCTAATGTAAAAACCACTAAGTAGTCACAAATTTACAGACCTTCAAGTTGTGATTTGAAACAGAATTTCATGTCAAATTCTACTCCTGATTTAGTAAAGTTCTACGGTTCTACCCCATCCCCAGGAGGTGCCCTGAAAGTAGTTCAAACTTAAACATAATGCTACTTGATTGGGAACACTTTAGCACTTTTGGCTGATTTAAAAGAAAAAAACCCAACAATTTGCCGTCCCCTTATGCATTACCTGATCACATAGCAAACTTCGATCCTTAAACTAGCCACGTTGTCTTTCCCCTGATCCTATTACATGTTAATACCTTTCTTCCCTCTCCAGAGCAATGATATTTCTAATACTTTTCAAACTTCCAACAATAAAAAGGGATTATTTTACAATCAAATTAACATCGGGACTACAGAGCATAACCTGGGATGCAGATTCCAGGCCAACCAATTCCCCTTTAGCTAAATCTTTGAGTGATCATACAAACAGAGCCGCATTTCGTTCTCCAAATAACCCAGACCGACCAAAATTGAACTTAAGGATGGTAATTCAGACACAGTTTAATGGAGACTACGGATTCATATAGCCAAATAGCCTGGAAGTTGCATCAATATATTTGGCACAGTTTCTCTCCTCTTCTCACATAGCCACATAGCCTGGAAGTTGCATCAATCTATTTGGCACAATTTCTCTCCTCCTCTTCTCACATAGCCTGGAAGTTGCATCAATCTATTCGGCATAATTTCTCTCCTCGTCTTTTTTTTTAAAAAAAATTTATCCGAGAAAG
This sequence comes from Rhododendron mucronatum var. ripense, assembly GCA_019656295.1. Classification (NCBI taxonomy): domain Eukaryota; kingdom Viridiplantae; phylum Streptophyta; class Magnoliopsida; order Ericales; family Ericaceae; genus Rhododendron; species Rhododendron mucronatum. The sequence goes on from BPLT01000007.1 coordinate 3,465,458, forward strand.
TTTCCATTCAATAAACGCCATCGGGCACTTATACAAAAGCCCGGAGGCATAACAGAGATTTCATCACAAAATACACCAACACAACCAAAATGTAAGACACAAGCACAAGCACTAACAAGAGGCTCTGCGATGCGCACTGCAAAAGCAGACCAACACAAGGTGTCGGCATAAGGTCTGTCCAAGGTTTAGTAGTAGAGGATCCTAAGGGGAAATTCAGCTGTCGGCACAATTTCTCTCATTGACTATAGTTGAATACACTACAGACGACAAAATTTTGAAAAGAATCATGCGCGAGAAAAGAGAAACAAATATACCTTGGCGAAAACTCCAATGCCGCACTCGATAAAAACTTTGGTCAAAAACAGATCGTCAGCCAACAACCGCTCTTTGAACCCTGCGAACTGAAGCAACCACCGGAAGAACGCCGATTTCTCGAGCTCGAAGTACCTCGACACGACGGATCTCGGTACCTTCCCCGCCTCGATCGCCGCCGCCAGATCCCTCGGCAGGCTCTCCAACGTCCGTTTGGCCGCCGCCAGAGCTAGGAGCGCCGCCGCCTTGTTCCCCTCCCGTCTCTCCACCTCCTCCTCGTTCTCTTCCTCCTCCTCGTCCTCCTCTCCGTCACCGCCGCCACCACCTCCGCCGCCGCCGCCGGAGTTGCGCCCATTTCCGCCGTTAGCGCCGCCGCCTCCGGAAAAGGCTAGGACGGGGAGTCTGGGCACGTGATCCGCACGCAAGGCGAGTGTTGTGGCGGCGGAGGTGTTTGAGGGGAAGCTTAAGGTGAACGGCGACGGCGGCGGTTGTAGGTGAGAGAGGGATGATGGACGGTGGAGATCGGGGTTGGTGAAACGGAGAGAGCATTGGGAAGGTGTAAACCTCGTGGACATCGACATGTTTTTTTCTTTTTCTTTTTTTCGCCGAAGACTCTGTTTCGGGCGTTACTATGCGAGGTGTTTCCCTCCCTCTCTCTCCCTCTCTCTCCAGCAGTCTTTTCGCTCTCTCTCTCTCTCTTTATATATTGTAGGTGAGTTGGTTCGCTTCCTCGTGGGTTTATGGTTTCTCTCTCTGCCGACGTGCCTGGTTCTCGTAAACTAGGCTCCGTTTCAGAAACCTTATTAAAAAATAATTATTTATTTTGCCACTTCATAAAGAAAAAATAAAAAGGTTTGTTCCACAAAATTCAAATAAGCAGCTTATTTCATATTTTCAAACTAAAAAATAATGTAAATGAAAAATAATTTTTCAATTTTTTTTGCACCGTATTAAAGATCTCAATGAGATCTATTAAACAAGATCCATATTGATAGGAAAATTATTTGCGTAAACATATGATTTTTGAGCTTGAAATTGTCTTCTCAAAAAATAAGTAATTGTTCAATCTTTTCAGGAACAAGCCTTCTTATTACACAAAAAATAAGTTCTTATTTCGTTTCTGGAACGGGGCCTTATTATTTCTTTTGTTTCGGTGTGTTTTGTTTGGTTTTTTTTTAAATTTTTGTTAGATTTGAGTGATATTTTTTTAAATTAATTATTTGTCTAGATGATAAGAGTCTAAAAAATACAAAATTACGATGGACAGCAAAAAAAGTTTAAAAATGAAAAAAGTATCAAACAGCTGTCTTATTTATCTAAAGTGTCGTCTTATTTGAATTTTTAAACATCGGTCCATATTTTTTTATACTTTTTTCAAATTGTCTTGTCGAGATGAATGATGAACTCAAAAAATTACGATGATAAGATAAACAAAAAGCTACAAAATAAAAAAATACCGAAATAAGTTTCAGACTTATAAGTTTATAAAATTTTCATGCTTATGTGACAATTTGTCATTTGACATATTAGTTTTGACATGTCTAAATTATCCACTCCAACCCATAAGCCAAATTTTTTATTTAAGTACATTTTCACTTTAATCTTGCTTTTAAATTTTATTGCATTAAATTTTGAGAAGTAAAATAAACAATTGATATATGGGTTGGAATTGGTTCACGTGTCAATTTTCTACTTGGCATAACATGTCACATTTGACATCCATGGTTGTAGATGCTTAGAGCATCTCCAACCCATGACTTCAAATTGGAGATGTCAAATTTTTTTTAAAGGCTTATATGGTATTTTGACATCTCAAATTTGACATTAAAACCTCCGTTCCAACCCTTGTGCCAAATTCTATTTATTTAAAAAGGGTAAAAAAAAACTCAAACAAGTAGTACGGGAAGGTTTTAAACTTTCTAACAATAGCTTTTTACCTTCAACGGTTACTTAAATTTGGTATGGGAGAGGATAGCTGCCAAAATTGGCATGCAGGAGGTTCATGCCAAAACCACATCAGCTTTAACATGAGTGAAGATAGATGGGTTGGAAGATGAGTTGATGCCAAAAGTAACCATTGCACCGTCCATGTCATGTTTGACATCTCTCGTTGGAGATGTTGGGTGAGAGAATAGGCTGCTTTGGATACTCCAAGGATTAGTTTTATGCTGATACTACGCAAAACAAAAACCAAAAGTCAATCGATGTCTTTCATCCAAATTCAGACTTATGTCTGACGCACATTCTATTGAAAAATCATAGCTAGAACCAACATTCTCTAAAGAGATAAAGAGCTAGCCAAAGACAAAAGATAATAGGTACCTATACGATTCGATGGATTCTAACCAAGTACGAAACACTCCAATGAATTCACAAAACTACAAATCTGATAAGTCACCACGAGTTATCCGCCAAAGACATCATCATGTAGTGTTAGGGCACTATTAGCATGAATATCCTCCAAAAACTGAACAAATTACTTTTGAAAAAATGAGAGATATATAACTCTTGCAAATTATACGACGAGACGTTGATATGAAGAGAGACGGAAGAAAAACAAAAGAAATATTAGAGTATCGAAGAAGGGATTTAGAACTAAAATGATGACATTCCCCTCCCGTCGCTATACAAAGTGAAACTCTAGGGGGGAGGGGGAGGGAGTACGAAATTTTATTTGAGGTGGTTAGGGTTGAGAGAGAGACTTATTATGTTTTTGGTTGGTTAGTTTGCTCCACACAATTCAAATTTTGATTCTTGGGGTCAGATCGAAAGAAAACACGTAATTATTTGTAAACCCCTTAGTCCTTGCGTAAATGGCCTGCCTAGAAAAGAAATTAGTTAAAATCCGCATAAATTGGTCCAGACATCTCTAACCCTACAAGCCATGCACGAGTATCAGTTTTGGCAATTAAAGTGGACTCTTTTAGGTGGACTCTTTTAATCAGGTTCTCATTTGTTATCTCTTTTTATTTTAGGCTCCGTTTGTTTGGACGAAAAATATTTTACTTATTTTCCGGCGTTTGGTTGTGTAAAAAATAAGGAAAACATTTTCCATCAATTGGATGAAAATGATTTACCCTTAAATCCTCCATAAGTTATTTTCCGAAATGAATCCGTTGCCTTCTACTGCAATTCTCACTGCTTAGTTTTTTTCGATCGTCAATCCTGACCCATGTTCAATTCCAATAATCTCATATCTCTCTAACGTTTTAGCTCCCCATCTCTCTCTACATTATTTTGTTGATTTCTCAAAATATTTTCAAGTGCCAACTAAACACCGAAAAATAAAAATTTGAAGTTTATTTTTTTAAAAAATATTTTACATGAAAAATATTTTACATTGTAAAATATTTTACATCTAAACAAACGGAGCCTTAGTATTCATTTTGAGGAGTTTGAATTTCGACGCAATTGTATTTAAATTTGGACAAGTAGTAAGCAAATAGTAAGTAGGATGAGACGGGGAAAATCAAGCCAGAACCATGGGTCAATGATTTTTCTGATATTGAAATATTGTTCAAATCTATTTATGTATTATAATTTTTAAATAATGTTGAATCATACAACTCACAAACGATTTAGAATTTGAAAATACATTAGAAAATTCAGACAAAGGGCCGGTGACGGCCCGTTCTCTCGGACGGTAGCTATGGCTCGAACCGGACATTCCACTGGCGGGTTTGGAGCCCCTATGGTCACGCCCAAGGGAGGTTGCTACGCCGGTCGCCCCCTCCAACCCTTTTTGATAATCAAAAAATCTATGGAAAATGTCATGTCAGATATAATACGCTCATGATAGAGTACTCCTAATTAAATACTATTTACGTAGAATTAATCGAAGTCTCCTTTATTGGTTATTTGACTTATTGGTGAAGAGCATCACGTGCAAATATCACGGTACTAGTAATACTACTAGCGTCTTGCCTGTTTAATGAACAAAAACAGGCAATGATTTTTCTGATATTGAAATATTGATCACTTCTATTTATGTATTATAATCTTTAAATAATGTTGAATCATACAACTCACAAACGATTTAGAATTTGAAAATACATTAGAAAATTCAGACAAAGGGTGACGAACGAATTTTAAAGATCAATCCATGGAAAATGTCATGTCGGATATAATATGCTGATAGACACTCCCAATTAAATACTATTTACGTAGAATTAACCCAAGTCGTTGTTTATTGGTCATTTGACTCATTGGTGAAGAGCATCACGTGCAAATATCACGGTACTAGTAATACTAGTAGCGTCTTGCCTGTTTAATGAACAAGGACAGAAAAAAAACATCAGTGTGCATCAGTGGGTTATGACTCTTAAAATACATTTTGAGAGTATTTTAGCAAGGAGGTCTCAAATACATTTTGAGCTTCAATTTCACAACTTTTTCATGATAAATACTGGCCTTGTTCGTTTAACATATTAACTTTGTTTTTCAATCATTACCCTATATATTTTTCCAATCATTATCCTATTTTTCCAATTATTAATTTCATTTCTCTTTATATCTGTCTCCACTCATTACTCATCTTTCCAATCATTACTCTATTTCTTTCAACACTCACTACCAAAACTAAAATACCCAAAGTTACCAAACGAACAAGGCCACTACCTTCTTGTTGGTTTTTGGCAATATTAATTCAGTTATTCACCCTAATACTTCTCTCTTTTCTCCCCTTTTTCAGGTGCTTTGTTTAAGTAGGTTAAAAAAAAAAAAAAAAACTTTTGAGTAGATGGTGTCTTGGTAGGTGGTGGTTATACTTTTTTCTTCTATATATGTTCTTTTTGGTACATTAATAGGAAACTAGAAATAGAAAGAAAATTATTACGTTTCAATTAGTTGGGTAAGAAAATGATGGGAGGATGTCTAAAATAAGGTATAATTTGTTTACTCATTAGAACCAAATATGCTTAAATAATAAATGTATGTGTCTTTCATTTTCCTCTCTTGACAAAGAATGGGAATTCTAAAGATTGCTCAGGAGAATTTCTTAGGCTGGGTTTGGATGAACGATATGTGGAGGAATTTCACAAGAGAAAGAAAAATACTACTTAATTAAGAAAAATTTCTAGCCTCTCCATTCCATTATCTTATTATTGATTCTTATGTTTTTGTCCCAAATGAGCCTAAAAAAAATATTTATTTTTCGAGTTGTGTGGCAAGAAATTTTTTTACCCTCAAAGTTATGTTTTTATAAAATAATTCCTAAATTGATTGCTCTGGAGAATTTACAATGAAAGAATTATATTTAAACTTCTGTACATGCAAAGAAAGAAAAGAAAAGAAAAGAAGAAGTACTTTTCGAGTACTCTGTCTAATTTTTTTCCTATTAAATGATTGTTATCTAGTTTATTTAATACAAAATCTAGAGGCGGCTGAATTATATACTCCGTAAATAAAGATACTTTTAGACTAAGGTCCTATTCAATTACTGAAAAAGTAAAAGAACGAAAGAAAATTTCAAGTCTTCTGTATTTTTAATGTGGTAGTTTACAGAAGAAAAAATTAAAAAAACAAAAATTTTCCAAAAAATTTATTTTTACACAGCTGAACTATTATTTTTTTTAACATTCTTACCAGTGACTTTAATCAGATGAATGCATAAAAACTTGTACTTTTCCTTAATTTTACTTTGGTATAGTTTCTCAAGATATTTTGACTTTACTTCAGTATAATTTCTCAAGAATAATTTTTTTCATATCGTATTCTTGACAAGTGAACATTTTAATCGACGACTGCCGCCACCAATCTTTTCTTCTTCTTCTTATCTTTCCTCTATACTTAACTTTCACATGGACTGCTCACCTGCCTATTTAATTTGGTGACACAGAGGGAAAACATCGTACAAAAAAAAACAATTAACGCCTTGATGATGCCAATGGCCTAAAACTAGTTGGAAAGGGCATTCAGTTCAAAAAAACAAGGAAAAAAAAAATTTGGAAGGGGCATGAATGATAAAGACCGGATCCGGGGGCAGACTTGGTTTAAAAAAAAAATCTTTATCATCAATTTGCAATCATATGGAACAGAAACGTGATTATGAGAGTCCTATAGACAAAATTTAATTATTTCTCTTTAGAATAATATAATCAGAATAATAAGATCTTCACACCCGTTCAAACAGATTAAAAATTGAAGCACTTAATTTTTTAACTATATTTTTTAATATATAAACGGTCTCAAAAAATTAAGTGTAAAAATTTTCACTCCATTTGAATCGGTGCAAACATCTTGTTTGACTATATTTCTTGGAGGATTTTGATTGCACCGATTCAAACGGAGTGAAAATTTTTGCACTTAATTTTTTGAGACCGTTTATATATTAAAAAATATAGTTAAAAAATTAAATGCTTCAATTTTTAATCCGTTTGAACGGGTGTGAAGATCTTATTATTGTGATCATATTATTCTAAAGAGACATAATCAAATTTTGTTTCTAGAGCTCTCATAATCACGTATCTACTCCATAGGATTACAAATTGATGGTAATGATTTTTTTTAAAAAACCAAACGTTGCCGTTTTAGGGCCTGGGTAGGGCCTACTGTACCCATGGGGCAGCGGAGCCCCCGGATCCGATAAAGACCATAGTCCAACTTTGTTTTTTTTTTTTCTAATATTGTAATATATACTAGTAGGTGTTAACAAAGTGTTAATATGTTAACTAATAGATGGTCCAAAGGCTGTTTATAGCCCCGAACTCCAAATTTCCCTCCCGTGGTCCAACATTGGTTACATCGGAAAAGAGTCAAAAAGGTTGTTCGGATGGAGCGTGGACTAGACGACCATAGAACGAGCGTGGGAATATACAACTTTGTCCTAGGGGATTCGGTTAGAAAGGAGTTTGGTGAGACTTGACGAGTGGAGAATCTGAATATTTTAATTAGTCTTGTAGCGGACTGCGGGCCCGACATCAACAGGGGCATGCAAAGGGTCTTTATGTCTCTGGGAGGGAGGGGTAGCCCGGGTAGGGGTGTAATTTGAGCCAAATAAGTCAGACACATCTTACTCAAGTTTGGCTTAACTCTTTATTATCTGTGTTTAAGCTTGACTTGAGTTTGAGAATTTTTTTAAACTAATTGTTCAAGCGCCAACCACACATATGCACAATATTGCTCAAGCTTGGCTCGATTCCTTATTATATGTGTTCAAGTTCGACTCCAGCTTGAGAATTTTTTGAGACCAATTATTCAAGGTTGGCTCGAACTTGAAGTTTTGTGTTCGTGATAAGCTTGGATTTGCTCGTGAAGTATACGCATGTCGATCTCGAGTTTTCAAGCCTGAATTTAAACTCGTGACGTTTGAGCTTTTAAGCTTGAGATTAAACTCAAGCTCATTAAGTTTCAAAATGAAATGGTTAATTTAAAGCAATTAAGCAGAACTAGCATCATTTACGTAGGTAAAAAAAACTTACTCCTATAAACATAAAATTCAGTTTACTAGCTACCATTCATTATTCTACCCCTATATTATTTATAGAATTACTCATTTGTTCATGAGCCTACCGAGCCAAACACCCATATGCTCTACCTTGGCTTGAATTCATAAACAAACGAAAAATCTTGATTGAGCTTGACTTATATATATTTTTTAAAAAGCTTGAACCAACCAAAAGTCGAGCCGAGCTTGAGCTGTTTGGTTCGTTTAGTCGCCTTAGGGAGGGGGTAAGTCACATAATGGACGTGCGCATGCGCGTCTTTCAAACCTCTACCAACCAGCTAGAATTTGTAAGTGCAATGATTGAGAGTGCAAATACAGAGCAATAATTGAGTGCAAGAGGGAATACCATTATGAGCAATGGACTTTGGGAGGAGTCCACTACGGGATTGTAGAGCACCTCAATGAAAATCCTTCGAGATCTCAATATCATAATTTAATTTGTTTTCAATCAATGTCCCGGTCAATTTGCGTATACCTCGATTAATTTTAAGATTCTAAATTTAATTTTTTTTGGCAGAAGAGCAATAACTTCAACATATAAAACTAAATAAAATGCATCAACAAAACGGAAAAACAAAATCTAGATCTAAATAGAGACAAACAAAATACAAATGAAAAACAAAATCTAGATCTAAACAAAATACAAATATAAAGCTATCAAGAAAGAAGCTCGAACTAGACCATACTCCCTCATAGAAGCGGTGTTGAAAAAAAGCTAACATGGACACCTCCGTCGCTACCTCCATCGTTGCTAAAGAAATCGAAACTCACATGGTGACATTCCAATCCACCAAAACCGGCAATCAACATTCTTAATCACCCAACCTTAATAAAGTACGCAAAAAGAGATGAAAATAAAAAATGTCGAGAACAATGTAGAAAATAACAAAAGAAATAACACAAAGTCAAAATTACCAGAGTTCACAACAAAATAAATATAAAACTTATCTTCCAAACACAAAGACAATAAAGAGAATGAATCCATATAGTTCAAATCAATTGACAATGAGTGGAGACATCGCAGATGTTATTAAGTGATAACATATTTTACTCCCAAATAACATGGGATTCATTTTCTTAACGTCCCCCTCACATGCAGCCGTAATTGAAGTTTGTCACGTGTGACCACTTTTTGGGTCTTATCATCGTGTAGCCTTTTTGGCTGATCTGTCATCGTGGTGTGTGAATTGCAAAATTTTAAAATATGAGGTGGGACGGGTCCGTTTGTATACTACGTAGAAAAGTGTGAACTGAATAGAAGAAGAGTAAAGTAGAGGGAGAAAATTCAGATCTTGATTCTATTTTCTTGAATGAGAAACAGATACACGACTCGACTTATACATCATGCCAGCTCAGCACATATATAGCTCCACTACCTCTCCAACCAATTAGTTACATGTGACTTACTAAAACCTGACTTAACTAACTAACAGCAGCTTAACTATCTCAATTAGTGATTCTGTCGTACACAAAGACACTAAAATATCCAACAGCAAAATTACATAAAGTAACAAATTTGAATTAATACACAATAAAAATGAAGAGAAACACTACAATACACACCCCTTTTTTGGGTGTGTATCATATGCACCTCAAAAAATGTTATGAATTATAGAGAAAATGTTACGAATCGTATTGCTAAAAAGTTACAAATCATATAAAGGTTATGAGATGATGTTAAGAATTATAATGAAAATGTTATGAATCGTATTGCTGAAAGATTATAAATTCTAGCATCTTAATTCCAAAGTTTCATTTGTGATTTGTGAACTAGAGGCGCAGACTCTTAACCCTGTTTTTCATTGTTATATAAAATCGAAATCAGAACCGAACCAGCTCATTTTTTTAAATTGAAAAATCAAAGCAAAAGCCGCACTTAAAAAACCGGTTAATACTTGTCTGATTAGTTCAATTCAGTTTGGTTTGGTTAACCATTGGTTCAGATGGGATTGCCATGTAACTGTAAGGGAAGGAGTGGTAGGGCAATGGGCCAGTTCTGGGAAACCCTAGGTGAAGATTCGAGGAAAGTGCTTCACTCTCCCTTTCTCCCGTCTTGCTTATCTTAAATTGCTATATGTTATATATAGAAGTCAATGAAACTTTCGTTTGTATCAAAAAAGTAATATTAATTCGCCATCGTAAGACGTATTATTTAACACCATTTACGTTTTTTTAAAAAATGTACAGTCAGTACGTATGATTTAGAGAGTAAACTATCAGACAACTTTATCTTAATTATGCGGTTGTCGATGTCTGATTGATTTCTTGGTTCGAATAAGTAAACATATCTTAATGATTTTTATAAATGATCAACTCCAATCACCATGATGTAATTTTGATTGGTTCAACATAGGCGCTCTACAAGTCCATGTTTATCTCTTGCGGTTTTGCAGTCTCATGTTTATTGGAATGAATATGGCTTATTCAAGGAGTCGTCGTAAAGAAGTAATTTACAGAGCTGCTTGATCTTAGCCGTTCGTTTCGGCATTTAATGGTCCGAATTTTAATAAAACTCTTCCAGAAAAATTTCATTAAAATCTAAATCGTTCAATACACTTTGAACGGGCACGATTCATCCCGTAAACTACTGTTCTCAGAAAGCTCCGTAAAAATAGTTTTTCCCGTATTGGGACATATGGCCTGCCGTTTTCTGAGCACTAACAGATTTTCTTGTCCCTCTCTAAAACCATGCTGTCATTCAAAAATAGAAGATTTCGTTGGGAGTCAAAACATTGGAACCGTCAAAATATTTCAGCAAAAATTTCAATGCTATCGGATGCCGCAATCTCATTGTAGAATATAACAATTTGAAGTGCACTCTTGAAATCGTATTTCTTCTGTCTAATTAAATGAGAATGGTGTACTTTTCCCGCTAAGTTGTCCAAATGAATATATTAATTGAAGAGATTTCGTCGTAAGTTCTGCTATTGACACATTCGACTTAAACAAAATCGAGGCGACATTTTCCATTTTCCAATCAGAACGTGATTTTAAGAGTCCCGCAAGAAATTAAGAAAAAAAATGACCTAAAAGGATTTCATCCGAGCAGTTTTCATTGAACAGTTCAAAAAAAAACTGCTTCGATAAAGCCCTTTCGGTCATTTTTTTGCTGATTTCTCGCAGGGAGCCTTAAAATCACGTATGTTCTGCACACATTGATCGGAAAATGAAAGTCCCGTATTTTAATAAAATGAGAGATTCCTCACTTGATCCGTGGTGTGTGTGCGTGTGTGTGTATATATATATATATATATATATAGAGAGAGAGAGAGAGAGAGAGAGAGAGAGAGAGAGTCTCCTTCTCCTAAGGACCAACTTATTTAATAAAATAAAGACCTCCCTTTTCCGATCAAATTTTGATGATCTGAGCCGCTCAATGTGTTCAGAACGTGATTTTAAGGGTTCCTAAGAGAAATCAGCAAAAAAAAAAAAAACCGAAAAGGGCTTCATCCGAATAGTTTTTGTTATGTTTTTATTGAACGGTTCAAATAAAAATTGCTCAAATCAAGACCTTCCCGGTCTTTTTTTTTTGCCAATTTCTCGCGGGTGCTCTTAAAATCACGTTCTGAACACATTGACCGGCTCGGATCATCAAAATTCGATCGGAAAATGGGAGAAATAGGGAGATCCTTATTTTAACTAAAATAAGGACCTCCTCATTTGAAAATGGCTGTATATGTGTGTGTGTATGTATATATATATATATATAATTGGTTTTCAACTCTCATAGCAAAAGTAGTGCCCAAACAAGTATCAATATCAATATATAGATGTGCACAGATTGGACTGATGTGGATAAATTGTTTTTTTTTCAACCAACTTGCAGTTGGTAGTTGGCTATTTTTTTGTCATTGCAGCCTGCAACTTATTGGAGGTGTGAAGGCCATTTATGTCATTACAACAGTTTTCGTCCGGACGGGGTGGAGGACATTCGGACGCCCTAGAAGGGATGAAAATCTGGAGGTTTCGTAAAATTCCGTTCTGAATTGAGGGCCGTCTGGACGGAAGTGACACGACCAAAGACTATTTTTGGGAGAGAGACTGTTGTATCCCTAGAGAAAGAACTTGTGAGTGTTCTCCATCATTTTGTAGTGTACTGATGTGACTCCCGAGTCCCGAATAGTAGGCACGTTGCGAAGTACCACATGTTATTTATAATAGTTTGTAGTCAACAACAGTGAGCGGCCGGAGTCTCAAGTTTGCAGAAGATATTGACTAGGGCATTGAATCAAGCAATGAAACGTACAAACCAAGCTTGAACATTTTTTTGAAACTTGTTAAGACTCCAAACCAAGGTTGAACAAACAACTTCTTGGCTCGTTCACCTTACGAATTATAAAAAAGGCTACTCGAGATTGGCTTGTGTTTGGCTTGATCAAAGTTCAGTTTAGCTAAGCTTGTCTCAAAAGCAAGCTAAGCTCGAATATATTGTTGAAGCTCGTTAAGTTTTCAAGCCAAACTTAATCAACCACTTGCTCATCTAGTATCACCCCTAATAGAGACTTTATCCACGACATAAGCCGAGTATGTAGCTGTGACAGAGGCTACTAAGGAGATGATTTTTGGGTGAATTGAGTTTGAAGCAAGCGCGGAGTGTTTTTTCAGTGCCAGCCAAGTGCTATACATCTTGCTAAGAATTTGGTATTTCATGCCAGAAAGAAGCATATTGATTTGCGTACCATTTTCATTCGCTTGCTTTCAGAGGATAGGGAGTTGTTAGTAGAGAAGATATTGAGGAGCAAAAATCCAACAGATGTGTTGACGAAGCAAGTCACTATTGAGAAATTGAAACTGTGTTCAACTTCAATTTGCCTTGATGCTTGAGAGATGAATTGGCCCAAGCCAGCCTCACCAAGAGGGGGTGCGATCACCATGATCACTTTGGATTTGATGGAGTTACACGCGGAGCAGAAGTCTTAAAGTGGGAGATCAATGGAGTTGTGAAGCTAGCCATTTGTATCATTCCAGTAGTTTCAGTCCGAATTAACGGAGATGAAGGTTGTCCAGAGACGCCTGCGAATGGATGAAAATCTGGAGGTTTAATACAGTAATTCCATCCGGACGAGAAAGAGGGCCATTTGGACTGAAGTGTAGTATGTGTAGGCTCAATATGAATGTGAGTGTGTGTGGCTGTGAATTTTTTTAATAAAAAAAAAAAAACAAGAAAAATCCGAAAAAATAAAACTTAGCGGAATGCCACGTAAGGCCCAATTCCGCTAAGGGAAATAAGTAGTACTTATTTAACTTATTTTTTAAATTAAAGGAGATATATTGTGAGAGAATAACCTATTTTGTAAAATAAAAATAAGTACTTACAAAATAAGAATTTGAAGGCAACGGAGTCCAATCTCCTTTCATGGGGGTAAAAACCATCATAGAGTAAACTAGTCATAATGCAAATCATGGTTGTCTACTGGCAGTTAGACGGACTATTATTAGTACTAATATCAATGATTCATAAACTAATTTTGATTATCTCATTGCTGTTATGCAGATAGGAAGGATAATTGGGAGCCTCTTTCCAAATAAAATTTTAGCTAACAAAAGTCTCCCGTAACAATTCTACTTTCTCGCAAAACATTATGTCCGGCTGCGTATATCCGGTGCCGTAGTTACCGGCGCATCCTAGCTGTTTTGTGATAGCTAGTCTTCAAGGAGATGAAGCAGTAATTTAGTGTACACATTGTACTTATTAATATCTTTACCCAGACATCATTATATTTGATTACCCAGGTGTTTGTTAATAATCTTCCAGTATAATTCTCTAATTGGAGTATTATTTACGCAATTTCTCACTTTTTCTAAGGAAAGCTAGTCGTGATAAGAAAACATGATTTGTTAAATAATCCACCAAATTAAAGTAGTAATTTTTATTTTATTTTTTTTTGCTACACATAGGGTAGTAAAATAAGCACTGTAATAACTTCCAAGTTGGGCCCTGGGACATTATCAACCAACCAAGTTTCGGCGGCCCACTCAAATGGGTTAGGTTGGTTAACGTAGATTTGAGATTAGTCCCAAAAGATAATCCAACCTATGGTTTGATAGAGCTACTTTTTCTTTTGTGCCATAATCGGACAATTTGTTTTTTTTTTTTTAATGTTATAATATGTTAGTAGAGCTTAAATTATTCAGCATATTAGTTTAAAGTCCAAATGAAACAATCCCATAGTAGCTTTAGTCCAGCCTAAGTTTCTATGATGTGTAAAATTCATTAATAAAAATATTTTAGAGTCTAAAGTCTATAAAAAGAAAAAATTGTCATTAATGAGACAGGGGTTTTGTTTGTCTAACACAAAAAAATGTTTTTTTTTCATTTAAATTGTCTTAAATGAAACAAAGGCCTTCTTTGGCTAGGGTTTTAGGGTGCACTTTCTTATTATAGGGTTTTAGCGGTTTAGGCACTTTCATAAGGTACCCTAGGATTTTAGGCACTTTTATATATTGGGTGCCCCCCAAGGTTTTAGGCGCGTTCATAAGGTACCCTAGGATTTTAGGCACTTTCAACGCCGGTTAACCTTGGTCAACGCCGGTCAACCTTTGGGAGAGTTTTTTTGTAACTCCTGAGCAAAATGTCCTTTAACTTTACGGGAAAATATTTATGTCCTTATTATAACAAAAACCTTTACAGTATGTCCTCCTACTTAATTATTACGCAAAACTAACATCATCCCATCAACTTAAACTTGAGACCTCACACACTCGACCCCTTACGCTACCACTCTGGATCGGTAATTTCTAATATAATAGAGGTCTCATGTTTGAATTTTAAAGTGATGGATTGGTAATTTCTTCTTCTCTGTTTCTTTTCTTTCTTTTTATTTTTCTCTATTTGGGTATCAAATTGAAAAAAGATCATCGGACAATAAGAAAGAATAAATCGAAAGAGGCATCTTCCATTACAAAGAATATCCCACAACGGGGTAGTGTTGCAACCAGTTTCCAAACACGCAACAAGACCACACTTCCTAGCACATTCATGGCAACTCAAGTTCTTGCAAAAAACTCTCAAGCCTATTTTACAACGGGACGCGGGTGAGATTCAAACCTCTAATCAAAATGACAAGAACAATATATGCAACCCGAATATAGAATAATCCCCAAACAAAAATGGAGTACAAAAGAATCCAAAGATTCTTGTATTCATTGAGTTTGTAACGATGCAAAAGCGAAAATCAAAATTATGCGATCACTTACTAGATAGTAACCAAAGTAATCTTGTGGTTTATTGAACTCAAAGAAGGATTACAACCTGTCGTATAAGCTACTTGTTGAATTAATCGATACAAGTTCATCCAACACTATTTGAAGGCTATTTTACGATTAGTTGCTACGATCCAACACCACAGATGTAGTACCTAAAATTTCAACTTCTGCTATCCATTGCTTAACTATTTTCACTCTAAATTTTGATCACTTACGAATATGAGCAATACGCAAACCAGTACTACACATCGAGCAATATTCAAACGATTGAATGATCGAAACTAAGCTTATAAGTTATAACGAATAAAACTTCACACATCTAGCTTTATAGTGCAGCACCCGCAAAGGAGTTGCCATCTCAATTTGATCCACCTTCGGTAACATTTGCACCACAATCTACAATGGACACATGTATATTGTATTCAATTTGCATCATCAAAGGTGAGATTGCACCTTGTCTTCATCTAAGGTGCGACGATTATCGACAACCGTAGCCGTTGCCACCGAAAAATAGTTTTCTAACCTCAGTGTAATTTTCCCAAGACCTCCCATTCCGATGAGTAAAAACGATAACGATTGAAGCTTTTCTTCTCTCATGTGAACAAACCACTGCCTTTTGAATCTCATATGTGCATCTGAACTTCCCCATTTACTCAACATTCTAAAACTGAACTCGATCTAGCTAGCTAGCTAGCTACGCCTTCTTGGAAATTTCTTTCGAATTTAGCACATCTCAAAATGAGGCTAAGAAGAGGAAAGGGAGTTGACTAAACAATAAATACCTTCTCCAAATTAAGCTCTAGCTCCTGTGGATCTAGAGTTTTGACCATCTCCATCACTGATTGATTCTTCGAAGATGAGTACTCCTCTTCATGTCATCTTGGAAGGAGGTAGCTAGATACATACAAGGAGAGAAGGGGCGGGCAGCCGGGCATAGCTAGATAGATATAGAACACACAGAGAGAGAAAGAAAGTTAGGGTTCGGCCTCGAAGTTTCACTATTCTATGAGGACCACCTACTTTTTCATGAAATGGAGGCCCGTGACAAATGCTATTGCAGCGGGTGTGTGCCGCCGGCCCAAGGACATCTTTACCCATTGGACCAACCGGAAGGTCGAATAGGAAAACAATTTTTTTCCGACTAACAATGCTATTCACATAACGATTCAAATACAATAATTTATACACCACATCTCAGATACATATAGGGCTCACACATAGTAGTGTATGTGGAGCTCACTTGTATGTGAGACGTTGTGTTTGGATTGTTGTGTGAGTATCATTTTTGTTTTCCGACGGTAAGAATATTTGTGTCAGCTTACAAGTATCACGACTAAACCTTTCTCCGGTCCAATCAAAGAAACAATCCATCCACGTCGAGGATAGGGAATTCATAAGAAATTTTTTTTTTTTGCCGCCCCTAAAAATCGATTCTCGTCAATTGAATAGGGTGCAAACTGACCAACTAACCGGACGATCCTTGGGCTAAATTGAAAACATTTCTGATGGGTAAATAAATATCTCTCTCATTAGTCATGGATGAAAATTGACATATTGACCCTATTTATTTCAAATTAGGTTTGAATCAACGAGATGAAAAATGCTCACCACCTTCCAGTAAATTTGTATTGGTATTTGTTAAAAACATGTTTTGGTATTTGTAAAATATGTTTTGGTATTCGTAAAATGTATAGTATTAAAGTTTTTACTCTTTTTTTTTTTTTTTTTAAAACTGGAAGTTTTAAGAAAGTATTATTTGATATTCATGTCTTGAACATTACCTGTTGCTTTTTTGGCTCACTCATTGTTGTTGGCTATATACTATTCTACTGTCTGTTCTTCTGGGCAGAATGCAACAAATCATCACTCCTTGGAGGACCCTGTGGGATTCTTATCATTCACAGGAGATTGTGCAGATAGCAGATTGTTCCACTTGCAGTTATTACTACTTTCTTAGCAGGTTGCACAGATTGGTACTGAAACAACCCGCTCTAGGGGATTAGCATAAACTGCCTTAAAGAAAGTTGAGCAACAATCTTAATGAGATTCATTCCATAAACTCAGGACAAACTAAATTAAATAGATTACATTTGGTTTCCAAAATAAAACTTACAAAATAGCTATACAAGATGAGTTGCGTTCACATATGATACGACAACTCTCCAAAAATTGATATCACAAAATGCACTACGCCAAAAAGGACACCGAGTTGACCCTCGACCCCGCTCCTACAGCCTGTCAGACCAGTAGTGGACCAAAACTCTACTTCAGATACCTGAAAAGATTGTGAGTGTTACTACTTCATTCAAGCGGAAAGCATAAAACAATTTACACGAGCAAATATGGATCGATTAATGCTTCTAATCATATTTAGTAAGAAACAATTCATTTTTCACAAACCATTACGTAAGCATAATATATCAAGAAGCCATAGGGTTGCTTCCCTCGCAACCAGGAGTTATGACGGTACCGTGACCCTGTGAACAGGGTACTTCCAACAATTTATACCCTGTTTGTGTATAGCAAACAGACAATTTATACCCTTCTTGTGTACATCAAGAAGAAGACAATTCCAACCAACAATACAACTATGGCATGCTCTTGAATTAAAACCATCTTTCAAGCAACTTGATCCATATCCACAACAGTCAAAAATTTCCCAACATTCGCAGAAAAAGTATAAGTTTATTTTTAGCAAGCCAACTTCAATGAAATAGCACACTCACCTTTGAGATCCAAAAGACAAAAGCGAAAGGCCTCCTTCTCAACTTTGAGGTGGAGACTCATCCCCCGATCCTAAAATATGAATGAGACTACACTTAGAATAACTCATGTTCCAACTTATGTTATAATGCAAGTAAAATGATGGATGATGTGCTACAATGCTCAAAGATGAATCAATGAGATTTGATACAAGAATTCCCAAAGATGAGGATTAGTCCGTGCCCAACATGTACGGTTCCGACCATATCCGATACATAATCATAAATTCTAAGAATTTAACTTTATCCGTTGAAAAGTTAACTTCTTCCTCTTCGAAACGACAGGTCATTCATCAAAAACGGAGTTCGAATAACATTACTACGACCTCGCGATTACAAATTAACGTAACATTAAAACTGGTGCAAAGACAGATTTTGGGTAAACTTTAACAGAAAATCTGTTATTGCTCGGGCATAACCACAACGCACGGGTTGCACCGTTGGAAACCCTACAAGTCTAGTTTTCAGCAAAGAAAGCGGAATGCGATTTCGAGTCTCGAGCTAGGAGATATGACTGTTTTTCCAACTTGTGTCAGTGCAGTCAGCAATACGAGTTTCACAGCAGCAGTTCGTTGCGTGATTTTTAATATTTTTCCCTTTTTGAAATAAATTCTGAAAATTTTACCCAATCAACTAGACATGCATATCCATCTCCAGTAAAAATTTCAGAAAATTACAAAGTCGGCAAGTTAGTGAGAAAAATTCGTTAAGAACAGGACAGATTCAGTCAAATTCAAGCTCTAACTAACATACTCATAAGCCACACGAATTTGCTAGGTTAAAAATCCATTCTCCTAAGAACTAATTGGGATTTAAACTACAAGAATATCCAAGTATATGCATTTGATCAAACCCAAATCATAAATTAGGTGTAATATAGGATTTGCCTTCAATTAGATTTTCCCCAAATTTTTTTTTCCCTTCTTCTTCCTTCTTCTTCTTCTCCTCTTACTCACTCTCTCTCTCTCTCTCTACGTTATAAGAAAGAAAAGAACGGTGGAGGGGTGGAGGCTTATTAGGGAAGATTTAAGGGAAAATTTATCCCATGAGGTGGGGTGCATGGTTCAAATGAGCCATGTCTCATCCTTACCATTCATTCCACCTACCAAGTCAATCTCTTTCAATTAACTTAATTAAACCCTCAAACTTAAATCATGTATCGATAAATAATTAATGAATGATATGCGAATAATAACACAACACGTGTATTAAATAGCATGACCTATGCAACATAAAATTAAATGTCATATGCGATGCACGTGCATGCTCGGAACGGGTGTTACAGGTACTCAGCTGCTAATACTTCCATTATCTGGTTTATATCTTATTCTCGGAACCATCTTTGTGTGCCCAGCTCTTGTGTGTACCCGTGAGATGTGCGTTTGAGCCTCCATTTTATTGTGAGAGAAGGTAATATCTAGTGCGAGTCATAAGGTGAGGGAGAGGTGAGGGAGTTGGGATCCACCCTGTTGCTTCCAGTTTTTTTTTTTTTGGTGGTTTAGGTCTCGCGGGAGTAGTTGTTTAGCAGATTAAGCAATAGGGTTTTGTTTTGCTGTTTTCCTATTGCTTCTGTCCCCATATATGTTGCTGCTTTGCTGTTGTCTATTGTTTTGCTGCTATCTGGTTATGCTGCTGTTGGTGTAGCCTGGAGTGTTTTGCTGCTCCTGCTATTATCTTTGTCTGCATTGTCAATTCTTTTGTTGGAAAGTACTTTGGCAAGTGCTTGTGATGGTGCCCGAGTATTTTGTACTTCATTGTGCTAATTTTCTGCTGCTGCGGTGTTCTAGCAGCTGTGTATGTTAGCTGTGTTGTAGCCATTTTTAGGCTGGTTCTTGATGTATGCCTGTTGCTGTCCAGTGTTGGCTGCCTATAATGGTTGCTGCTCTGCTACTTAATCTGTAATCTGTGATGGTTGCTGTTGCTGCTGTTTACTGCTGTAATGACAATAGTTAGCTGAATCTCTGATGCTCTACTCTTACGTCTCAAATTGTAATGGCTGCTGTTTCAAGCCAAGATGGGATCTTCAAAGACTGCAAAATGTTGTTTTCTACGGCTGTCTCTCTGTTTTTTGCTGTGTATAGTTCAGCAATTGAATTGTATTGTGGCTGCTATCGGGTTGCTACAAGGGTGCTGTCTAAGGTGGTACAAGGTTTCTGTCCAAGATGGTATCAGCTGTTTCAAGATAAGTTGATGACTTAAGCTCTGGTTCCCTACGATCATTCCACGTTTCATGGAGTTCAACTTGTGGTTTCCCTTGTGGTTTCATTGGCCTATCCTTGGGGGGTTATCCCTTGGAATGTTTAATGCTTTCCTAGGGAGCTTGTCCCTAGCATCTATCAGTTTCATGTTCAATGCATCCATTTCCAGATTTTCTGTGATATCTGAGGTTACTGCGACCTGTTTGAAGTGTGATTGCTGTCCAGTAGGGAGACGAGACTGTCTGGTTTTGTTTGTTCTGGCCTCGGGTTTCACATGGCGTATCTTGCTGTTGCCGTGGCTTGCTGTCATTGCTACTGCTACTGCTGTTGATATCTGTTGCTGTCTTGCTAGCTGTTATGGCCACTGTTTTCATTATGTGCTCAGTCCAGCAAATGAGTAGTGCTACTACTGCTGTTGTTGCTACACTAAGTAATTGGCGATCCCTCTGGACAGCTAGTTGCTGCTGGTGGCCCCTTTCGTCAGCAGTGTTCTTTTGAGTGTAGTTCATTGAGTATGCTAGTTCCTAGCTCATTGTAATTGAACTGTCTACTACCAGTTAGTTCCATATCTTTTGGTTATACCTAGGAAGCCTAGGAGGGAAGGCCCAAGCTCAGATTAGCAAAGAGACCTTCTGGTCATTTCAACCATGTTCATGTCATTTGGCCTTGTTTTCTTTCCCTCTGACTAGATGGATTGGAAACAACGCATATCATTTAGCTCTTGTAGCCATTTGGAGGTAGAAATTTTCTTCAATCTTTTTTGTTTTCCTTTTCTTTTCTTCTTGGGGTATGCCCCTTATAGGCTGTATATTCAGTTAGCCTCTTTTTCAATTTCAAGCTGATTTATCCTAAAATAATAATAATAATAATAATAATAATAATAAGAGAAAGCTGGCATCGAGTTCCAAAAAATACTACCAGCATAAATTAAGTATGCTTTTTTGGCATATTGTCTTTATTAAATTTTTTTCGGATTTGATTCTTTTGTTTCAGACTTTTGTGAATTATTGATACTTCTCGACGGGAAGAATCAAAAATAAAAAATTATCGTCCAAACTCATACCATAAATTTTTGAATAAAGACAAGAAAAAGCCAAAAATTATAGATTTGGTGTAGTCCTTTTCCCATGTTCTTTTGTGCATGGGATTAATCATATTTTTGTAAAGAGTTTGGAAGAAGGATTAACGGCTTAATTGGCTGTCTTGCCCTTATTGCAATTTTATTGCAAAATGCCAAGTCAATATCTCTTTATATCAGTAATCTTTTTACATCAAATGTAATCTTTTGCGGTTTATTTTTCTTTACCACGTCAAGTCAAGATTGATCAAAACATAGCAATTGTTATTTCTCGTAAATAGTTACTCCATATATTTTTATTAATAAAGTTTGTTTTATTCGTTGACAAATGAAAATGACGAAACATAAATGGATGGACATTAATTTTAGGATAATCTCAAATAAATAGTCATTACGAAGGCCACAAATTAAAGTTCATAACTACCAATTTTTCTCTACGAAAACTAGTTGACAAATGAAAACTTCCGTGGCTTCCGCCTTCTTGATCTAGTCTTGCCCAAAGAAAAAGTACCATCCGCCGAACAGTGAAAATTGCACATGCTCCATGTTCCTAGCTAGCTTGTAGAACGACCTAGGTAAAAGCAGAAAAATATAAGACATTTACCATAACGTTGATTGTAAGTTATTTTGCGAAAAATTGAGACGCATTATTGATTAAAACTTTCTTGGATATATTCATTCCACACTTCGTTTTCTACCATTACTCTTTTTTTTTCTTTTTCATTTGAATCCCAAGAAAACCTTGCACGATTAAGCACATGTTCAAGTATTATGTATGTCTTTTTTCATGCCTTAATCTTAGCCTCAATATGATTTTCTCCAAAACTTATTTCCATCAAATTTTGTAGCCTTCTCAAGTAGTCAGTACGAAAGGTTTTGTTCTCAGTTTGCCAAAATTCGGAATCAGTAAGAGGTGAGGGTGTATTGAGAAACCCTTCCTAGTGAAGTTGATTGTCTCACCCAGCGGAGGTTGAGTCCCATGAGAGTCAAATTGGAGTTAAGGGCTATGGACAGCCTCTGAACCCCCTGTTGACTAACATATTAACACTCCGCTAACTCTATTGATGTATACAATATTGAAAATAATAATAATAATAGGTTAGGCTGTTGTACACACAAACCAGGGGAATCGAAAAGACAAGTTCAATAAACTGAGGAGAGATGCTACAACCATACCCAAAATCACACACCCAAATACACTCCCTCTCACAAAACACAAGAGTCTCACACACACTGCACGCAGTGTGTATGGAGCCCTTGTGTTTTGTGAGAAAGTATGTATTTGAGTGTATATGTAGAATTTTTGTAGACGGAGAGCAAGACTGTCAGACCATACAAAAAGGTTGTGGCATGAAAAAAAAGGAGTCCTTGCATTAGGACCCTAAAAAAGAGAGAGACAATAATGAACTTGCTAGTCCTCCATTCAAATAGTACAACCTAGAAGAATTTTAATACAACTAAATCAAATGATGGATCTCAAAGCACCCTACGTAGAAAAATGAATGTAGTAGTAAAACACAAGTACTAGGGGTGGTTTGACTTCGTAATCTATTTAATTTTTTTTTTTTGTTATTTTCAATATTTTTCATATTTATTAGTTTTTCAGTTGATGTGTCTCAACTGGCTGGAATTGCCATATCCATTATACAAGCATGCATAGATTCGTGTTTTTCTTTTTTTTTTTTCAAACGGAAGTTCATAGATTCGTGGTCCACTAAGTAAAATAAGTACTTATTTTTTAAATTAAAAGTGATGTACCGTAAGAGAATGACCTGTATCATAAAGAGGAAAATAATAAGGGGAGTTATTTTTGCATTGTCTCTTTGCTTTTCAAAAAGAATTTTTCAAAAAATTCATCCTAGATTCTTCCTAAATTCTCCACTTATTATTCCTACTATTTTGCAAAAAAAATTTCAAATCCAAATCCAAACACAGCATTTGTCACTCCCTTTTATTTTTTTTTTGTTAATACCACTCCTCTTTGGGTTTTATTAGATGATTTGTTTTGTGAGAAAATGAGAGTGACATCAACCAAAAAAAAAGAGTGACAAAATCAATTCCCAATAAATATTTAAAAAATAAGAATCTCGACGGAACGGGACTCCGATCCAACCAAGGAGACGTTGACCATCTTTTCCAAATGTGTATGAGCCGAGGATCCACGGCCACCAATTCTTGCCTAAGATAAAAAGCACACTTGGCAAAATCCTATTTGTCAAAAGAAGATTTGGGGGATAAGGAAATGGATGATGGCACTTGGAACACACAGTCACACTCCCCATTTGCACTTTTTAACTGGGAAAAAACCAATACTCTGCCCTTCCAAACCATAGGAAACCAAACCAGCTGAGTCCAGGGAAAATGGCATCCATAGCAATGACACCCACATTCCTCCGCGGAGGCGGAGCCGCCCCCAAACACCCCTCAACCACCACCGGCCGTCAGCGCGGGGTGATTGTAATGTCCAAGGCCTCAAAGGTGAGTGAAGGTGTGAGTTTCAAAAACGAACACGACAGCGGCAGTGGGAGGAGGGATTTGGTGTTTGCCGCTGCAGCTGCCGCGGTGTGGTCGGTAGCGAAAGTAGCGGCGGCGGATGAGCCGAAGCCGGGCAGTCCCGAAGCTAAGAAGAAGTACGCGGCGGTGTGTGTGACCATGCCCACTGCCCGTGTCTGCCGCAAGGGACCATCGATCAACTAGTTGATTTTTGGGATCATGAGGTGGTTTGTTACCTGTTTGTTTATTCTCTGTTGTGATTTGATTTATGTAAAAATTTGGTATGGGCCTTTCTATGGTAAAAACATAATGTTGACTTGAATTGTGTCTGTGGTATTCTATTTCAGTTCTCAAAATTTGAAAATAAACTAGAATTAATCCTCTCATGTAATCTCGAAAGCGGAGGTAAAATTCGTGTCGATAAGCCAAATCGTTCAACTCTCTAAGGAACCACCGGGTTAATAAGAATCGGTAAGTGCATGGTCGAGTCATATCGGTACATTTCTCTCGTTGAGATTTTATATTCGATGCAGGTTATAATGAATTTTACCCAAAACCTCGATCTGTAGTAGCTCTTTTAGACGTACTCCAATTCGATGCTCGTATCCATTCAAACAACAGACTAGAAATATCTGAAAGCCTGAGTTTTGCAATGCAACAGAAACGAGGTCTCCATTTTGCAGCATCCTCTACAATCTCCATGTCTTACCAGACACAGAATACTCCACTGTAGTAAGCAATGCAATGACAAATCTGGAGCTGAGAATGAGGCTCCAATTTATTCACATAAATTTAGAACAAATTATACAGATATACGTATCGTTTGGGACATTGCTTACTTTTAGCTTCAAGCCAGAGATTACAATCTTTTAGTAGCTTATTTGCTTTGTGCACTTAACAAAAAAATTTGCAAGTTTGGCTAATTGACGTATTTACGGAAGGTCTTTACTCACCTTAACCTCATTGGTTGACTGTAATGAGCCATCTCTAATCAAGTTTAAGCTGAGACTCTTAAATCTTTCTCGCGAATATTGCCTGGATGCTTTTCTCCAATCAGTACCGGCTTTCATCATCGCAGCAAATTCTTCTTTACTTATGCGCCCGTCCTGTGCAATATGACAGAAGGAGACGCAGATTAAGTTAATGTGTCACCGCTGTAACTCATAAAATATGATAGGCAAACTAGAAAAGCAACCCAATTCAGACTATGAAAATATGTAGGATGTATACAAGAAATCAACAAACTCAAAATGATACAGATGCATACAAAATTATATCACAAGGATTTCACTGTGCTGTTAAAGAGATCTATGGTCATGCTCGATGGCATAAAACTGTGAGAAGCCAATAGCAGAGCAAGGAAATTTGGCCCAAAAAAGGGTCAATAATGAAGCATCACATCAAACTTGAACACAGACAAATGAGAAAAGTTGAGAAACATCTCCAAAGAATTTCTCGTAAATAACCATCTACAGCTGGGAATGAGAGGTTTTCTTGAATATGTACACTTTTCATGTTGAGTTTAGGCTACATTACCAGAAAAAGGGGTAAAACATAGGCTATGGTGAGCCTTATGAGATATGAGTGGAGGTGCCATGGAGACCTCCGAAAGTATGACTGCAAGGCCTTTGAAACAACAATTTCTTGTCATCACAAAACCAAAGCCCTTGATCAGTTCTAACTACTTGCCTAAACAAGAGTGATCAAAAGAAAGCTTAACGAAAAGATCCATAGTCCAAGACTCATGCTTGCTCGAGACGAGCTACAAAAGAAAGCATAATGAGAAGATCCATAGTCTAAGACTCTAATGCTTGCTTTAGAGGAGCTATAAAAGATTCGTGGGGCATTAGGAAACCTTACAGGGGGAAATTTTGAAAATTTTACATCAGCAAGGGTAAACTTAAACCTTCCAGAATGCTGTTCAAAAAAAAAAAAGTTAAAACTTCCAGCAAATTCTAGACATCTCAAGAAGCAAGATATATTTGTGAGAGGCATGTAACTATTGGAAAGAGAGATATCGAGTGAGGAGAAACCTTCATAAATGCACATCAAAGAACCATAGAGGAAGTAATTTCATCTAAAATGAAACGAAAATTTTTACTAAGATTAATTGCACGCAGGGAAACATGAAATGATAAGAGGATTTATCATTAACCAAAAGGGATGAGCACGTACAATCCAAGATCAAGATTCACATGCGTCAAGTTTATGGTGGTGAGTAATGACCTTATCTGTATCAACATCGTGCATAATGGCATTTATGACCTCATCACTGTTGGAGTCATCTTCACCACTTAAGGCAGCCCGCAGCTCTTCGGGCTCTATGTAACCACTCTTATTAAGATCAAAGAATGCAAAAGCTTTATGCAAGTGCTCATCATTGGCCAGCTTCCTTAAATGAACAGAAATTGCGACGAACTCTCCGTAGTTCAGTGCTCCGTCTCCATCAACATCAGCCTGTTGCATGTTTACAATTCAAGCACTTAAGGAAGAAAGCATGATAATTGTATCAGGGTGAGTGAAGGTCCAAAATTAAATACAAGGGCTCAAAGTCTTAGACTGATAGGACTTAATAGTTTGATGCTACGTTACAAGAACTTTTCTTAAGACCCTCCCCATTTGTGTAATCATATGAAAACTGCTGACGTTTTCTAATTGACATTCACCATGCAAGGAAATATTTTTAATTCGAGTTTATTATTTAACGATGGATTAAACTTTCATGTTAGGCATTGAATGGTCTACGACATACTGATAAAAAGAAATTGATGACCAAAACAATAATGGTCTACGACCCGTTATGAACACTATTTACCCAAGAAAATGAAAGAATATACTACGGAATATGAATATTTTGCCATTTTCCCCAAACCATGGCAATTGATCAAATGCATCTGATACATCAACATGTACCAGCACTCAAAACTTGTACCTGAGTCCATGCAACATAGGTTTGAACTCACAAAACAAGCTATTCTAGAAAGTCAAAAAGCAACGAGACAACAAAAAATAACGGATTTTGTAGAGAAACGTTATGATACATACAGCGTCCATTAGGATTTGAAGATCCGCATCAGGAATCTGGTGGCCAACCTTTTGTACCCCAACCCTAAGCTCCTCAAGGTTTATCTTGCCTTTCTTTTTGGTGTCCATTATCTCAAATTTTTCCTTTATGGTAGCCATTTCCTCCGCTGATAAATGCTCTGCAATCACCTGTATAAGTGGCATTTACAAAAGTTAAGCCCTTAAGAAGAGGTGCCATGGAAATCTCCAAAGCCGAAAGCCCAAACTCCAGCTTGAACAATAATTTTCATGGACTGTTATTGTTCCTAGTAAAATACAGAAATCAAATTCAGTAATTACCGTTAGAGCTCTCTTTTTTAGCTTGTTCATTACAGAAAATTGCTTAAGTCTTGCTTTTACAGTCTCGCCAAGTGGGACATTTGGAGCTTTCTTGGCATCTTGTAACCAAGGGTGTTCTGCAACCAAGCAAGAAATTTGGTTTAATAGCTTCATATCTATTAGCCACTAAAAACCCAAGAAAGAATATTGGAACACAAAAACTACATATAAAGTAAACATTACCAAGCACATCCTGAGCTGTAAGCCGCCCCTTTGGGTCTGAATCAAGCATTCTCTTTACGAGATCTTTTGCATCATCTGAAACTTTAGGCCAAGGGTCTCTCTTAAAATCTATTACGCAACGAATAATTGCTTTTGCAACTCCTTGTTCAGTGTCTGTGCAAAAAACACACTTGTGTTAGAAGAAGAACCAACCTTAGAACATGGTATATTATTTTTCGCATGGGTGTGGGGTGTCTTTCAGTAGGAAATTATTCTGACAAAAGTCATTTCACATTTCACATTCCACATTTCATACACGATAATAGTGCATTCAGAAATTAATATCTTCCACGTAGCATCCATAACTTCAGATGTACTTATTGTGCCCGACCAACCCAAACACCAAACCTACAGTCTGAACTCCCCACAGTTGCAGACGAAGGTGGTGTTTAGGATGTCTAATCAGTCATTTGTCATCTTTTAGTTAATTTTTTCAGCTTCTTGCAAAATTATTATTATTATTATTTTTTAAAAACTTTTTAAGCTTGTCTTGAGAAGAACTGGAAAAGAAAAGAACATGGACAAAAGATTCTGCAAAAGTCTGTAACAACAAGAGGATACCCAAAAGCCAAAATTCTACTAACTTTTTGGCTATTAATTCCTTAGAGGCTTTTTTCACATTTTGCATATTTTTTTACTTTCCTAATTCCTCCTGTTCATACAGACTGGAAAAGATTTTCTTTAGTAGGAGCTGAAAATGTAGACTAAAGGCGAACAGATTCAGGGGAAAAACTGATCAAGACCCAAAACACAGCCTAAGTAAGCAAAGAAAATGCTGAGCACCTAGGATATGGAGAAGCGTACCTGCCCAGAAAGGGGGAACACCACAGAGTAGAATGTAGAGGATGACTCCAGCACTCCAGACATCAATCTCCGGGCCATAATAGCGTTTTAGAACCTCGGGAGCCATGTAATAAGGACTTCCCACGATCTCAGTAAAGCACTCGCCTGCAGACAAACAGAAATAAACAGGGATGCGTGGAGAAACTATAATGATACACCACTACCTGATGCTGAAATCACCAAACACAATCACTGCAGAATGCTTTCCATTGCATATTACCAGGTTTGAAGAAAATTGACAGTCCAAAATCAATTGCCTTCAAGGGTGCTGATTCCTTCTTGTTTGCAAAAAGAAAATTCTCCGGTTTCAGATCGCGATGCATCACTCCATGCCTATGACATGTCTGCAAAGCACAGAGAACACCACTATCATCATATGGAAGCATTTGCATGGTATGTATGGACACACAGTACATTTATGTTTATAATCAAACAAACTTTCCAAGAACTCACACGCCGTTTAAAAGAGCCGGCATATATACAAATGTGGTTGAATGGGTAACACTACAAGAGCGTTTGTCTCGTCTCGCTCAATATAGCTTATCACAAATTTATGGAGCTTGTTAAGTTTTCAAGTCAAGCTTTTAACAGCCACAACTTGACCCAAAAGGTAATACTTTTCAGAAATCGAGCTACTCAAGTCGGCTTCATTAAAGATCGTTTGAGATAAATAAATCCAGCTGAACACATTTTTAAAGTTCCTTAAGTTTTCAAACCAAGCTTGAACTATACATTATCAGCTCAACTCGGCACATTTACGGCCCTACTATTAACAAACTCCTCAAGAATAAAAATGATAGTATCGATTTGAACAGATCATCAAAACTAAACGTCTACACCTATTGAAGAAATAATTAACCAAAAAGAAGAACATCTAGCCTACTCAAAAACTGTGTAGTCTCAAAGAGCAAACAAAACCCAATCCATAATATCAAATGTAAGTTCACAGTAAGCCAATAAGAATCAAATTCTAGACAATATCATCTGAGCAACACGAAAAATTCAAACTGCATATACCTCCACAACTTCCACAATAGTCCTCATAACCACCGCAGCCGCCCTCTCGGTGTAATGCCCCCTGGCCACAATCCGGTCGAACAACTCACCGCCCTCACACAATTCCATCACAATGTGTACCGCACTCTCATCCTCAAAAGTGTCCTTCAAGCTCACAATGTTTGGATGCTTAGGCAAATGCTTCATGATCTCAACTTCTCTCCTCACGTCCTCGATATCCACCGCAGTCCTAAGCTTCTTCTTCGATATCGATTTGCAAGCAAATTTCTCACCAGTTGCCACATCAATGGCCAGACACGTGACCCCGAATTCGCCTCTACCTACCTCACGACCCAGATCGTATCGCTGTGAAATGTCACGGCCGGTTGGGTTTTGTAATACAATGAGCTTGTCTCCACCTCCGAACCCACTGGTTGCACCATAATCAAGTGCAAATGGGTTGGGTTTCTTCTTCTTCTTCTCCTTCTTCTTAGAGGAAGAATTAGGAGCCACGCAGCAATTTCCCATGGATTTAAGGATCAAAACTGCAAATTTATTGAGTTCCCAGATTTTGGAGGAAACCATGAACAACACAACATGTATCAGCGTAAGAAAATACGTTCTTGAAATCTTTTTTCTTTCAGTTGCCGTGCATAGCACGGTTGATGATAGTATTATAAGATTGCGATGACACCCAACAATTTCTCAAGAAAATAAGTACCGAATCCGATGCTTCATGCAAAATAAACATAGAAAATGAACACAAAAGCGGATTGTAGCCATTTTGGGGACAGAGATGTCTTCGGTTGCAAGGCAGGGTTACGTTAAATAAAGGGAAAAGTGGCTTTTTTATGAGAGTACTCTCCAAAAAATGGGAATCTTATAAGATTCTTAATGAACAAAATAGTTTGAGGGGGAGACATACAAAAAAGGGTGGAATTTTAAGATACTAAAGACAACCCAGAAGCTAATGAAGCCAACTCGTAAATCGCACAATAAACATACCTGCGAATTTTTTGTGTAGTCTTGAATTTTTTTTTTTCAGGGGATATTTGATGCATGCAAGAAGATGAGATTTGAGGAAGAACCCAGACGGGTTTGAAGGTCAAGAGCTTCAATTGATGGAATATCCTATAAAAGGTTTGTTGGAGAAATGGTGCAAAATAATGATATCGTGTGAATCCGCCATGAGAGAGAGAAGGTCTGGGAGAGACCTTTTTTTTCTCTTCTCCTTCTGTCAATTTCAACAAAAAAAATTTCCTTGTCTTTTCTTTGAGCAATTTTAGCTATCTCTTTGTCAGGAGAAAATCTTCTTTGCGGCTGCTGCGTAAAGAAAAAGTTATGGAGCTTAATTACGACCGTTCAAAATATTTTTGGTTGATTTAGATTGAAAATCAATTATAACCGGTAATAATTGATTGTGATTAACTTCTCCCTGAAAAATATCATTAAAATCTAGACCGTTAAAAACTAAAATAAACACGCGAGATTGAATAGCTGCGTGAAAAAACACTCTATTTGACAAAATGATACTCTAAATGCAATGAGAGATTCTGAGAGAACCAGTTTTTATAGTTATTTGGTGGGGTCCATCAAGAAAGCTACTATCAAAAAATTGGTGTGAGCCAAATTTCATTTCAAATTGGTGTGAGCCAAAAATTGGGGTCCACCGAATGGTTGTAGTGTGATTTTAGAGAGTAAAGAAGTATGCAATGTGATTCTATTAAAATGGAGAGGGTGTTAGTGAAATTTACCCTAAAATCCACCTAAATGTGAAAAAACTATTACTTGCTCTGAAAACACCGTCACATGATGCTACAAAGGCCTTACCACAACACATTCACTTGGAGCTCAAAACGAAGCATATGAAATCCACATAAATGTGTGTCGATAGAGGCCTCCAGAGCACTACGAGCAGTGAATGAATAATCAGTCCTAAATGTTGCTATGAGAGACTTGCAGGGGATAGAGGGCTGAGGTTAGTGTTGTACTATCCAATACGGTGAAAGTTTCAATGTAACGGGTATACATGTGTCCGGAGTCCTTGTAGTGAGGGGAAAGGCACTGCAAAGTGCAGCCCCGAAACGACATCGTTTGGGATGTGTTGGGATAACCAGGTGAATCCTTCTTCCTCTCTTCCCCGTCTTCTTGAGTCTTCTTCTTCACCATAGCGGCAGATTAACGTTGCACGTTTTGGCCGTCCCCCAAACCCCATCTCTGTCTCCATTGAACTGTAAATTTTTGGGTCCTCCTCTCCTGGTTAAATTTGGGTCCTCAACCAACACAATCCTCTGTCGGTCGTGTAATCCTAAAATTCCACAAAAAACTTTCAAATCCTCCTCATTAATCCGAGCAAGACGTTCTGCAGCTTTTGATTTTGGTGGTGTATCCTAATCACATTTGGCCCTGAAAGCATTTTCGTCAATTCCTGTAATCCCCAATGAACCAAAGTTTGGACAAACCTAGACATACTGGTGGGTATAGAGGTAGATTAAGAAATTAGAATTGAACGTACAGAATTAGTAAACTGAAAAAAACGAATTGATGGAATCACACCTATAAGCGGGCAATGGAAACTAGATGTCAACGAGCGACACATAATTGAAATTGGACAACCTCACCCCCCAGTGAATGTAGTCGGATGGACAGATCGACTGTCGCATGATCAAGTATGCGCGCTTTCTCTCGTTATTGAAGCAGTTATGCTTGTGTGAAAGCGGAGCCTTGGGTAAGGGAACTCAAAGAGATGTAAGTTGATAGGGTGAAAACTTCTCTCGGAATCCGAATTGAAGAGAGAAGAAGACACCCCAAGAAGAAGGAAAAAATAAAAAGACGGGGGTTCAGAGGGGAGAGAGAGAGAAGGGGGATTCACATGGTCATTTACATCCCAACACCCCAAAAGCGACATCGTTTTGGGAGGCTGCATTTTGCCCTTTCTCTCATTGTAGGGACTCTGAATCCTACACATCTCCCTCTCTTAGTACAATGCAATATCCATCCACCCGTCTTATGAAATGAGATACCCCTCATCCACAGGACATCGTGCCTTGTCCCCGGTTACAACCATTCAAATTTCAGGATTTAACAAGTGAGTTATTAATGTTATTAATCATAAGAAAGCTCAATTGATTGAATATCAAAAAGATATCACATTTAGAAATTAAAATAAACTATCTCGTTATATAACACTTTAGAATGCCATCTATGGAAGATTTCTTGAGGAACTTCATTAAAATTAAAATCAAGATAACACGTACGTCTTCATTTCGAAAAATTTATTCCCAAATTATCTAACCAACCACTACCAGTTAGTTCTCAAAAAAAAAAAAAAAAAGATCTGAACACATGAATAACTTGCCCTCCGAACACAATGGTGCTGCGTGCAACTTGCCTTTCAACTTCACATAATATGGCACAAACTGAAATTCCATAGGAGAATATGAGACACGCATACGAGGCATAACATAGAGTAGAAACAAGTCTTCCTTTTGTTAAACCAACCTTGTTCCCCAGAGAAAGGTTTAATTTCCAACACCGTAGTACTATCGGTAGCAAATTAAACCCAAACCCGCAAACCCACAAAAACCTCCCCACGATATGTGGGTTCGGGTTTTGCTCATTTGTTTAAGCGGGTTTGTAATCAGGTCACAAAAAAAAAATACCTCTACTCCCACAGACTTCCGTTCAAATTATGATCCGAAGTGAACTCCTTTAATTTGTACAAAACACAAACAAACCTCTTTCCCTCTATCGTAGTTCTGCCCGACCACCAGTGAAGCCAAGAATAATTTGGCACTCGACAACTAAAAAATAGCCAAGAATGATTTGCCACGGAAATACCCGGGTCACAAACAGTTTCACCTCCTTCCGTTTACGTGAGAGACAAATTCTTCATAATAGTTGGCAAGTCCCCTTTGCGAAGATTCAGAACCCACTGAATGTAGGTCCTTTTGCTGCCTGATGACTATTCTGGGTTTCAGGAGCATCGTGGTGCAAACGTTCAGAACCCGATGAACTGGCGGAGTTAGGTGAGATGGCAGAGTCAGTTTTTTTGGCAAAACGACCTCCAGATGCCCTTGCCCTCCTCATAGCATGCTGGTGCCGGGATTCGTGAAGATATGGCTAAAGGAAAGGGAAACAGATTACACGACACCAAAAGTGTTAGTTATACTACTCTGACTAAACGGCTACAACAAAGTTAAGGAGCAGGAGGCATTGAACCATTAAAACAAGGCCTATTTGGAAAACCAACCTTTCGAGCTTTTATAAGCTTCCTTTCAAGCTCCTCTTTAGCACGTGATTGCCTTCGCCTCAAAATCCCATGATATTGCTTTGCGTTCACATAAACAGGCTCTTGTGCCATTTCAAAGGGCAAAGGCATTCTCGCATGATGCATATCAAGTAAATGAGGTGGCACCTAACCATTGCAATAATATATCAAAAGTTTGATACATTCGTCACAAAGAAACATATCATAAAGGAACCAATCTATTTTTCGAGCTGGGGGGCGCTAGGGGAAAGGGAATAGCTGGGTGCGGGTATGTTGACTGGGTGGTTTTTTTATTTTTCAAGCTGGGGTGTGTGTTAAGGTGTAACCAGGGATGGCAATTCTCCCCGATAAGACCATACCCGCTCCGTTCCCCACCCAGAGTGGATTAGAGATTCAGGGATCTTTTTCCGGAAATGAGTTGGATTCGGGAAAGGATTTTGGAAAAAATTGGGGAACAAGTTGAAGGCGGGTTTACCACTATCCGTCTACCCCCACCCACCCTGCCCTACCCCGATCCCTGTTTTCCTTATTTAATATACTCTTTGTACCCTTGATTATGTTTTAATCGGCATGCCCTTTTTTTATTCTGTATCTTTCAAAACTGATTCTAGTGTTGTAAGTTAAAGGTTCGTGAATTTATATTAAAATTTTGAGTTCTGGAAGGTTGATAATGACACTAGTTTTAAAAAGTTCATGATGATGATATTGTTCTTTTTTAGTGGATGCAGATATAACCAGATTTTGGATTTCCATAATTTATCGCTTGTGACATAATTTTTTTTAGTGTCTCGAAATATTAGACAAGAAACTTTTTCATGTTAGGATTAGCCGTTTGGGGGGGATAGAGTATAAACAGATTTCCGCGCTAGGGATCAGGGCGGGAAGGGGAATTGGAGTTGGGTTTAGGGATCGGAGATGGACATATAGATATTCGCCCCACCCCGCTCCGTTCCCATCCTTGTGTGTGTTTGTGTGGGGTGGTGGTCAGTGTGTGCAACTGTGTGGTGCAAAGTAGGAGCGTGTAAAGTCAATTTTCACCAAACAGATATGAAGTAGCTATCCTATAAACATTTAAGACCAGTCAGCTGACCGTTAATATAGAAACTTTCAAGCAGTCACCACCAAACCTGATTCTCTAAGCTAGTCCCCAAGACTTTCTTGTAAAGACATGTGGTTAGCCCATACGTTGCATAACAAAGAGTTCAATTTCCAATCAAACAATGGAACATAGGATATTGACTGAAAAGAACTTCACTTTCAGAAAAGCACCTCTTTCAAGTTTCAACAAATAATTCCACAAATTAAAGAGAGAGGACATCAATGAATTGATTGGAAGTTACTAACTAAACCAATCAAGTTTTTTTGGTTCTTAAAATCAAGCAAAAATTGCTTATCGTTTCAAATGGTGGAAGAGAGAGTGTAGACATACCACAGGCTGAGGACCATAAGCTGCCATCATTCCCCCATAAAATGGATCCTGATATGGATTTACTGTACAAGCCTGCAATAGTTACAAGAACACTAGGAATATTCTTCTATTTCAATGCCATGATATAATTGAGTGCACAACTAGAAATAGAACATTCACCAATGCAGCTTTGACAGACTGGGCAGGTCAAGAAAAGTGAAAAACCAAACTTACAATTGAGTGTCCAACAAGTTCAAATTGCTGAGGCTGTGCATGGTTTCCATTACTCCGAGGCACAGCCGATGCTCGATGCTGGAAATCCTGATGATCTTGTCCATTATTTTCCTCTAATGTTTGAAACAAAATCACCATTAGTAGAAAATTGGGAAGTTTCACACAACTGAGCTCACCAAAGGATTTTGGTGGCAAAGAATGCATGTATACAACCTACTGTAATTTTTCAAAACAAAAGGATCTACAATGGGAAAACAGAAGATAGTGTAGAATGAGAGATAAATTCACCAAAGAGAATCATGTGAAATCGTTACATATGAAAAATACATATACCCATGTCAGTATGCGTGTCTACTTCTGCATGTGTGGCCTAGCAGCTAGTAAATAGTACTACGCAAGGACTTCTGTGAAACATGCCATGTCCTAACATAGCTGGTATATAAGCTCTTCCATCATGTTGCATGAAATATACTCTTTCAAATTACGTGATGTAAGCTACTATTAGAACAACTTAAAAGCCCAATGATCAGTTACCATCACTATAGCAATGAGTCCATCCTCAATACCTACACTTACACACAAAAGATATAAAAACGAACCCTTCTATGGGAACCGACTAAATATGCACCAACAGTGCACAGACACGCGGGGCCCACTTCGGATCCTGCACGGATAATCCAAGCCGTTCCATAATTTTAAAATAATTTTTCAATTGGCCTTGCGATAAATCAGCTCATCTGGAGGCTTGAACCAATCTTCCAATTTTTCATTATATAAAAAAAGATGAGCATGGTTTCATTCTCAAGTACATTCAACTGTGCCCCTGGTCAATATTAGATTCTAAAAGATCAGTTATACAGCCAGTATTTGACCCCCGTAATCTGAAACTCAGCACAAGAGAAATTTCTGCATGAAACAAATCCAACAAAGAAATTGCGGTGGCGATTTCCTATCTCGTTAAATCACAATTATTCCAGTATGCTCTATCCAGAAACTGTCAACTACATTAAACTGGTTTGAACAATAACTGGATGTGGCGAAACAATGACTTTTGATTCTATGACAGCACCATATCCCCATCGAACTCACCATCAGATAGTGAAGGACAATCTTTAGATTGCTCCATTGAAGAATTAGCTGTGTTTTGCCCTATCACAGCAGGGGGGATGGAACTAGTACCCGAACTGCGCCACCAAGGTTCTGAACAACCTGTTGATGGAGAAATACTGTATGGATTAGCTTCTATTCGACTAGCACTTCTAGAATTTGACTGCATGCTTGCGAATCCCTGCACAAACTGCATATATCGTAGTTTATTAACAGATACAAGAGAGGTCCACACAAGCATAGATAGTTCAAGGACATAGCAAAAAAGAGAAAATCATTGAAATATATACAAATATTGCTACCATTGCCAAGAAAAATGCTTCTAGGCTCTTGAAATTGCCTCAATTAATGTCTATAATAAGTATTAAAGGCAGCGTGGCTCACCTTGGACAGAATTTTGTAAGGCTCTCATCAGAACTTTGTTCGAGATCCTATACTTATAATAAGAACACGCACTCATGCATGCAAATAAAACAAGGGACTTAGACAAATACCGTGATTTATAGTCTCCTTGGATCTCTACATGTAACATTTGGATCATAGGAAACTCAAAACTATTCATTCTTTTATAAAGGCTTCCTAATGGAGTAGCAATAAGAAATATCCTTACCCTCCTTTATGATTGTGAGTGGAAATAAACTGAAGAAATCCAACTCCTACTACTACAGAAGCACAAACAATGACTGTTTGTAAGAGAAAAAAAAATTATCTTGATTCATCAGAAGTTGAACAGGTAAGCAAATTTATGCTCTCCTAGTACAGGGATCAAAGCTTCTGTTTCTATTAGCATCCTGTCCCGTGAAAGATCATGAGCTGCCCAGAATAACCTTCTTTTTGATACGTAGCCTTAGGCCCTATAATTTGTAAATGACAATTAAGCCTTAACTTTTGTGGGCATATGATACCTATGGCTATGAGGTTATGAATTGTCTATTCAATTAGGCCCTCGTCTAGTTTCAAGTTCTTCACCCCCACTACAACTTCACGTAACATTTTTTTGGCATTATTCATGAATCGGTACGTGTCCGCACCAGCCCCATATCGATGCGCGTATTTTCCTCTTTTCCAGGAAAAAGGCATACCCAGATTTTTCATCAGGTCAAAACTCAATAGTATCACAATTCGAAGGGTTTTCCAACTTTATCATTCCTTTCCAAGGGAACACCATTCAATATTATCCAAACCCCAACTTCCATTTTTACTTCCAGCCAACACAATTGACAGTACTTTCACAACCACATACCCATTAAAATCCTAAAATCTGACTAATTCAATGCCACAACCAGATACCCATCAAAATCAAGAATCAGGAAAGAGGACTAAACAGGTGAACAATTTCAAAAAACCCAATTCTCAAAAACCCAAATAGCTAAAAAAATCCCAATTCTTAGAAAACCCTAGAAGTCAAAACAAAAGCACCCATCAACATCTACATATATGAAGAACGAATCGAAGGCGTTGAGGAGACGACTTACAGGTGTGGAGCGAACGACGAATTTACAAAAACCCAAATGAAATTTTTGGCGCTCTTTTTTTGGAGTTCGGTGTTTGGATCATTAATGCTCGGAGTGAGAAGATCTAGGAGAAAAAATGGATAGAGAGAGTAGTAAACATCGATGGAGTATAGTATATTTTGTGTTCTAGAATCTACTAGTAGTAGTTGTTAACTGCAGCTAACAGGCTAGGCTAAGCTACGACTCTCCCCACGCAGATGTACCCTGTCCCTGTATGCGTTCCTCTTGCCTTTATGCTGTGACGGCGCTATCAGCCACAGGATACCGATAATTATTGACGTTTTTTTTTTTTTTTTCCAGAAAAAAAGTTTGAGCTTTTTTGTTTTGTTTTTATTTAAATTCTTTTTGTACTTAGTATTAATTTTGGGTCAAATTTTTATTGAGTTTGATTTATCTCAATAAGAATAATCCAACAAGTAAAAAATTATGACTGTTACTCAATTTTTTTTTTTGGCCCTATAGGATAATAGGAATCGTCGAGGAGATCATAGACAAAAAAAATTCTCTTCGTCCCGCCAAGGTAGCCTATTTCGGTATAATTTTTAAATAAAAAATTAAAGCACTTTTGTTCATAACTCTTTTTAAATTTAGTGATATAAAATTAAAGATTTCAATTACCCTTTTAATTTGGTGTCAAGAATAAGTTTATGCACAAAAGTACGTTAGTTTTTTTCTCGTAAATTACGCGTCTTTTCATGGTAGATTATCTTTGTGAAATGAATGGAGTATTTTTTTTTGTAATTTTGTTTAAGAGCATTGATCTATATGAGTTTCGATTAAAAAGTTAACTTTTTGTTTGTCTTTATTTAAAAATAAATTGCATTTGTTAATTTTGTATCAAACTTTTGTGACTTATATTGATTTGTATCGTCAAGAAAAATTTAAAAAATAAAAAAATTATGATCCAAAGCCAGGATGTATGCCAGTTTCATACGACCAGGTGGAGTTGGATTCTCCGGTCGAATTACGGAAAAACTCAAAAAAAATTATTTTTCTGATTCCTCTCGATGAGAAGAATTATTAAGTCACAAAAGTTTGACGCAAAATGGCCAAATATGGAAAAACTTTGAATAAAGAAAAAAAAAATACTCGTTTTGACTTATTCCAAACCCAATACTTGCTGAAGGGCGACCTTTACAGGAAAAGTTTTGAGAGCATGAGGTGGCACACAGAAAAAATAATTTAACCTAATCTAAAATCTTATTTAAGACGATTACTCCTTGAGTCACATAATTTTAATATATCCTTATATTTTTGAATGTTTCAAAAACACGTTCACTTTGAGAAGTCAAATCCAAAATCTTTGTGAAATCTTCCAAATTATATTTTTCATAAGTGGGTTTTCACACTTTGAAAGGTTTAGATAGAGGGACAATTTTGACTATGAGTACCTTTCGATTTGATTTAAAGTCCATTAAAATTTAAACCTACGTCTTCTTCGAAAGTTGAAATTTAACAATTAAATGAACTAAAATTGTGCGGAACGGAGCAAGTGTTGTAATTTAAGGGTAATTTTTATTACGATGAAAATTCTAAAAAGCGCCATGTGTCACCATTAAAAATTCCATGTTAAAAATATTTCATCCTTTATCATATGATAATCAAGCAGAGTACAACTAACTAACTTCATTATAGTAATAGAGCTCATTATCTTGTGAATTCAAGTTCTCCCTTCTATTTTTATTATTTTGAAATGGAAATTGATTTTCACACTCCATTTTTTTTATCTTTTTTATTTGAAATTACCAAATTACCCTTTAAAGTGGACAAACTCTAACAAATTAAAAGGTAATTTGGTAATTTCACGTAGGATAAAGACAAAAATATGAAGTGTCAATGGCTAAATGTGGAGTGCCAAAATTACTTTCCTAAATCAGTTTATAATTTCTTTTGAAAATCCAATGTGAATCAAGTTTAGTCATTCTGTAGGCATAGCGTAAAACGTGAGCTGTAAGCAAACAAAGGATGATTAAAAGTGATGTATTGTGAGAGAATGACATGTCTCATAAAGTGAAAAATAAATACTTAAAAAAACCCTTAGCGGAACCGGGCCTAATTTCATATATAGTGTAATAAGGTGCCGTTCCGCTTTCTTTTTAAATATTCTTTTTCAAAAATAAGGTAATTTTAAGTTCAAATATAATGAAAATGAAAAATAATTTTTTAATTTTTTTTGCACCGTTTAAAAGATCTCAATGAGATCTATCAAATAAGATCCATATTGATAGAAAAATTATTTGCGTAAAAGCATACTCCCTCCGTCCCTAAATAAGTATCCGACGCGCAAACCTAGGCCTTACAAAATATGAATATTTTTTGTTAAAAAATCTAATTTTTTTCCACAATCTAATAGAAACCATTGCCATCTATTGATTGGTGAAAAAAAAATGAATTTTTTTAACGAAACAAATACATTTTTTTAAAGGTTTAGGTTTGCGTGACGATTACTTATTTAGGGACGGAGGGAATAATTTTTAAGTTTAAAATTATCTTCCTTTTTTAAAAATTTCTTTTTGGAGAAACCGGAATGGACCCTAAAGGTGAATTCAACATGTCCTTTCAATTTGAGAGCTGCTTTCCCCCTCCCCCCCCCCCCCCCTTCTTTCCCGTTTCTGTTCTCCTTTTTCTTTTCGTTTTTTTTTTCTCTATTCATTCTTTCCAATTTGAATCTTTTTTTTTCCCATTTTTTCTAATTTTCAATTCTTTTCTTTATTTATTTCCTGTCCCATTTTTCCCCCTTCTTTTTTTTAGTTAACTCAAATTCTATTTTTAATTAACCACCACAATACCATATTTAAAACCAATGCTCCGCGCCCAAGTTAACTCAAATTCTGTTAAAAAAAAAAGACCAATGCTCCGCGCCTAAGCTAACATATCTTTTATACTTTCAAAAATCTATATAAAAAAAACGAATATGTATAAGTACAACATTAACTAGTTTTAACATATTTTCTCTACTTTTAAAATAGGAAATTGATAATGCCAAAACAATTTGAGTTCGTGCTTGGATTGGATCC
This sequence comes from Rhododendron mucronatum var. ripense, assembly GCA_019656295.1. Taxonomy (NCBI): domain Eukaryota; kingdom Viridiplantae; phylum Streptophyta; class Magnoliopsida; order Ericales; family Ericaceae; genus Rhododendron; species Rhododendron mucronatum. The sequence continues at coordinate 3,505,964 of BPLT01000007.1, forward strand.
TGATTGTGCTAAGTAAATTTTTTGCTCTAAGACCTTTCAACGAACATCCTAAGACTCTTTTATTTGGAGTGAAAATTGAAACACTTATTTTTTTAATTATATTATATATATATATATAGGGAAAAAAAGTAGGATTAATTTTTAACTATATTTTTTAATATATAAACGGTGTAAAGGAAATAAGTGTTTCAATTTTCAATTCATTTGAACCGGCACAAAGATGTTATTTTTTTGATCATTTCATTTCAATTCGTTTGAACCGGTGCAAAGATCTTATTTTCTGGTCATTTTATCTTAAATGGTCATAATGGATTTTTGGCTCTTAGGCCTTTCAATGGGCACTTATTTTGATTCTTCAACTTTCGACATATTATTTCCGTCTCATGAACATTATGTTCAAACTCATGTCAGATAAAAAGAAGATTTGCAAACCCAATATCTATTCAAAAAAATCATATTACCATAAACATTCATCTAATACTTCAAACAAAAAAATGGGTTTCCATCTTCTAATCCTATCATGTCATTAAACAAGATTAATTAAACCCACTTTTGTGAAAGTAGTTGATAAAAATTTCGTTTTTTTCCCTCCACCACATTTTGTTTGGATCCCTTCATATTAGAAGTGTTCGCTTAAATGAAAAAGTACTATTAGTTAGTCTTGCTAAGAGGAATTGAAAATTTTAAAATTATGATTGGAACTCAAATTTTTTTGAAAAAACACAAAATAAAGCAAAGAAGACAGTTTAACAAACACGAAAGATTTGCAAATAGGAAATTGATAATGCCAAAATAATTATAGACAAGCAAAACAAAGTATTTTCTCCCAAACTAAAAAAGATAAGTAGGGAGTGATTTTCTCCCGAGCCGTTCTACTAGCATTAAAATCAATTTTCTCTATCACACACACACTTCGGGTAGGTTTGAATTAAAAGTAGGGAGTGATTTTTTTTCACCTTTATTCAAATTTTTTTGCATTTATTAGTTTTGCGTCAAATTTTTGTGGCTTATTGGTTCGTCTCGACGAGAGTAACAAAAAATTATAAATTTTTTTTATAGGAACCCAATTTTTTTTGATAAGAGAAAAAAAATAAGTAAAAGAGATGTCTTTTTGACTTATTTTTGTCTTTTTAAAAAAAATATGAGTTTCGATCAATTTTTTTTACTTTTTCGGTTCCTCTCATGGAGATGAACCAGTAAGTCAAAAAAGTGTGACGCAAAACTACCAAATGCAAAAAAAAAAAAAAATTTTGAATTAAGATGAAAAAAAATCACTCCCTACTTTTTAATTCAAACATATCCGAAGTGTGTGTGTGATAGAGAGAATTGATTTTGATGCTAGTAGAACAGCTCGGCTCGAGTGTGAGATGATTTGTGTTTTCACTAAAATGGAGAGAGAGACAATTTCTGGTTTAGCCAGGTTTTGTTTTTGGAGGAGTCACTGAAGGTGTCACTGAAGGTGAGTGTATAGCTCATATTGAACCGACTCTCAACCCATTTAAACTCATGTAAATATGGGTTCATATGGATTGAACCCATATAAACCCATTATACAATATGGGCGAATTGGATTGGATTATAAGTAGACGAGTTTGGGCGGGTTCAAAAATATGGGTTAAAATTACCACCTCTAGTTATAATTAAAGATAAAAAGGTAAGAAGAAAAAAATATGAAGAAGTTGTTATAAATGAAGATAAGAAAATGAGAAGAAAATCTGAATGAATGATTATAATTGAAAATAACAAATAAAAATTATTATTTTAAACGTAAAGAATAAAATAGTTTATAAATTAAATAAATAAAATATTAGTTTAGGGGGGGGGGGGGGGGGCTGACGGGGGTAACAGGGGAAAGGGAGGGGAGACCGAGGGTAATAAGGGAAATTGGGCTGTGGGGTCGGGAGGGTGGGTGTCGCGGGGGGGGGGGGGGGGGGGGGGGGGTGAATAGCAATTTGCAACTTTATTTTGGAAATCATAGGTGGCCTTATAGGTTTCATTCATGCTGATGCAGCACAAAACGTGAAAAAGACGAGAATCTTTGGTCAAAAGCTAACTCAAGGACAAATATGTTACATCAAAATTATCAGGTGAGTGGGTTGGACGTTCCCATTTTTTTTAAAAAAAAACTTTTAAAAAATGAAGGTAATTTTAAATTTAAAAATTATGTGTTTACGAAAATAATTTTTTCTACCAATATAGATCTTATTTGATAGATTTCATTGAGATCTTTTAAACAGTGCAAAAATAATTGAAATATTATTTTTTATTTTTGTTATATTTGAATTTGAAATTACCTTCTTTTTTTTTTAAAAGGTTTAGAAAGAAAGAGGAACGGGACAGCTCCTTCCTCTTTACGTGTCTATGGTTCCAAACCCACGCCAAGCAAGGATTTGTTCCTCGCCTTGTGGGACGACTTTGACTGGTTTTGGTGTGGAGGGCCATTTTCCATCTAGTACCTAGATAGTGTTGTGGTGACAGCATGTCCTTATGGCCACGGATAGTAGTTATGACTCGAACCGGACATTCTACAGCAGGTTGGGAACCCTTATAATCACGCCCAGGAAGAGTTGCTCCGCTGATCGCCCCTTTCCACCCGATGAAAAAAATATTATCAGAAATACATGAAAAAAAGATGGTTTTTTTAGATGATCTCAAAGACAACCTGGAAAAGGTGATTTTGTCAAATCTTATCTAATTTAAAAGTTAAAAAAAATTGTGTCTAAAATAAAATTTCTTCTGATAATTCCAATTTAGCACTGAAGGATTTTTTTTTTCCCACTTTTTATATAGACTGAATATATTAAAGGGTGTATAACGTAGTGTATAGCTAGAGACACTATTATAATTCTAAAATCGTATTAACTAATTTAAAATGTTATTATTATTATGAAAATTATTTGTGCTGATAATGTAATGAAATTAGATGATATACATATTCCGTGCATGGCACAGGTTTGACGGATGCTGGGAGTGCGCTGCACAGCTTCGTGCTGTGCAGCGTGCTGTGCGGTCGTCGGTGCCGCCTTGCCGGCATCGGTCCAACGATCGGAGACGTCCACTGCGTAGAGCTCGTCGAGTACTATAAGTGTACCAAAAATCAACCCGATCAAATATCGTTAAGTGCCTCATCGGAACACATATAATTCAAAAAGAATGGATTCAGTGGTTTTGATCCAGTGTTTCGTATCCATTAGGATTCATTTTTTTTCAAGTTATACGTATTCCGATGAAGTACTTAACGATATTTGATCGGGTTGATTTTTGGTACACTTGTAGTACTTGACGAGCTCTACGCAGTGGACATCTCCGATTGTTGGACCAATGCCCGCAAGGCGGGACCGGCAGCCGCACGGCACGCTGCACAGCACGAAGCTGTGCAACACACTCCCAGCATCCAGGTTTGACACTAGTATTTTTGTAAAGCCAACTCTAACTTTGATATTGTATTGTGGGCTTTTCGTTTTGGGATTTTGGGTTTAGATTTGGAGGTAATTAGTGTAAAGAGAAATAAAATAATGATTGAAAACATGGGAAATAATTGAGGAGAGATATAGAGAAAAATGAAAGTAATGATTAAAGAAAAATAGGATAATAATTAGTAGAATCCAAAATCCTTAAACGAACAGCGTTCACCCATCAATATGATTTGATTCATTCATTTCCTAGGATTTATCAAGTTGAAATTATTTGTGCAAGAACTCTTGGAGTCAGATCCCGTCCAGTATGGGTTACCCTCCAGTTCTGTCCAGTTCAGTTGTTTGTGGGCTCGGAAATCGGAACCGTTCACTTTTTAGAATACGTCTAGACCAACAACCACGACAAAATCATGTTCATCAGATACCACTTGATATCATTTCAAAATGCATTAAGTTTGGAAGAAATGTGTTGAAGATTTTTTTTTTCCTCGGCAAAAGAAATTTTATTAATCTCTGAATGAATACAATGTGTTGAAAGGGTTGCAATCCAGCGTTTCACACATTTTTATATACAACATTAATGCATTTTGAAATGATATCAAACGGTATCCGATCAACGTAATTTTTAGCATGATCGTTGCTATCGACGAGCTCTAAAAGTGTACGATTTCAATCATTGTTTCGATGGATTACCCTCCGGAACACTTTTTCGTTTTTCTTACATGTATAATTTATGTGATTTGATCCATTCGTTTCGTAGGCTCACCAAGCAGCTCGTCTGCAGAAATTCCAATATTAGTCTCAAAGTTTTGTGGTCGAGAGCATATATTTGTACGGTGAACTCTAACTCGGATTTTAGTACTTCTGAGCCCATATGTCAATATGATTTGATCCGTTCATTTCTTGAGATTCGTAAAGTTTCTTTTGCTTTGGTCAAATTTTTGGTTAGGAGCATATTTTCGTAAAGTATATACTCTTACTAAATTTATTCTGCGTGCCCAGATCCCATCAATATGATTAGCCAATTCGTACATTTCTTAGAGCTCGTTCAGCGAATCATCCTTCACAAAAAAATTCCCTTGGGTTTCTCACTTTGGGAAGGAGATATTAAATTAAAGCCTAATATCTAACTTAGATTAATTACGAGCAGGTAAAATTGCTGTTGGAACTAATTAAACCCATCTAAATGTAGTTAATTGGGCATCATAGCCCAATGGGCCACTTTGGTATTGCGGTTAATAAGTTGAGATTAAGGATTCGTTTAATTGTATGTTGATTCACAGATTAACAAGTTAAAGTAATCTAACTAGAACTAGCTGGAGCATCTGAAAGATTTATCTCAGTATTTTACTTTGAAGAGCTCTCCTAAGCATTTTAAGGGTGGCAACCTAATTAGTGGGTAAGCTAATTAATTCCATCAATAGTTGACCACTAATTGGATTCTTTCATCTATTTTTTTTTTCTCTTTTCTTTTAAAAATTGGACTCTTTTAGTAACTTCAAGAATGTTAGTAAAATGTTTTACCAGCTACAGATTAATGGTTTTTTTTTCCCCCTATCCGTTAGCACTCCAAACCCCCCTCTTGAAAGCCCATCAAAGAGGGCCTAAGGAATCGCACGAAAAAGGTCATTATGGGACTTCGGTGCCGTTCCGCTTTCTTCTCGTTAGTCGTGATTGTCTCCTAGATTCAGATACGGATAAAAAGTGGCTATGTTCGTTTGCATGTTTTGGTTTGTTTTAGTTTTGTTTTTCAATCATTACCCTACTTCTTTTTCCAATCATTATCCTATTTCTCTAATTATTACTTTCGTATCTCTCTCTATCTCTCTCCAATCATACCCCTATTTTCAATCATTATCCTATTTCTCTCTCCATCCCCTAACCAAACTAAACTAAATTAAACTCTCAATCAAACAAAGCCTTTACTTTCTTCCATAGGCCTAGCCTTAAAGAGGCCAAGTCCTCCAAGTACCATATTCTTTAACCAATCATATACGCATGTTAAACTACCCGAAACTCATCTGTGTTTGTGAGGTTTCAACTCGCGCGATTAGAAGGCGACACTGCTACGGATGGTTCGCCAGAGCCTCTTATTCTCCCTAAGATGGTTCGATTCCACTTGTCTAGTTGCGAGTTTTTGCTCTTTCAACACCTGAACGCCATCAGCATATATCAGTGTTGCCTTTTTTGCAGGTTGGAACGGAGATGGACATGAAAACAATGCTATCGGGGGTAACGAATTTGCGGTCCAAGTGGATCATGGTCATTTCAAAGCATAGAACACAGGATAATGGACTTCCTATTGCTCTGCTTCGGGAACGGAAGGGAAGCCAAGCATAAGGCTAATTGCCTTTCTATGCTACAGTACTCAGACCAAGCGAAAGCGTGAACCTGTTGTAGAAGATAGCTATGGTGATCCTCACACATATCGCATCCGGCTCGCAGCGTCGTGCAACCTTTGACCTTGACAAAGTCTTGTTGGAAAAAATTCAGCAATCACTTCAAATTTCAGAGAACAATTCCATTGATAGCAATATAATTACATGATTGAACAAACTACATAAGCAATAAACAGATTACGGAGAACGAGATGCAAACAGAATTTTTGGATCGAAACCAAGTCCTGTGTGATATTACAGTCTCCTTAAGAAAGATTCGCCGCCTACCGCGGGTGGTGTAGGATCTTGTTCGACGTCTTCCTCCTAGGGTTGGCTCGGCTAAACCGCAAGCCATCGGAACACCACCGTTGACCGTCTTGGCAAACTAACTTCTGCCTGTCTCTCTCTCACACAAAGAACGAATTTCAGAGTTCTCAGAGTTGGTGAATTTTCTGGTGCAGAATGAAGAGAGGACTGCCCATTATATACTGCTCAGGAGCCTTTGAAAACAGCCAGGAAATGAATACGGGAATTGAATTCTTAGCCTTGAATAGGGGAGAATCAATACACAAAACTGCCACAATGAATGGCAGGTGCAAATGCCAGCATTAACCTCTATTCATGGGGTATTATTCAGCCAAAAACTGCTGGAAAATTAAATAGCCTCGTCCAGATTCAATGAACCAACGGGAGTCCTTTCGGTTGTCTCGAGAGACCCTCCGAACGTCCCAATTATCATTCACAAAATCTGGAAATTTTTCAACAAGTGCTTGATTGTTGCTTGAGCAACTTCTGGAAACTGAATTATGCTGCCATGCTCGGTTCTTCACTATCAACTCCACTTAATTCTTCTTGATGTCCCGGATCATAGTACAACTATACTACTGTACTTAAACACTCAATACATGATTCATCCACATAATCGCTAAACAGACTCTCTAAAAAGAGAAGAAAAATAAAATGCAACTCGATAAACGGGATACAGGAAAATGTGTGTTTTGTTAATGGAATTGTCAACCCAAAGAAGCTCGACTTTTTGGAGCTTACATTACCGATGGTTTTGGTTGTATAAATTTAATTAGTGATCAAAATGATGTAGTTTTATTTGATTAAAGAAGTTGGGATGATATCATTTTTCAAAAACCAGCAAAGAAAATATTTCATTGATAAGAAAAAAGAGAGGTACGTACTTGAAGCAAAGTTGGGATGATCTTGTACGTCGACTTTAAAATTAATGAGATGTCAGTCAATCTTTACTATAGGCGGAATGAAGTGGATGCAACTTTTCCATTTTCTATGAAATATCGAATACATGACTTCCATAAATAAAACTCATACCGTCGTTCGTCTACAACATTTTTTTTTGAAAGAAATATTTAATCACTTAAAATTATTTGTCCCTGATAACATACATCATTCCGTCATAACGGTCGCTAGCCATGTATAAATTAATTAAGAAGTAAAACACAATTCCGCGGAAAATTCAATAATTTTGAGTACATAAATAAAATTAGATTGGCAAAAAAGGGTCAAAGAGTTATGTTCAAAATGGAAAATAAAGATGTTGGCAGGTAATTTGACCCAAAAGTTCAAAGTATGGATTTAATTTCTTCTTTGTGAAAAGACAAGAGGAGGCAACCTCGGATTCTAGAAAAGTTAGCAATTAACATTAGTGGTGTAATCACGGAGAAAGCGGAATAATTAATAAAGAAACATCGGTGGTGAATGATAAAATTATAGTCAATGGGCTTATAGTTCAATGGTATTTTTTGATTCTTCTCTTGTGGGGGGCCAAGGTTCGAGTTCTGTCAGGGGCGTTCATGGTTCAAAACTATGAACAGCCTATAAATTCCATGTGAACTAACTTACTAACTACCCTCTACGCCCCGTTGATTTATACCGTTTGAAAAAAAAGAATGGTAAATATATATATATATATATATATATTTTAAAATGTTCGTACAATCAAAGATTGAAAGTAAAAAAAAAAAGAATGCTAAATATATATTTTTAAAATATTGTTCGTACAATCAAAGAATCAAAGTAAAGTCTATGCTTTGATAAAGAAATTTACTAGAACATCATTGGAATTGAAAAAGCAAAACTCTCCAACTTTATGATAAAGACATCAATCCATATGCAAACTTCTTTAAAGAATCACCCAGCAGTTCACTGCATCAATCCTCATTCCAAGAATTGATTCTCTCTCTCTCTCTCTCTCTCTCTCTCTCTCTCTCTCTCTCCTCCCTACGTGTGCAAGCAATGGAGTAGTAACGAAATTAATGCAATTTTCATTCCCCCTTTTTAGTAAACGTTGTTTTTTAACTTTAGGTAAAACCTTGTTTAATTTACTCTAGGTTAGTGTATCAAGATTCTACGACAGTAGTCTTAATTGCTTTGGGGAAAATGTTCTACATCTAACTCGTGAACTCATATTAATGTTGCCTAGGGTTGAATGCATCACACTCGCATCTTGTGAGATGGTGAACTATATATATATAGAAAAACATCGTCTATATAGTACTGCAACGCTGCGACCACAAATGTTCGGGTCTAAGTCGCATAATTCTTCGGTTGGACTTTTTACTCCTGCTTTCAATGTTTGCTATAGTGAATACACAACAAAATATGCAAATGGGACTTACGGACATTGAACTGTTCCGAAAGCATCTATATACATATCTAAACATTTAAGTTCCAATCATTTCCCTTTCCTATAAGTCGTCCAAGCCACTTCACATGAGCCTCAACCAAATTTTTGAAGAACCAATTTTATCGTCTACTAACAGAGGTCCAATTAAAACCAAGGCAAAGTTGAGATAATGTGTCTTTTAGTTGCAGTTCTCTCACTTTCCTTGCTTTGTTTGAGATGATTTCAGGTTAGTGTTGTGTAATGAGATACACAACACCGTGTTGCGTACTTTTGAGCCGTCGGATCATATATTTAACGGCTCAGATCTCATCTCAGTAATGAGCGGCTCTCAATTGTTGATTGTCGAGATGAGATCTGAGCCGTTAAATACACGATCCGACGGCTCGAAGATGCGCAGCATGATGATGCACAGCAACATCCCCCAATTCGTTTAAGATAGTGTTAAAAAAATTTGCTTAGGGTTACTATTAGGTATGATCAAAACGTGTTTATGATTGCTGGGTGAGGTCCACTTTCAACATGAATATTCTACTAACTCAATCAAATCTCTTTTTTCTCCAACCCTCCCCCTTTCTTTCTCGCAGTCCCCCCGTATGCAAATACTACTCTCTCTCTCTCTCTCTCTCTCTCTCTCCACGAAATTATTTACATTTTTATAATCGAATGTTCAAGTCAACTTGCGTGCACCTCGACTTATTATGGGGCTCAGAAGTCAATAACTGGGCAAACCCTCTTATGTCTTCAAGATTTGGAATGTTTAGCCTCCGTGGAATTCAGCCATTCGAACTCATAGAGGACATGCATTTATTTGTTTTCTCATACCAATGCAGCCAAACCCCTTTTTGGATTTAAGTATTCGCAAATATTAACCGTAAGTGTGTGTGGGTATATACTCCCTCCGTCCCATATTATTTGGACTTTTTCGATATTCGCACCATTTTTTAAACTCTTATATCTCTAAATTTATGATATTTTTTATAATTTTGAAAACTTTGTATTATAGATCTAATCGAGAACTATCAAATAAGATCCATATTGCACATTGTTGGAGATTCATGTTGGAAGATATAAGCGATTGAAAACTGACACAAATATCGAAAAAGTCCAAATAATATGGGACGGAGGGAGTATATATAGTCCCGCTCTTATGAGGACCACGTCATTTTAATAAAATGCGAACCTCCCTTTCTCGATCGAATTTTGATGATCCGAGCTGCTCAATGTGTTCAGAACGTGATTTTAAGGATGCCCGCGAAAAATTGGAAAAAAAAAGAATCGGGAACAGCTTCATCCGAGAATCGAACGGTTTAAACAAAAACTGCTCGGATGAAGCCCTTCCCTATCATTTTTTTAGTTGATTTCTCGCAGTTATTCTTAAAATCAAGTTCTGAACACATTGACCGGCTCGGATCATCGAAATTCGATCAAAAATGAAAGAAATGAGAAGGTCCGCATTTTAACTAAAATGTGAACTCCCTTATTTGAGACTGATATATATATATATATATATATATATATATATATATATATATATATATAAACTCGAAATGAAATTAAGGAGCCTAAGGTGTAGTTTGCCCGCATTATGGGCTCATCCGGATCCTTTCATAATGATTTGAGTTGCTCATATTTTAGGGCTCGATGAATAGAACGTCCGTGTAATTTTTTATTTCTTAACTTTTTTTTAAACGGAGGAAATTTCAAACTCAAATATAATGAAAATGAAAAATATTTTTTTAATTTGTTGGGCCCCAAAAAAGACTAAAAATGAGGGGTCCAAAATTCTAGGACCCCTATATATATGGGGCCTAAATAAATTTAACTAAACCTCTTTTACACAAAGTAGGCCCAATTGGAATTAAGGGATCACAAAATAGGCTCCAATTAGATAAAAATTGTGGAATTAGAATTACATCCCATTCCGGCATTCAATGGGTTGACAACAGACGACTCGGCGGAAAAAAACTTTTCAAAGTTAAAATTGATCAAAAATTATCTTCGGTTAACTATGTCACAAGAAAGATTAAATGGATTGGTTATATTTTTCATTGAGGAGGAGTGGATGAAAAAGCTTGACTATGGAGACTTAATTAATACGTTTGAAATAAAAAGTGCGATAAAACTAATATTCAAATGATGGATTTTGAAATATTGTAATAGTTTTTTTTTTTTTTTTTTTTTTTGGGGGGGGGGAGATAACTATATACTCCCTCCGTCCCATAATATTTGTCCGGTCCGCAAAACAAGGACGTAAAAATAATACAATTTTTACAAGAAAAATTAGAAGTTTTTTTTAACAATTTACTAGATATCGATGAGTTCTTTTAATTTATGAAAAAATTTTGAATTTTTTCTTGAGAGAAATACATTATTTTTTAGTCTCCGTTTTGCGGACCGGACAAATAATTTGGGACGGAGGGAGTATATGCTTATATTTTGTAATGGCTTTTTTTTATGAAACTTTTTGTAGACTAACTTTTGTGTGGAAAATATAGAAATACCTCATTTAAAAGGGTTTACTTCCGGCGCCCAAAACTTATGAGCCGGTCCCGACTCACTCTCTCGTGAGTCGTGACGAATGGCCATTCCACAAAGTGTAACGTGAATTTCTATAAAATTCAGAGAGAGAAAAAAATCTAATGTTGTCGGTATAATATATGTAGTCCATATATATATGTTTCCCCAACATTATTAGTCAAAGTACTAAAGTAATGAGAAAAGAAATGATGGAAATTTCCTAGAGATTCTCTGATCACAACCCGCACGAGACTTCACATTGGATTCTCTTATTTTGCTGGCTCAACTTGAGACACACAGACACCACCCGGCAATTAAAATCCGACACCACCCCCCCCCCCCCCCCCCCCCCCCCATTACATGATCATTTCATATCCCACCTCCATAGCTAAAAAACAAGAGAGAGAGAGAGAGAGAGAGAGAGAGAGAGAGAGAGAGTAGGGGTTAAAAACGTACCCCTCATTTTATTTTATGGCTTTTCTGAATGGAAATTACTATATATATAGTACCAGCTTCCCACTTGAACAAAAGCTGTCTTCTATGGCTAAGTCACTTTCACTTTCATTTTTCACTTCAACAAACTGCAAATGGCTACCCATTTGGGAAACTCTCGTGGAAGCCTTTTTCTAGTCTAGCAATGACAACACAAGAGTAGCTAGTACCCCCAAAAGCAAGCCGGTGACGGTCATATAAGTCACATAATTCGGAAGCGCAATGCACGAAAGCGTCTTTGAAACATATATACACATGTCAATTTACTAAAATTCGCGAGAGAGAAAATTGAGAGCTTGTGCGATAATTGAGAGCAGGAGTCCAGAACGTTTCAAAGGATTATCATGTGACTAATTAGATTCTACGGCAAGGAATCAAGAATTAATTGGTTTACTGTATGAGTAAATCCGCACGAGCTACCAATTGACTGCAACCATAGGATTGATCAGCCAGCAGTTTAAGGTCAGGCACCTCTGACCAGGGTTCAGAAAATGAAATAGAAGGGGACCTCACGAGTCTTAGAGTTGCAATTAATCAGTACTACTAGATACTCAATTTAATTACTTGCTCAATCATTCATACATTTATCAGTGGGATTTTGGGGTACCCCCACACCAAAAGTGATTCATTTTTAGGATTATAAACAGCTTGGATGGTCCCAGGTTCAAGATATGGTGGTGCATTATTAATCAACTATCAAATATCAATCCCTGTCACATGTGAAAAAAGAGAAGAATAGAAGCAGATCAAGAAAAGCTACTAATAAGAAACACTGCTAGTATCTGAAATACAAAAGTAATTAAGTCTATTCTTTTACTTTCTCAGGTTGACTTCAATTACAAACACTGGCAACTTCAACCTCAAATCAAACCCTCCCACCCCCCTCCTCAAAAAAAGAAACCCACCAAAAAAAAAAAAAAACCTAAGAAACACCCAGCAAATCAGCTATAAACTAAACCAATATGAGCTGACCAAAAAAAAAAACCTGAGCAAACCCACAACCTAAAACTTATCTCATTAGTATACCCTACAGTACCCTAAGATAGAACTCACAAGTTCTCAGACTCAATCAAACTGAAGAACTCAAACTAAAAAGCTAACGGCATGATATATCATCTCTTAAAAAAAAATGAAGACAGGGCAAAAACAAGTCAGGCTGCCGGGACATGGCCGAGTGCAAAGAGAAAGAAGAGCTCTATATCTGGAGGAGCAAAGAAAGCTATTGGGCCTCTTCTCACCGAGCAATTCTGCAAAGCTCTTCTCTTCATGGGTGCCCGGGGACACGTTAGAATCTCCGGTATTTGGAACCGCTGGCCTTTGGGAGTTGAGCACCCAGTAGTAGTACTGGAAATGACTTGAGCACCACTGGAGCACGCTCCGTTCCTATCGGGAGAAACAACCGAAACGTTTTCCAGCTGTGTCTGGTTGCAGCTATTGGAATCGTAAACCGACTTCTTTTCCGGTGTTTGGCTGCAGCTATTGGAATCACTGGGAATTAAAGTAGTAGTTTTTCTCTTGATAGTCTTTGAATAGGTGATGATGGAGGAGGAGGAAGTAGTACTGGTGGCTGCTGCCATATCAAGGGGAGTTTCTTGAATCTTGGAGAGCTTCTTGTAATGGGTTCTTCTTCTGGGTTTTGTTGTGCTGCTGCTGCTGCATCTTCTTCTTGCTTTTATTCTTTTGCCTGATGGAGCCATATATGCTTGGAAAACTGGTCTAATCTAGTACTGGTGAAGAGCTTTACTGATGAATTAAACCAAAAGGATTCCGAATAAACCACAAGAAATATACCTAAACCACTTTTCTTTAAAGCTATATATACTACTAAATTTGCCTGGAAAGTGATAAAAGCCAAGAGACAGCAACCTCCATGGATGGAAAACTTTTCACGTCCTAAAACGTCTGCGAAAAACAGGGCAGCGTTTTCAGATGAGCTCGGCGAGAACAGAAATTGTGCTTGCGGTGAGGTGAAGAACCGTAATTTAAAAGCAAAAGAGCTTCTAAGAAAACAGACCCTAGAGAGAGACTCCGCTGCTGAAAGTCCTGAAAGCCCAACACAAGATTTATCAAGAAGATCAAGATCACAGTTTCAAAAATGAGAATGAATTACACGGTACCAAACCCGACAAATTAAAGCAGCGCAACCACAACTACTTGAAGAAACCCCTTTGACAGAATCAAGACGAAGACAAGGAGAAAAAAAAAACACTGAGGATCGAAGCTAATTGGAAGCAAAAAACACTTTACTATTGGGCCGACAAAAGGACCTAATCGAAACCCTAGAGAGAGAGAGAGAGAGAGAGAGAGAGAAGAGGAGGAGTGGGGATCTTTATGTGATTATTTTGGGGATTATATTGAGAGGGGATGCTTTGGGCAGTTTGCCCGCTGCCCGTGGCACTGTTGATTAACAACGTTAATTTATGCAACACATCATTAAACACTTGTAAAAGAGAGAATTCAAATTTTGAGAACTATATATGTTATTATTATATAAGTAGTATGTATTTGTGTGAGTGTTGAAATTGGACTAATTAATTGATAAAAGTCCAAATCCTTTTCATGATTATCCTACACAGCTATTGTCAATACGGATACAAGGGGACCACATGCACTAACCAAGTAATTACTAGTAATATAATTGTTAAACAAAAAAATCTCTTGCTGAATTTTATTTTTAATTTTCATAAATGTAGCATCTTATGTCTAACCAAAAAATAAAATAAAATTGAGAGTTTTGGATGTTATGACACCTATGCATACGTGTTATCGGAGTGTCCAAATACGTACCTCCTAGACCAAATAGCTTTCGAAGGACAAATGATTCGCACCTCTGACTACTACTTTTTTTTTTTGAAAAATTATTCAATGCATTTGGGATACAATCATGTAGTGCCTCAAACTATTTTTTCATCACATTTGTGTGGTTTCCACCACAAAGTGTGTGGAGATAAGAGCTTGAGGCATTGTCGGGTGGTACCCAAAGGCATTGAATAATTACTCTCTCTTTTTTGGTATGCTAAATGGATATATATATATATATATATATATATATATATATATATATATGCATATTGTCTAGTTCAGTTTGGGTTTTTAGAGTAATATACAAGTGGAGAAAAATAGATAGAAAAAATTTATTAAAGACCATACTTAAAGTTTTGAGACCCTAAAACAAGCAAGAAGAAGTTACATGTTTAAGTAGATCAAGGTGCATTTGGTTCACTATTGTAATCTATACATGTGAATCCGTAATAACTATATCAAGCTCAATGCAGAACAACTCAAAAAATTAATACCACGCGGGAAAGAAATTAAAATAACAACAAAAATTTTGCATTACATGAGGGCTAATAAATGATCAAATAGGAATCCGAGAGAGAGAAGCTACAGCCTACAAGTAGCATAGATATAATGAAACAGAGCATCCAAATCCCAACAAACGCATTGTGGCATCATCCCCACCCTTAAATTACTAAATTTCACATTCAAAATTTTTTGTTTTTTTTTTTGCACAAAATTAATCAGGGAAATGAAAATCTTATACTAGTATATATGCTTCTAGGGATTATTATCTTACCCTTTTAAGGGACAGCACCTCCCGCTACCCGAGGGACAGTTTAATAGATTAAGGGCAGTGAAGGTTTGTTGCCCCGCGCGCCCTAATTGATTTGGCCGTGAGTAGTGAGTGATTTCAATAAAAATGTCCGATGAGCCTGCCTGCCTGCCTCGATATCGTTGACGTTTTTCAAACCTTATGTCTTAGGATACCCCCACAAACCAGGGCTTCGGCGTGATCTTCTATATATGGTCCCAGACTCCAAGGTACTGTATAACTTTAACCACACGTGCATCTCCCTGAATTCAGTTAACTGCTTGGAGCATCCACACAATTAGGCTTGCTAGCTAGGTTAATAATAACTTATTCGCGGAGCCGTTCAATCTCAGTCATCTGTTTCGGCAATTAATGATTGAGATTTGTTTTTAAATTATTATCGGTAATAAATATCTTTTACCGATAATATATATTTTGTTTTTAGTTTGGATCATCCAAAAATGTTTTGGATGAAGCACAGAATTGGGCCTCCGTAAAAAAAAGTTATTCTCAGCTAGCTACTTCTATGTCTTTGAATGGGAAGTGCCGAGCAAAAGTCAAAGAAAGGGTTTAGGTGCTGCCTGCACAAGCCTCTCCGCTTGATTTATTTGAGGACTTGGAGACGATTTAGTGCGGCCGTGCACTGCGGATTCGAAGGGCGTCAAAATGATGTTGTTTTGTAGACAAAAACATTCATTTGGAAAAATGAGTAATCGGTGTTTGTTCTCGACAAAGATTGGCCTCCGGACTTTTTATTTTTGAAGCATGGAGTTACAATGTTATGGCTAACTCAATTAATCCCAGTGGGTTGTATAAGCCCATTTTTTTTTTTGGTTGGGGGGGGGAAGAGGCATAGGATTGAGCTTTATTTGTTATATCTGGGCTTTTAGGTCATCAAGTGTTTGGAAAAATGACGGCTCAGGACGTGTTTTGATAACGGAAAATGACGGTCAATAACGTGTTTTGATAATTAATACCCGCCAAAGACATTTTGTTCATTAACAAATGTTCTTAACATGTCCTTAAAAGGTATTAATTATCAAAACACGTCTTGAGCCGTCATTTTCTCTTTTGATAATTAATACATTTTAAGGACATGCTAAGAACATTTGTTAATGAACAAAATGTCCTTGGCGGATATTAATTATCTAACCATGTCCTTAGCCGTCATTTTCCCCTAATGTTTAGGGCTTTGGATGTATTTTTCAACCTTAGTTGAATTTTCCTTTCCCCTCCCCTTAATAAAATGTAACTTTTATTGATAAAGGAAAAAAAAGCAGGGATCCTCGCTTTTCTGTTATATATTTTGATGACTTGAAATATGTTTATGAACTCATTTATGTACTTTTGTACTTTTTTTTTTTTATGATTATTGATTTGGAGTAATGAGATGATGAGGCCGGTACAAAATTTTGTAACTTCTACTTCATCCATCACATGGATTTAGTCAAAATAAATTGGGACTCAAATGCAATTCTCATTCTCCCTACTATACACGTCGTTGGTGTGTACCAATCTCTATTATAAAACAGAAGGGTGTGGGGACAAGTTATTAGAACGATTTAGATTCATTTGATCCAAAGGCTGCAGTGCATCCTTCCACTTCCCGATTAAGTATCCATGGTTTTCACCTAAATCACACAACTGCCATCCCCTTCCAAAAGGGATGCGTAGTGCTGTAGGCACGGGGTAGTACTAGTAGCACATAAAGTAGAGAGGTTTTTTTATTACTCATGTGTTCAGACCAGTTTATGCACACTTCGTCTATTTTTGGGGGATGTTTGCACCATATATTCACCACCTGTCGATGATCAACCGAAATGTGGCAATTATGAGAATGCTTCCTATTCTATTATTTCGTATTAATAATATAACTAGTTTTATTTCTTTATTTGTTTGTATTTTAATAAAGTGCAGGACACTTACACATTTGGAAGTTAAAAAGACACTTATCATTGTCCTACACACTTTAGAGGTTGAAGAGAAGTTATTTGGACACTTGGAAGCAAATTAGAAGAATAAAGAGTAGTGGAAAGTTAGGAAGTTATTTCTTACATATTTGTTGTTTTCTATAAATAGCCTTTTTTGGCTTCATTGTAATCTCTCCAACAAATCAAAGTCTTAACTTTGTTCTTAATTTTTGTCTTACCAACCCACTTCTAGGTTATAATTAGAAGTAGGAGTAGGATTAACTTAATTTTCTTACTTTCAATGAGGATCCATTCTTGTTGATTGTAATTCTACCTTGGAAAAATAACGAAGTCCACTTCTGGGTTATTTTTTCTTCCGCTCCACCCCACTTCACTAAACCATCAATCCACTCTGCCCAATCGATGGGTCAATTCCGTTCTTGAAGATTGGCGGGTTATGGTCTTCTTTTACGCGTCGATTGATCACTAATTTCACATTAATTTGACTCGACCGCCATTTCTCTCCTGTGAAGTCCTGAAACACAGCGTGGAACCACAGATCCGTCTTGTGGAGACATAGCCGCATTCGCCCTTATTTTTGTTGTTGGCATTGTTTTTCGAAATTTCTGTCAATTACGATTGAGGGAAAAATTGGTAAACAGGGGACCAACCTCATTATCAACTAAGGGTTGGGGAGGGGAGGCAATTAAAATTAGGCCAAAGTCCCACATGAACTGCTCCAAAAGAATTGATAGCACCTATAACATTATAGGACCAAACTCTTAAGTCACAGGTCTTAGCCACCAAGCCAAAGTGACTCACAAAGTGGAGCGTTAAAAAAATATTTAACCACGAATAAATAATAATAATTATACATAGTTGATGAAAATTTTGAGTTGAGATAAATTATTTAATTTAGTCCTTTCAGCATAAGAGCAGTTCTTGATTCATGGGATCGTTGTTCCTTGAGAGGGAGAGTTGTTAATGGAGAAAATATCCCGTGATAATGGAGAATAATATCTCTGGATTCCTTCTTGTATTTACTTGCTTTGTTTCCCAATTTGCTGCTAAATTGTTTCCTTGTATAGTTCATTAGTTACCTAGTCTTTTTAGCTTTCCTTGTATTTTTTTCCATGATTCTTGTCCTTTAGTTTGGCAGTCAATTGTAATATCTCTATATATATGAAAAACGTTCCTCTCTTTTCTTCAATGAGGAGAACACCAAAATCTGCCTCTTTTATTTTAACATGGTATCAGAGCAGGTTTTGATCCCTGTTTGATTTTTTTTTCTTCTTTTTCGACCACTTTCTTACCGGTGATTCCCATCATGACAGAAGCTGGGAAAATCAGCAACAAGTCCAATATGTCGGAGGAATTAAGAGTAGATGATCCCTTCTACATCTCTCCTTCTGATAGTCCAACGGCTGTATTGGTATCGCCTCCTCTGAATGGAGACAATTATGGATCATGGCTCCGTGCAATTACCATGGCTTTAAGAGCCAAAAACAAAGTTGGGTTTGTGGATGGATCCATAAAAAAACCTGGGGAGGACAAAGAAAAGGAAGTGTCCAGGTGGGAAAGATGCAATGATCTAGTTGCATCATGGATTCTCAATTCTGTCTCTGATGAAATTCGGAGTAGCAGTCTCTATGCCCACACTGCAAGAGCCATATGGATTGACTTGTCAGACCGATTTTTGCAGTCCAATGCTCCTCAAATTTATCAATTAAAGCAATCCATATCGGCACTCAAACAAGAAGAACTATCAGTTTTGGCTTATTTTACGAAACTCAAATCGCTTTGGGATGAGTTGAATTCACTTCAAGCTTTCCAACCATGTACGTGTGGAAGTGGAAAGTTTTTCTCTGAACGGCTCCAACAAGATAGGGCAATGGAATTTTTACAAGGTCTTCACGAGCGTTTTGGTCCACTTCGAAGTCAAATCTTATTGATGGAGCCTTTACCGAATGCAGCAAAGATATATTCTCTTGTTCGACAAGAAGAGAAACAACAAGAGATTCAATCTTTATCAACTCCTATTCCAGATGCTGCAGCACTTAACATCACAACAAGGTCGAATAACTACAATTCTAATCGACTGATGGATGGTCGAAATAGCTATAATACAGGTGGAGGAAATCGTCCACATCCAGTGGTGGAAATTGCTCAAACCCCGGTGGTGGAAATCGTACATATACTGGTGGTGGAAGCAATTCATCCGGTGGCGGATATAACTCCTATTCTGGCGGTGGAAATAATTCTAACCGCAAGGTTAAATATCATTGCGACCATTGTGACAAGGATGGTCACTCCACGGAGCGTTGTTATAAAATCATTGGGTATCCTCCAAAGCGTTCAGAGTTCTCTAATCTTTCCACTAAATCTGCGAACAAAACGAGTCCGGCTGTTGTAACTCAAGAGCAATATGACAAGTTATTAGCGATGCTCTCCTCAGGTAATATCCACAACAATTCCAACTTAGCAGGTATTGCTCTTTCTATTCCACCCACCTCGGTTTGGATCATTGACATAGGTGCTACAAATCATATGTGTTCATCTTTAACCTTGTTCACTACCTATAAATCATGCCCTACTCAATCTTTTGTCCAACTACCTGATGGTTCTTCTACTCAGATTACTCACATTGGAACCATTAAGCTTTCACCCACATTAACACTTGAGAATGTTTTTCACATCCCATCATTCAAATATAATTTGCTATCTGTGAGTCAACTTGCACGAAGTAATAATTGTACTGCTATTTTTTCTCCCCTTTCCTGTTCTTTTCAGGACCTATCAACGAGGAGGACGATTGGACATGGGAATATCCATGAGGGGCTCTATTACTATCAGGCATCACAGACAGCTTTGGCGGTGGTCGTGCCATCCTCTTTCGACCTTTGACATTGGAGGCTAGGCCATCTTTCCTCTAGCTCCTTAAGCACTTTAATTAAAGATTTTCCTTTTATGTCCACTTCTCGCAATCATTTTTGTGATGTTTGCCCTCAAGCCAAACAAAGTAGATTGCCTTTTTATTCAAGTTCTATTGAAACCAGTAGAGTTTTTCAGATGCTACATTGTGACATATGGGGGCCCTTTGTGCAACCTTCATTGAATAAAAGTCGTTATTGTTTGACCATTGTTGATGATTTTTCTCGATGCACTTGGATATACCTTATGGGCATGAAATCTGAAACTGAAACATTCTTGCAATCTTTTTTTGCTTTAGTCCACACCCAATTCCATTCACAGGTTGATATTATTTCCTCTGGTCCTGGTGCTATTTTGTTTCCCACAATCCAAACTATCCAATCTGATAATGGAATAGAATTCCTTTCTACGGATATGCAAAAAAATTTCCAAACCCGCGGCATCATTCACCAACGGAGTTGTGTTGGAACGCCCCAACAAAATGGGGTAGTTGAACGCAAACATCGCCACATTCTTAAGGTGGCGCGTGCCCTTCGTTTTCAGGCAAATTTACCTCTTTAATTTTGGGGTGAATGTGCTCTCACGGCTGTTTACCTCATTAACAAAATGCCTTCTCCGTTGTTGTCTGGAAAGTCACCTCATGAGGTTTTGTTTCAATCTAAGCCCAACTATTCTTATTTGAGCGTCTTTGGCTGTTTGTGTTATGCTCGCAATGCGAATGTTGAGCATAAATTCGATCAATGTGCCAAACCCGGCATATTCGTTGGCTACCCTTATGGTCAAAAGGGTTATCGAGTTTATGACATACGTTCACACTCCATTTATACATCCCGTGACGTCGTTTTTCATGAAGGTATATTTCCATTCTATGATATCCCTCCAAGTCCTGTATCCTCTCCTCCAGGTATTTCCTTGCCAATCCATGCTCATGATCCCTTGGATTTTCCTCCTACTGCCACAATTCCCCTTACCCATACCCCTCCAGAGGAAACTCCCACATCCGACGCCACTCCCATTGAACCAATGGCATCTGATTTAATAAAACCAACAGAAATTCAAGAACCCATTATTCCAGCGCTGCCCACCACCGCTACACCATCTCGCAGCCGTCAGCCACCTTCCCACTTGGCCGATTATCATTGCTCTAGTGCCACTCATGGTTCCTCCCCTCTCCCGTCAGACTTCTCGTTCACAGGTACTCCTTATCCTCTTCATCATTTTATTTCTTCCTCTAATTTTTCTGTTGGGCATAGAAGTTTTCTATCTGCCGTTTCATCCCTCGATAAGCCCTGTACCTTTTCTCAAGCAGTTCAGTTACCTCAATGGAGAGACGCTATGGAAAAAGAAATAATTGCTCTTGAGACCAACAACACATGGGATCTTGTTTCTCTCCCTTCTCACAAAAAAAACCCATTTATAAGATCAAGTATCATTCTGATGGTACCATTGAACGCTATAAAGCCCGTTTGGTGGCTAAAGGTTTCACTCAAGTTGAAGGATTGGATTACCATGATACATTTGCTCCTGTAGCTAAGCACATCACCGTCCGTGCTCTTCTTTCTCTTGCCGCCTGATGAGCACCCAATGTTGTAGATATTTGGTGCGACTAGTCCCGTAGTATGTTGGTCTAACTTGCGTTTATTTAGCTTTTATAATGATATTGCACGTAAGGTAGGTTTTTGTGTATTTCAGGTAATTCGTATAAATAAGGCGCGTTTGAACGCCAAGGAATGCTCCGGGTGCAACTAAGTACTCAAGGCCACGTGCCACCACATTGCGGTACCCTAAAAGTCATGAAAAGATGGTTTGGAGGTTGCTCGGGTCGCTCAAGGGTCAAGGGAATTGAAGGAGAAGTGAGGATTTTACCAAAGCAATTCACCTTCCGACTAGCTGAGGGTAGAATCGTCATAACTTTTGATGTACAAAGTAATTTTGATCCAAACCACTTGGGTTAGAAAGTAGACTCGACAAGCTTTCCAACGGTCCAAAGAACGCCTAAATCCGAGTTCGGGAGTGTCCGGAGCGAGCTTGCAAAGTTTGCCCAAAAAAGCTGTAAAGCGGGTACCGGTACTGGGCAATTTCCAGTACCGGTACCGGGTGTCCAGAGATCAATTTTCCAGCCCGTTGAAGCCTGGTACCGGTACTGAGAGTTTCCCAGTACCGGTACTGCATGGAAAAATCTGCAGATTTTTGCTACCTTTTTCTACCTTCCATTTATGGAAAGTTTCCACTTATGGAATGTTTTTGGGATATTTTGGGGACTTTTTGGTCCTTTGTAATTTAACTTTAGAGCCCTATAAATAGGCTTGTATGCCTTTTATAGGAGGATGGCCATTTTTCTAGTCTTTTTTTTAGGCCTAAGTCTTTCTAGGACTCCATTGTTGCTTTCAAGCTTTTCTTAGTTAATTTCTTCAAGAACTCATGTAATATTTGTCTTATGTTAATTTCTCGTTTATTAATGTTGTAGCTACGCTTTGGAGCTTTGCATAAATCAAGTTTATTTTCGTTTTCTTCGGTTAAATCTTTCGCTCCATTTTCTTACCATGTCTAGTCTTTTAGCTATGTGTGAGTAGTCTTTTGGCTAAGTCTTGGGCTAATCTTTCCCAATGACTTAGGTGGTTATTTGGTTCTCGAACTCTCGGGCTTAAAATCATGGTTTTCGGAATTGGATTAATCTAGCCATTTTGGTCTAAACGAGGGGTGTTAACTCCTTGGTATGTTGTTTAGTCAAGCGGTCTTGGCAAGCGGCATATTGAGGGCTCGTGGCCTCCTACGTGTTAGATACATTAGCGAACATAGGTTGATTTAGTTCTGTTTAATCACATCTTTCAATAAATGTAGTCATTAAAGCTAAATCTTCCGGGCGTGAGCACGCGGTCGTGACTCTCGCTTGAGTCATAATCGAGAACCGGTAACGGCCTTCGTCGAGGGATAGACGATCTCTAGACTTGCCTCTTTTTACGTCAATTAAGCGTTTTTCCTAGTCTTTTGCCTTGGTATTTTTCTCCGTTTCAAAGCAAAACCAAGTTGGCCGCCTTGAACGCCGCACTCTACCATTTTAACCTACAATCCAAACTAGCTATATTTCGATTCTCTGTGGGTACGATCCCGGACTTCCGGATATTATGCTATCGACGACCTAGCCCTACGCTTGGGGTTTTCTCAACCTTATTCGAAGGCGAGGTTCGGAGGCTAAGCACCGCCATTAAAGGGTGGCCCTTCTATCAAATGGATGTTAATAATGCCTTTCTGCAGGGTGATTTAGAGGAGGAAATTTATATGACACTACCACCTGGTTTTGCTCGAAAGGGGGAGTAGCGAGTTTGTCGTTTAAACAAATCCATTTATGGATTAAAACAAGCCTCCAGAGAATGGTTTGCTAAATTTTCATCTGCCTTATTGGATAGTGGTTTCACTCAATCTAAGGCTGACTATTCTCTGTTCACTCTCAAACAAGGAGATTCTCAGTTTTTTGTTTTGGTATATGTTGATGACATAATTATTTCAGGCAATGATGAGTTGGGCATTCAACGTATCAAATATTTCCTCCAACACCATTTTTCCATCAAGGATCTAGGCAAATTGAAGTATTTTTTTGGTTTTGAGGTGGCTCGGTCTCACAAAGGGACTTTTCTCTCCCAGCGAAAATATATACTTGATATTCTTAGTTCTCCTCTAAAGAAAGTGCTTCACACATGGCACAATATCGCAACAGGGTATTGTTGTTGTCATCCATTATTTGAGTTACATGCATGAATTCTAATGGATACTTCCTACATTTTCCTTCATCAACCAAAATTCGTGTATCAATCGAGCAAAATATAAGTTCGATCAAGACTTGGTTTCTCCGAAGTACCAAAGGCTTTTTTATATATGTCGCTCACAATTGATCAAATATGGTTTAATATATTTTCGGAATACATTTATAATGTAAATCTCTTTTTTATTACTACATAATTGTGTTCTAAAAGCATACCTAGACTGCTGTGTGTGACTTCACTATGTGAAGAAGGATGTTTCTGTATATTCCGTCCGGACAAGACAGAGCCGTCCAGAAGGTCGATGCTGCGAGTTAGTTTTCTAGGGTACTGGAGTCCCTTCCGCACGGGCTCGACGATCGCGACGCTAAACAGCTAGCTCTATATAAACTCGTTTTGTCCAATTTTAAGATTTGCTTGTTTTGTTTTTTGGTGAGAGATGTTGGTGCAAAATTCGTTGTAGTTGATAAAAGAGGATAAATAGAGATACTTGAAGTCACGTTACACTGTCGCTGTCCTTAAGACGATATTCGTCCCCACCAATTCGAGAGAAACTAGTGTGCACCGGGTTACAGCGAAGCCGCATCCAAGATAAAATGAAGTCTAGTCTCCAACTGTTGTCTAATTGCGTTATGCACAAATGATGAGAGACCCGAATACCATCGGATTTTGCGAGCTCACCAAGAATAAATATAGGAGATATTAATTCTAGAGAGAAATAACAATTAGAATTGTTCTAATTCTCTTTCACTAACTAAATTGGTAGAACTCTTTGCCTTTTTTATAGGCATAAATCGTGATTGTTGACCAAAGATTACACCTCTTCGATTAAATTCAATAGTCATGTCTTATAGCCATATTTATTCATTCAACTCCAATGATAACACCTTTTGGTATGATTATGTCTATTCATTTAACATGAATAGACACACCTTTGTGCTCAAATTCAATGTTCACATTTATTCATTTAGCCTCAATAAACAAGCCTCTTGAATTAAAATCGTTCAACAATTATTACATTTAATATTCATTAACTATATTTTGGAAATGTTTCAACAAAAGAAACCCAAAAATATAGAGAGATGCATGGAGTTAGAGGAGATATGAGCTTGTAATCCTTGTTGATTATTGTGGATTCATTCGTCACTTTCCCCCATACAGTAGATATATATGATGGAAGCAAATCATGATCCCATGATTTTAGTCATTCCAATTCAATCAATCCCATAATTGGTTGCCTAATTAGTGTAACTTGATTTCCTTGTAATTAGCTGTTGTAATCCTTATATAAACTGAACATTATACAACCTACCTAATCAAGGAGGTTTTCATTCATCTTCTCCTAATTATCGTTCATGGTATCAGAGCAAGAACGATCATCCATGGACAAGACTCCTTCCCCCTCTTCTTCTTCTCTACCTCTCCCAATCTCCTTTAACATTTCTCATCTCTTCAACATTCCTATGGATAGAAACAACTATCTGTGTTGGAGATCCCAATTTGAGGATGTGCTGGAACTACATGATCTTAAAGAAGTTGTTTCCAGCAAAGAAACTCGCAGATGGCTCTATCAATCCAGCCTACTCTAAGGACAAACTTGTTCTTAGTTGGATCAAAGCTACTTCCTCCGCTGCGATTCAAACTTTGTTGATCTCTTGTTCCACAGCTTCCGAAGCATGGACTGTCCTCGAAAAAAGACTCTCTCCTTTGTCTAAAGTCCATATTCGTACACTTCGTGATCAAGTTCGCACACTCAAAAAGGATGCGGACAAATCTGTTGGAGATTTTCTACTGCACGCCAAGTCACTTGTTAACTCTCTTGCCGCTGCAGGATCTCCTATCTCAGACAATGAACTCATTGACTACATAATTGATGCTCTTGGCCTTGAATATAAGGACTTCATCACTTCTCTTAATCATCATCCCACAACTTCCTTTGATGAGTTCTATGATTTTCTTCTTCAAGAAGAACATCTTCTTAAAAGGATGACAGCTCTCTCTCTCTCTGCTGGAACTGCATTTGCTACCCATCGTGTCCCCCAAAATCAGCAGCCCTCTACCAATAAACAACATCAAAATATCAATCACACTAACCACCACCACCACCACAACAGAAGGCGTGGAGGGCGTCATGGAAGAGGCCGAGGAGGCCAATATTATTCTGATAACCGAGGAGGCCAAGGAGGCCTTTATTCTTCAAATAACCGAGGTTCAACTTCTCATAGGCTCCATGTACCAGATAATCGCCCCCCTCTTCTTCCAACACCAACCTTCACTTCCCTTTGCCAAATCTGCAACCAACAAGGCCACAATGCAAAAGTTTGCCCAGAACGTGGTAATTTTGCTTATGCCGCCGAGTCCGTGGCTAATACAACCTTTGGTACTTCTCATCTTGCTGATCCAAATTGGTGTTTGGATTTTGGAGCAACACATCATATGACACCATCAACCTCCACTCTTTCAGATGCTCAACCATACACAGGTACTGATTCTATCGTTGTCGGAAATGGATCACAGTTGCCTATCTCTCATGTTGGTCGAACTGTTGTGTCCACTCCTACAAAATCGCTCTCACTAAATGGAGTTTTGTGTGTACCTGCGATTAAGAAAAATCTTCTTTCCATTCGTCGTTTTTGTCATGATAATGACTGCTATTTTGAACTGGATTCTAACGGTTTTCGTGTCAAGGACAACAAGACCGGGCAGATTATTCTCAATGGCAGTAGCTCCGCGGGCCTATACCACATTCATACCCTTCCAAGTATTTCTAGTCAACTGGTCTTTTATGGAGAAAGAACAAACCAAGATATTTGGCATGCTCGCCTTGGTCACCCCTCTTATGGAGTATTTCGCGTACTACGTCAGAAATTTGATTTACCTATTGCCGGCAATATTGTTTCCAATAAAGTCTGTCATATTTGTCCAATGGGCAAATCCTGTAGACTTCCGTTTTTGGCTCGGAGTTTTAATGCTAAAAACCCACTTGATCTTTTGCATATGGATTTGTGGGGACCGGCCCCGATTATGTCACGCTCAGGCTATCGGTATTATCTTTCTATTGTGGATGATTGTACTCGCTATGTGTGGATTTATCCTCTTGTTCGAAAATCTGATGTCCTCTCTGTCTTTATTGTATTCAAGAAAATGGTAGAAAATTATTTTTCTAATAATCAGCTGGCTAGCTCACATATTCACCAAAGGGCTCACTCGTGCACAATTTGATTCTCTTGCCGTCAAGCTCAACCTGCACTCTGTTCCGTCTCGCTTGAGGGGGCGTGAAGGAAGCAAATCATGATCCCATGATTTTAGTCATTCCAATTCAATCAATCCCATAATTGGTTGCCTAATTAGTGTAACTTGATTTCCTTGTAATTAGCTGCTGTAATCCTTATATAAACTGAACATTATACAACCTACCTAATCAAGGAGGTTTTCATTCATCTTCTCCTAATTATCGTTCAATATAGACTGTGTGTCGAACCACATATAAATCTTTTGTGTTCTTGTGTGATTATTTCTTGCTTTTGTTCGTTCTTTCTTCTTTATTGTTCACGTTTATAGATTGATTGTGCTAGTTCGAATCGTTATACCTTTCGCATATCGCACAACACAAACGATATCTTATCAGCATAATTTGAAGCATGGCCTATGTTCTGACAATACAACATGAGCCTGAGAAATCCCGGAAGAGACCAAACTGGACCGGCCAACCGCAAAATGGAAGTGCATATATTTGTGTCCTCACCGTTGTTCACTTTTTTTGTCGGCAGCCGTCTTTCCCTTCCCAAAACTCTATGTTCAAACTTCTTATTTGTACAGCTCTACAGTGCTCATGAAGGGAGGCTTAAGAATTGTTTGGCAAATGTTTCGAAGTTTTTAAAAAATAAGTGAAGAGAGATAGATAGAGAGTTAGGAATAATAAGTGTAGAGATAACTTATTAAAAATTATACTAAGACTCGGTCAAACAGGGTGGTTCTGGGACTTCAAGTGAACCAGCCTTAGGCTTAGTACCATGGGTGAATAACATCCGCTTTGTCAACGGGCTCTAGTGCAGTTGTTATTTCCTAAACCTCCCCCTATGGAAGCTAGGCCAAGGTTTGAGCCCCGTCGTGAGCATTTGAAATTTAGAACTATAGATAGCCTCTAATATCCATTATGGACTAACTCTCCGCTAACTCCCGCTGATGTATATAATATTTGAGAGGAATAAAAAAAAAAAACATCGGCTTGCATGTTAGTAACCCCTAGCATGGTAACCATCTGAATCTTCAACAAAAAAAAAAAACATGCTAACTATAGCTGTAAAAAGAAAAGTAAAATGATTACTCTTTTTTAGCTATTCACACTTTTTTTTTTGTCTTAATTCACTTGAATTTATTATTTTGTTCTTTTTTCAATACACTTATTCACGAATTGAAAGACAATATCGTAAATTTATGTGAATAAAGAAAAGAAAAAAAAAAGAGTATGAATGACTAAAAATGAAGTATAGAAATCAATTCCCAAAAAAAGGGGGAAAATAAAAACTTCAAAAAGTGTTTCGAGAAGACGTTGGAAAATTTCACACGTCAATGAACCTTCAAGATTCCCGCACGTGGCAAAAAAGCCTCCAAATTGGAATCCCCCGTCAATTTGGTTGGAGAATTTTGGACCTCAGGAAATTTTATGGTTCGTGATTGACACCAAACCCCAACACCTACTCAACTTACCCAATTCTCTCACTTCACCCATTTCTTGCCCCAAAAGACCTTCCCTCCTTCACGTTTGATTCACCGTTTAAACACCCTTTCCGTCAAATTGCATGAATGAATCTTTGACCACAGTTCCCAATTCCCAATTTTCTTAGATACCCACCAATTCTTTCTTGATTTTCACAAGTGGGTATCTCCTGTTTCTCCAAATTTCTGGCTCAAAAGTTTGATCTTGATCTGGGTATATTCCTGTTTTGGTGAAAATTTTCTCCTGTGAGGATGGTGGGATCTTTATTCGTGGTGGGTTCATCAGTTGTGGATTCCCATACTTCTCCATTCTTGTGTGTGGATGGTTTGAATTGCAAGGGTAACGGAGCCTTGATTTCACAGAGGAATTCAATTCTCAAAACCCAAATCTACTGTTCTTTCACTGGTTCAGGGCGTAAGTGCAGGCTATTCCCTAAAGCCAAGAAGATTTCAGGGAAACAGCAGAAAGGTCGGAGGAGCCTTGTTATTGTCAATGAGCTCGCCGGGCAGTACGAGGATAGTTTTGAAGATGTTAAAACTGTAAGAAATCTCATAAAAAAAATGCTGAAATCAATTTCGTTTTCCTCTTTTTTGTTTTTTTGCTTTTGATGAGAAGCTTTGTGAAATTCCTATTTCACTATCCGACCAATAAGCAATGAAATAGGAACTGCAGAGTAACGATAAACACAAGGCATACGTCAAAAAAATCTCGAAATGGGTAAAAACCACGAGAAGGAATCAAATGTAGTATATTAACATTGTGTCATTACAGACACCTTTAACTTTTAATTGAGACTCTTCATAATTGACTAAAGTCCGATTACTGACTCGTCCTTCACCACACCAAGCGCTTGATTGTGTTTTTTTTAATCTGCCAAGCGCTTGATTGTTGATGTCCTGAATCCTCAAGCATTGCGAAATACTTCCAAAATCCACTTAAAGTCGATAAGTTGCTGAATCTATGTTTGTAGAAACTTCTTGGAGTTGTATTTCTTGATCAATGATCCATAGATCTCATTTGTACTTCAAGATCCAAACCAAATAACCCTTTTGAAGGTATCCAAGCTTCAAAACGTGTTTGGGCCAGCTGTGATGCGCTGGGGACCTTCCCAGACGTAACTGATCGTTACATATAGTGCTGCTGAAATATCGCTAGTCGTTCGAGCTCTTTGAAAGCTGCTCAAGCACTTTCTGAAAAAATTGCACACTACAAAACTACAAAACCCTTGAATTACATCAAACTCTCGTCCACTCAATACAATGACACATTGATTCCCGCCGCGCCCCCCCCCCCCCCCATTCCTAAACAGAAACTAAGGAAAAGAAATCACCTCTATACATGGGTATATACACA
Organism: Rhododendron mucronatum var. ripense; assembly: GCA_019656295.1. Taxonomy (NCBI): domain Eukaryota; kingdom Viridiplantae; phylum Streptophyta; class Magnoliopsida; order Ericales; family Ericaceae; genus Rhododendron; species Rhododendron mucronatum. The sequence goes on from BPLT01000007.1 coordinate 3,535,684, forward strand.
ATTTCTCTACCTGGCTGGAGAGACCAATGCACGAACTCTACTGCTTGATGCCGAAACTAAAGAATAATGTGTGTTTTTGACATGAAATTGCCAACCAAGATAGAGCTTGGCCTATGGAACTTACACTTTGCATTATTTATTTGTTCAATATGGTGTGATTTGCTTGTTTCTTTTGTAGAAATCCTATTGGGAACCACAAATTGATAGTTGATTTTAACGTTTGGCCGCTCTTGCCTTCTGTTTTATCATGAAGTTTAATAGTTTTCATCTTTTGTCTCTTAAGATTAGAACTTCGCCTTCTGATGAGAGGAATATAAGACATTTGCGGTTAGATCTAGTGATTAGTCCACAGTTGATCCGTTGGTGACTTATTGGTCAATTCTTTTTAAGCTATTGTTGTTAGCTATCTCAAGCATGTATATGCCCGTCCACATATTCCCAAGTGCTATTAACTCTTGTCGGAACTGTGCATACAGGGGTGTGTCTATGAGATGAGTACCTTATGTTTCGCTGGCCTAGCTAGTGCTCTTGTATGGTTTGAGTTTTGAAGAATTTGAACTAATGACCATCAAGTTCAGATTTTTGCAGGGAGAACAACAGGCTTCAGATTTGTTGTGCTTTAAAGAATTATCTTGGTGTTTATGTGTTCACATCATAAAATATTGGAGCACATGTATTTCGGTTCCGCAAAATCGTTGCGCAAATCTGTATTCTAATTTCGTTGTTGGTTTGATTCAAGTGATGCTGTGGTCCTGAATTTGACCTATATTCTCTGCTTGCAGCAAATAGTGAATTATTTCACATACAAAGCCGTGAGGACTGTTCTAAACCAGCTTTATGAGATGAACCCAACGAAATATAGGTGGTTTTACGAGTGAGTAGGCCTTCATGCTTTCTGAATCGATGTAGATGGTTTCAAGGCATCTCATATTTACAATCATGTTATTGTCCATGTTAATCGGTGGGTTAGTTGACTTGTGATCACAAGCACGTTCAATACATTTTAGAGGCCTTCTGATGTTCTACCACATGAACAATTTCCGTAATTTGATTCGACAGTGAACAAATCCCGTAACTCGACATTAATTGGACAACAAATAATGTATTGGTCCAAGACCCTAAATAATTGCTACTACATGTCGGTCCACGAGACTTACAGTTGTTTTGATTCGATAGTTAACACCCAAATATACCCAAATCAGATTTTCTTGATTCTGAACCATCAACCCAATCGCAGCCTTCAGAATCTATATATGGTAGAAAATCTGAGCTACACTAGGTTTGCACCACTAGTAACGAGGCAGCATAGCATTGCCCTGGACCAAGTCCTCGTAGTTGTGAAATTGTTGTTGGAACTATTGCATCTGGTGTGAATCGTACCATACTACTATTAAGTTTTCGCTAACTTTGGTTTCGTTTCTCCTTCTACTAGTTTTATTTTGACAAACAAGCCCAGTGATGGGAAACGTTTTATTCGCACCCTTGTCAAGGTACTTTCTCATAATTCCTTAAGAGGATAAAATATCGAATTTGTTGACATCTTGGTTTTTTATGGTACATTCCTATAATATATAAATATGTTCATATCCCTTGGCGTTATGTAATGACAGGAGAAGCAAGATCTTGCAGAAAGAGTGATGATAACCCGGCTTCACCTCTATGGAAAATGGGTTAAGGTATTATTATCAATAGCATTAGTTTTTTTTTTGGTGCTTCACTAGCATTAGTCCTTCACTGACTTCTGCATGTGATCACTGGAGAAATGACTTCTTTGTATTTTGTTGCAGAAATGCGACCATGCAGCAATGTATAAGGAGATTTCTGATCAGAACTTGGAGTTGATGCGTGAGCGACTCATGGAGACCGTGATATGGCCGTCAGATGATACAAATACCGAGAAGATAGGCTGATGGAGTGGATCTTTGCCTTGGATTTGATTTCCTTTCCGGTGTCTGATGTTCTTGTAGCTAAGGTAGATCCCTCCTCGATGGCTGAGAAAATTAGATATCTCGTCCACATTATTTTCCACTATGCAATAAGGTTCACCTTATTTTCCACTATGTAATAAGGATCACCGTGCTTTGTATACGCAGGTTGTGCATATATTAAATATCTTCCCTCTATTTAAGATTTTTTAGAAGGTTAGGATTCAAATCTGGGACTTGTCTTACCAGAATCCTAGTAAAAACATCCAGTATTTCTATGTATCTGTGTTTGAAGTGGTTCGAATTACTTCATGACTCGATAGTCGGATCAAATCGATTGTTCGCGCAAATAGTTTTCTCGGAGGAATGTATGAATCAAAGATTAGAATAAGTACTGGTCACTATATAAGACATAAAATGGTCTGGGAAATTTTCTAAAGCAATTTAGATTGCAAGCTCAACTGGTGGTCCGGTACTTGTTATATTTGAGCGAGAGCTATTGTAAATAAACAAACCCAGATGAATTGAAGTGGAATTCTCTGTAATGTAACAAATGAAGTTGTTTCGTAGCCGACTCACCGGAAATCCCATGGTACAGGAAGTTTTTACATGTCCTACTCGACACAATCCTCTTTTCTTGACGCAGACGCAAAAGAATATGACAATAAAACGGAATTGCTGATTTGATTGTCTAGTCCCACGAGTGCAAGCCTTTCAGTCAAAAAGAGTGCAATATTACGGGATGGTGTGCTGTGGATATAGTGAACGGATCTCGTGCAAACTCAGATCATGATCCTTTGGATGAGTCACAAACACTACCATTCCTTATGCATTGATGAACACAATAAACATCCAAGATCAAGATGTCATCAAGGTACGTAGGACGATAGGAAGAATACTCCCATTACACTTGTTCAAGGCAATTCATGGACAGTCCAACCTCTAAGTTCTTCTTCCATACCTTTCGGTATGCTGGGATAATACTATAATCCTATTTTGACCGTATCATCCTCTCAGAACTCATTTAGAATAAAGTCATGAATGTCCATTGAAAAAATTGACAAAGGTGCAATAACTCAATATTACATCTACAAATCACATAACAAGCACAATTGTAAACCCCGAAAAGAGGTACATATTGTACAAAGAAGAAAAAATCATGATTACAAGTGAGATGGCAGATTCCCGCTTGCTTTTGGGATATAACTTGATCGGTGGTGTACCCACATAACAAGCAAGCTCCCGGCCATGCTTAGAATTGGAAAATAGTGAAAGCAACGCGTCAAAACTGCAGAATGGAACAGTTGCAGTACAAGCAGAGATTTGATTCACACACTCAAAGTGGGACTTCCAAAGGGGATCCAAAGCCAAGGGCAAAAGAACAATTTTCTTGCCATAATCTGCAAGATTAAACTAATTCCACTCCTAGTATAACACTTCCGCAGAAGTTGGTAGTTAATATACTTGAATCTGCACCCTTAAATGCAAAAATTATCATCATAACCGTGGGTGGGTGGGGGGCACAAATCTTATTCAACAATGGATTGCACTCCGAAGATATAACCATATTATTTTCTTTTCACAAGATGTAAAACAAAATCTCCTATTGATTGTTGGATTCGTACAGAACATTTGGTATGAACTTGAGAAATGGATCATAAACACTGATCATACCATCTTGTTTGAGGGCCAGCCGTGGAGGTGATAATGAAATTGCAGAAAAGCCCAAGCACCAAGTAGATCTCTGGTATTGGCTCTGAGTAGAACAAATGACAAATGATGGTAATCACGTTGAACCATCACCAAAAGTCATGAATTGACAAAGTGCTGTTTTTACGCGAAGCTGAAAAAATCGAAATATTAGATAACAAGAGAACATGACAAGTTCAAAGCATCTCAATTTACATCATAATAAAGTAATAATCACCTTTACATCCAGGCAGGAATCATTGACCATATTCTTTAACTGGGAAGTTACACCAGCATTCCGTAGTTTTGCAACCCGACTGGAAGCACCCGGATTGCTTGGAAAGGTGAGATTTACTAAAGCCCAGGCAGCTGCTGTACGTAACTGGCTGTTTTTATTCTGCAAATGCTTGATCATTATTGGTTCGGTGGTGCTTCCATCTTGTGGGAAAAGTTGGTGCATAACTGCTTCCTTGTGGATTTCATTCCCAGATGCCACATTGCTGAGCACGTACATTCCCTGCATCAGAAAAATAACTATGATCCATAAAAGCCACACAGACACAAATGTAACTAGAATGTCCTTGTAGAGTGACCCAACATGGGTCCAAGGAAATCCTATCAAACCCTATTAATCCGTGATGTTGGGATATGCTTAGAATTCTAGCAACTATCCTAGTAAGTGTTCTATTATAAAGCTAACAATCAGAGTGATTACTTTCGCAGCCATCTTTATCGTATTCAGGTATAGCTCACATTGATGATAAACACAAGATTACTTCTGCAGCCAATATTATGGCATGAATCCAACTGCCGGGAATCAGCCTTTTCACAGAAAAAAAAAGCGGCAAGGCTGCCCGCATACTCTCTCCCAGACCTACCAAAAAGTGAGAGCCTTGTTCACTGAGTTGATCTGATTATGTGATAACACTAGTATAGCTGTTTGCAGTGTCATGTGTCAAGACTCAAGAGTACTTATACCAGAAATTGGACACTTCAAAACAGCTGTTAGTGCCGTAAAATTTGCACAGTTCGTAGACATACTGCACTTAAACTCTACCAAGGACAACATAACATGCTTGAATCCTGAAACTGAGGGAAAAAGGATTAAAGACATGAAAGAGACAAGGAAACACGAGAGACAGAGAAGTACGTTCCTGTTATTCATTTCTACTTTGCTTCAACCAGACATGATCTTTTGTAAGGCCAACTAGGTTTCATCAGAACATATTCCTTTTGGGTGGATTTTCTCCACAATCAAATCCCGTTTTGCGTAGTTTTGTGCTTTTCTACCGCACAACCTCCAATAAAAACAAAGCCATGCCTCTGCCTTTTCTTCTCCATTTTTTAAACGTTTTGCAGCACGTGAAACGAAAAATTTCCCAAAGGGCATAACAAAAATAAATGAGCACTGGATGCTTTCTAATAGATTACCACTGAAAAACAGGAAATTGTGTTACACTACCACTCCATTCCATTACTCCTGTAAATATTTGTGCACTAGCACCTCTCAGTAGCTTTATGATGGAATCACATCGCACAAAACTCATCATCCTCCCAAAATGCCCCCTACTCCAAGTTTCAATTTGATTGGGCTCCATATTAGCGGTTTATTTGATTGGAGTAGGACTTTTATGAATGCAACAATAAAGATACCAAAATATGGTACTGATCTGAGCTCAGAGGCTAAAATTTTTGTTGGCTAACCATACGGACAGAAGTTATGACCTAACCAACACAAATCATGTCATACATCAACGTCAACACATACCACAATAATGTGATTTTTTCCTTCTTTCTAAACATTTCTTAATTCGTTACTTCTTTTTGAACTTGGCATGGTGAAGACTTTAATTTCCCATTAAGACGATTAAAAAAAATCACAAAGTCCTTGTTCGTTTCCCATATTACTTTGTTTTTCAATCATTACCATATATCTTTCTCCAATCATTACCCTATTTCTCCAATTATTAATTTCATTTCTCTCTATCTCTCTCCACTCATTACTCCTCTTTCCAATCATTACCCTATTTCTCTCTCCACCCACTACCAAAACTAAAATACCCAAAGTTACCAAACGAACAAGGTCAAAGACTTTTCATGCCAAAAGAGGGATTTATATGTAAATTTGTGGAAAACCCTCGAACAGACTTGATCGGCTAGGAGTGGGTCTTGACATCTGGAATATATGCTCTGATTATGGATCATGAGTTCTTGGGAAGAACTTCTTGCTAGTTCCTTAGTCAAGTTTCAGAGAAATTTCACTGGAATTGTCCAATATGTCAAGGTTTGCCATTATCAATAACCGTGAATCACAACAATCATCAAGTGAATCAATATGGATATCACCTACAAACTCTCGATGTCAAATGAGGTGGTAAAATGTTAACTATAAGGTATTTTCACTACAAAAACAAAGAAACGGACTTCTAACCTGAACTAAGACCTCAGCTTTCAAGGCAGACTGCACTTGTCTTCCAATAGCATGTAATATAAGGCCATCCTCCAAAAAAACATAGTCAATGGAGTCCACACAACCATCCACAAGATTGCGAACAAGAGCCAGAGCTTGCTCTTGGACAGAAGGCTCAGGGTCTGCGATGTCAACACAATGAAGAAGTTGCAAGGTAAACAATAATTAGGAATATGCATATAACTATGATTGATTACTAAGAACAATGGACGTGTTATCTACCACAAATTAGGCTTGTTAGTGTGGATGCTGTGAGCTCTAAGAAAATCCCTTCTTTGCATCTGTTGTCTGATAGGAACATCAAGTTCCTCAAAGCCCAAACTGCATTTAACCTGATAGCTGATTCCATTGATTTTGACAGCTGAACAAGCTGTTTCACTCCTCCACATTGAATGAAAACTGACTTATGCTTTGAAAACTCAACCACGATGTTGCTAATAGCACCAAGGGCAGCAACCTGGAGAAAAGGATCGAACGAAACCTGTTAAACAATCTTATCAGTAAAAAAAGTCCAGAAACTTTGTACTCGTTGCAAAAAAAGATTAACGAGAGCTTTTCTAGCAAACAGTGATTTGCAGTGTTGCATGTAGAAACTCAAAATAAATGACACAAAGACAGAAATTTTCAGTAAACCTGTCATCCTACCAAGTTTGTTCGTAATGAATATTATGAGAATCAAGAATTGGAGACAAGCATGTTAGGCTGTTAGCTAGGCTAGCAAGCCTGGCATCATTCCTGGACTTTATGGGAGTAGAGAACCAATCTTCTGCTGAGCTTGAACAGAAGGCAGAGAAGATTATGGTTCCCACTTCCCACAGTCCAACCATTACGCCAAGCGAACTTTTGGGTTTCTCCTTGATGTACTTTAAGGTGCATTCCTTCTTTGATATAGTTTTAACAAAAATACAATGCAGAGCATGTTGCATTTAATACCCAATAACCCTTTTAGAACAACATGGAGGGATACACACATTTGAATAAAGGTAGAACCATATCTTCAAGAAATTGGTGTTAAACTAGTACAGTTTTCAACTTGTAAACCATTTGACCTCGTATATCATCGAAATAGGGGAAGCTTTGATCAATTTCCACAGGTAATAACACAAGAAAGATAAATAAGTTGTACTCCTTGATGTGATCACAATCCTGGTTACCAAAATGATTTTATGGAGGGGAAGTCATCATCTGGAAGAAATAAAAGGCATACCTGGACAGAAGTAGAAGTATCATGTAATAGCTGAACCAATGGAATGACAATGACTTCATTCATAAAACTACCTGCACTCAAATTCTGAATGATAACCTGTTAGCAAAGCTAGTAATTGCCGAAAAGCAAATTAAAAATATCATCATTCAGGTGCTTCGCAAACCTTGACAGATCGAGAGACACTTTTCATACAACTGCAAGCCGCGGCACGTACGTCGGCACTTTCATGAGTTAGCGCATCAGTAACCAAGTTCAAGACCTATATTCAGAAGTAGGAGGTTCTAATAAAAACTAATGCACATTAACTTTCAAAACACAAACCACGACTCATTTGATTTGATTACATAATAAGTTGTTTATATTACTATTGTCTGACAGACAGTAAATCCAAGGAAGTTTTTCTGCACAAGTTTGAAACTCACATTTCTAACAAATCCATTATTTATAGAGCAATTGGTAAGCAAACCAAACACCCACATTCATTCATCAGACAATTTGTTTAAATCTGTATTTAACAGAGCTAAATTTGCATCAGCAGCAACAGATGATACTTATATGAGCAAGACTGTACACTTCAATCCACTACAACCGTTAATAAAGCAATCAGATACACTGAATTTTAGATCTTTTAGATAACCAGAGCAAGTGGTCAATTTGCAATTAGGTCATTACAAAGCCTATAAGTGGCATGGAGAAATGATGAAAACTTTAAATGGTAGAGCTAATTATGGTTTTCATAGTAGCTCGTAATCTTATAAGCCATAGGACGTGTAATTTTAGTGCAGAGGGTGGTCTACATCATTATCCATCAATAAGCGGTTAAAACCAAGTACTTGGGAAGTTTCACGAGTTAGATCAAGATCCAAGGTGCTTGCTCTGGTGGCTACCATAATAGCCTTAACCAGTTACAGTACAGAAAATAACATCAAAAGCTACCATCTAATAAACACAAATAAAATAAATATGTAAAAGAAAGTGGTCCATTCATTCTTCCGGAGTCTTTTCTTGTATTTCTCTAGATGATGCTATCGGCGATGATTCAAGGGTACCACCACTTTTGATCCTCACAAAATGATTTGGAGTGCGGGCGTGGCCCTAAAGATAAAATTTTGCTAGGCCATAAGGAACTTAAAGAGGTCGAATTGCTAACTTCTTTGTTGCTCCTACAACAAATAGATAAACAACCAAAACTACAGCATAGTGCATACAATATCGTGACATTTGCAAGTTTATCCATTCCATGAAACAACAGACCTGCAATGATAAGAGCCTAGACCTGCAGCTTTCCAACTTTGAGCATAGATCAGCCAATGCCAACAATATACCTTGAATTCGTTTGGCTGGTAACAGACCTTTCTGCAAGTGGTTGCAAAGTTTATCAACAACATTTTCTTCAAATGCTAACTGTTGTAGATCCTCCTTTTCTGCAATTAAACAAGACAAAGCAAACGCAGCTTCGTCTCCAACTTGACCAGGATCATCAAGAAGCTCAATTAATATCAACATTAATTTGGTTTTCTGTCTTTCATCTTGCAGATAGCAAGGAGATGCGTTCCTTATGGTAATCAAGCACATGCAGGCGAGCAATCTTGTCCGAGGATTCCTATCTTTTGTTAACTCAGTTACAGCACTCAATGCCCGTCCACTTTCAGATTCCAAAAACGTTGAGACGACTTCAGGATTTCCCTTGAATACTGTCGCTAGAGACTCTAAACTAGCATCTCTCTCGCAGAGAGAACCTCCAAGGAGACTAATAAGCCTCTTCAAGACCCCAGCATCACTCAACTCCTTCTGCTCAACATTTGTCTCACAAGAATGTGATATGATACTTGCACCAAGTCCGGTAACATTTTCATTCTCATTGTTCAACAGTGAAATAAGAAACTCCATGTTTTTCTCTTCAAGAAAATCGTACTTTGGAGCCAGTTTCGATTGGTATATCATTTTAAGAGAACGAGCACCGGCGTCCACAACCTGTAGAACAGAAGTACAATACAACCAACATTCAGGATAAAATAGATGAACACTTGCAAGAGGCAAGAGCGAATATCAGCGACTTAAGCACTTGGATATAAATTAAATAAGAGTAGAACAAAAGTGTTGCGTGTTTAACTTTCCAATGCATCAAACGTTAAATGATAGACCACAACCAAAAACAAAAAACAACGCCCAGTTGGTACCCACTAACGGGTGTTTGGGAAGGGGAAATGTTGTGAACAAGCCTAACCTTTGGTAATAATACACAAAGTGGTTGTGCCTATACTCAAACCCGTGACCTTAAGGTAAATGGGCTGAGTCTTTACCACTGCACCACCAGTCTTTACCACAGAGCACAAACCAACATGGCGCAAATAATTGTTTAGATTACATGTTTAATCATATTTTTTTGGTACTTCGGAAATTACATGTTTCTATCATATGATGCTACATAACTGTTGATAATCTAACAGGTCTCATACTTGGTAGGATTTGAAGTATTGACGAAAACAGTCAATGCATATACAAGACCACAGACGGTTATCAAAATCCACAAAACTTGGTCTGTCGTTTTCATACCAAAAAAATTATTTGGCACATTTACGCACCTATCAAAACTTCACTTCAATTATTAACATCCTATTCAAAACGACCTTTTCCGATACAAGTTGCTTTTCATGAGTTGGAAAATGATCTCAAGCAAGATTCAAATTGGCTACGAGTTGTTCAACGGCCATTCAATTTCGAATGATACTCTTCAAATGATACTCTGTGACCCTCAAAATTTAACTTTCAAAGGTACTTCAAGGCCGCTCAGTTTCAAACAATTTTCTCTCTCCATTGAAATCCCAATCAAAAATTGCTTTGCAAACTTCTACAAGCATAGATGATCGCTAAATATATAATTTTTTGGTTGACATGCTTGTGATAATGGCAATACTTTACTACATTTAAAGTCCAAGTTATGACGAAACCAGTGTGTGGTTTCTAATTGGGTTCAAACACCTTTGTGTTCTACGACAACACAATTGAATAGGGGCTGTTGCAAGGGATTCTTTCTGATTAGTTAGGGACTTAGGGTAGCTTTCAAGAGGTAAAAAACTAATTAAAAGAGGGTAGTTGATAAATATGTAGAGAATTATAGCAACTACAGCAACATGAACATGTTACTACAAAAGTTCTTTAACTTTCATGTCATACTCTTTTCACAACACAATTATTGTAGCAGGATCCTTCTAAAATGGGTGCGCTCCCAAGATGGGAGCTTGACGGGAGCTCGCTCCCCTTGAGATGGGAGCTCACTCCCAACTAACATGGGAGCTTAATGGGTGGTTAAGGCAACTATTCTCTTATTCTTAAGGGAGGTATGCCATTGTGGAAATAAAAATATGAAAATCTTATAACTCAAGAAGTTTTGCAAATTGAAACTTCCTATAAGTACCCTTTAAGATCATGAAAATTCTCATAAGTAATCACTTTTCCTTCAATGGTTAAGTATTTAAAGATACTTTATATACGTATTTATATGAAATCTATATACGCTTCTTAGGCGCTCCCAACCTTAGGAGCTTCTAGGTGCCTCCACTCACCCGCTCCCGCTCCCATTCCCGCTTCGTGCTACTAAGGGTTCTCCTTCTCCTAAGTATGGCTGTTACTTCCTTTTAACAACCAATCGCATGATCCACCATAGAATAAAATTCATATCATACCATATCATATCACATAATGTACAAGTAAAGTGAAAGCTCATGGAAAAACTCGTAAAAAGTGCCATCACATCTCGTGATTCTTTGTAAATCGCCACACGTCCTTTTCAGAATCAATCTTCACCTCTCTCTAAATATACTTTTGTTAGTGTATTATACCATCAAATATCCACAAAAAGTCTTGTCTCTTTCTTTTCTTCCATTCATGTCACTTTGGTTGTAAATGAATGAGTCATTAATAAGACAAAACTTCCTCTTATGTTTTCTTCTTAAATATTTTCTACAAAAAATCATGTCCCTTTGTTTTCTTGCACTTGTGTCACTTTGGTTCCAAAGAAATAAGTTTCAAGTGATTTTAATAGTGGATGACTGAAATTTCTTTTAGTCTTCTTATATTCTTCTCTTCTATGTCCCTCATACTTAGCAAGTTAGCATTTATGTTTCTAGATCTTTATGTTCCAGATTTGTGTCCCTCACCTACATTTCCACTTCTCGTCATTTTTACGCTCCATAAGTTGTACTATTTCCTTGCACGTTTGTTTAGAGGTTGATGAAAGGTATGTACACATGAAGAGCGAGGCCAGATCAGCAAAAGAGGAAGAAAAATGGAGGTGATTAGAAGCAACCTGGGGGCCCCATGTCTCTAACGGGAAGATTTACTGATGGAAAATGGCAGCACCAAATAACAGTCTATAAAAGGCGTGGATTGGATGGTTTTGAGGTCCAAGCCTTGATTTGGCGGATGCTGATGACATAGGCCTACTTGGAATTTAACTAGACATTGGCAGGAACATTAAGGCCTTGTTCATTTTGGGGTCTCAAAACTTTTGGGCACGGTCTCCAATAAATTTTCTCTATCTCTTTACACTCATTACTCTCAAAAACCTTCCTCAAAACCCAAACCGAACAGGTCTAAAGGTTGTGACATTTCATTAGCCTTGTGACTTTTCATTTAGGGAAGTTTGACCACATATTTAATACATGCAACCCTTGAAAACAAATTCATCCTATCCATCCATCTTTGGATTATGAATAGTTTTTTGCATTCACGCACATTCATTCTACATATACCTCTTGGAAATAGGACTTGTCATTTGCTTTCACACATGTTATGGAGACTATATAAGTGACGTAAACTCAATAGTTTGAATTATGATTGAATGAATAAGAATTTACAAGGAGGATCAAAAAATTAACAAGAAGAAGAATTTACAACAGCTTTAAGCTTCTAAGATTGTGTGATGCAATCCCATTCTTTGGTGTGATGCCTTTGGTAACCTAGTTGTGAGGCCTAGACTATCTTCTTAAAACCCTTCTTCTTCTGTTCCCTTCTCTTCACTATTCGCATCCACTGTTCACAGCCTCAAAACAGGCCAATTTCTTTTTGTTTTGATCATCCTTAATCCTCTACAATTCTGTCCTACATCATTTCCCCACTTATATAGCAGTGTATTCAGAAGTGCAGGGAAGCCGTGGCCTCTTGGAGTGAACCAAGGGTCTGTCATGGTAGTTAGCAATTTCACAGTTAAAGAGGACAACAATGTTCAGAGAGCGGTAATTACTGGAAGTAGGAGACATTCTATTCCTTTTTTCATCACCCAAAGCTTCAATGAGCACTTGGTTTAGGTCCGAATCAAACATCATTGAAAGAAAGGTTCGTATAATCCATAAACTTCCCCGAAGTAATTACCCAAAACTCACCACATGACATTTCCTAACACTCAAAAACATGACCAAGCAAATGCAGGTATGCTTCCTCATGTTTTAAAATCCTTCAAATGTCCCACTGATTATCCCCAATCTTACGCCACTCACAATAGCCTCCCCTTCTCAATTCACTCAGCAACCATTCAATCAACTAACAAAACGCCAATTTAAAACAGAAATATTTGCAGCTCAGGCCCCAATCATGTTACATCGCAGATTATGATAAAACAATACCAAATCAATTAATCACAATTCATAAACATGTGAATGTCTATAGTTTGGTTATCCAGATAGATCTAATTGTCATGAACTTACTGCTAATGATACAAAATAAAAATAAATAACCTAACAGAGTTCAACCGCGTCAAATTGATCAAAATTACCTTGTTATTGGGATGAGAGATAAGACTCAAGAGGTGAGGGAAAGCACCGGCGTCGAGAACGGCCTTGACGCCGGCATCGAGGCCGCAGGCGAAGCTCCCGACGGCGGCGGCCGATTGCACGAGGAGGGAGGCCGACAAGGCATCGTCCTCCGCGGCGGCGGAAGCGATGGAGGAGAGGATGGAGACGACGGAGGGGACGGCGCCGAGCTTGATGTAGGAGAGCTTCTTGGTCCGGTTGCCGATGATCTGGTTCTTGAGCTCCCTCAGGGCCTTGAGCTTGCCGCCGTCTTCGGTGGCGGCGGAGCTCAGCCGCGAGATCAGGTCCTCCGGGCGGTGAGCCGACGACGCTGACGAGGCTGGCATGGTGGTCGCGGGGCGACGCGGAATGTCATGCGTGACCCTGCGGGAAGCAGTGTCAGATGAGAGAGAGAGAGAGAGAGAGAGGATGTAGTAACTATTTGTGTCTGTCTATCTATCTTTGTGTTTGCTTAAAGGTAGGGAATAATTAAAGCCTAGATCAAAGGGCACCCGAATTAATGGAGATGATGTTGAAAAAAATAGAATTGATGGGGAGGAAATGGACATGTATTGGGATTAATTTAGAATATGATATGAGGGGTAGGTTGAAAAATAGAATATAGTAGGATGATGAGCATAAGCATCGGATTGTAATATATATATGTATATATATATATATGGATTCAGTTTACGTGTATCTTTATTTATTCTAAGGGCTCAATCGTACTGTCTCACTTAATAGAAGTTTATGGTACGATATTGGTTGTACTTTGAAATATTTTACAGTGTGATAGTAACATTGCAGTGGTGATAACAATGGTAATAAGATAGATGATGCTAATGGCGATGGCGGTGATAATAGTGGCATTAATGACGATTAGTGTTGTTGTTGATCATGTTGTTACTTTCTATTGGATATGCGTGCAATGGTGGCAATATTGATGCACTAGCAATGGAGTTATGGTAATGTGACATCAAGAGTGCTACGACCGCTATAAGTGATAATAGTGATGGCGATAAAAATGACCGTAATAGCTCGAGGCAACGGCGATGCTAGTGGCGTGGTCATAGTGGTGATGGGTTAGGACGATATTGGTATGGTGGTGGTGGTGGCATGACATGAAGGCAGTGTAGTAGGATTGAGTGATATTGGTATGGTGGATGTGGTGTTGGGGTGGTGAAGTAGCCATGAGAATGGTGATCATCGCTGTAAAGATCTAATCACAAATGGAAAATGGGGCGAACGCCGCCAGCCAAGGCCAGAATGGAGTGACTTTATTTTGTTCCCAAACTGAAGTAATTATAGCTCCAAATTTCCTACAGGATATTGATTTTGGGCCCGTTTCAATTTACTTTCTTTTTGTAAAAGTTCCTTTTTTCAATTTTCAAACTCAAATATAATGAAAATGAAAAATAATTTTTAATTTGCTTTCCATTGTATAAAAAATCTCAATGAGATCTATCAAACAAAATCCATATTGATAGAAATATTATTTGCGTAAACACATAATTTTTTAGCTTAAAATTACATTCTTTTTTAAAAAATATTTTTTTCACAATCCGGAACACCCCTTAATCTGCTTCCCATCCCAATCGGCTAAGGTGCCGTCCTACTTTTTATAAAAGTGGGTTTTTGAAAAAGAAGGTAAATTTTGAGGTCAAAAATCATGTGTTTACGCAAATAATTTTCCTACCAATATGGATCTTATTTGATAGATCTCATTGAGATCTTTTAAATGGTGCAAAAAAATCATAAAATTATTTTTCATTTTTATTATATTTGAGTTTGAAATTTGAAAAAAATGAACTTTTTAAAAAGAAGGGAAAGTGGAACACCCTCTAAAACCAAAACAAAACTCTTGCATCATCGCAGTCAATAATAATCAAACACAAAACATTGAAATAACATAAACAAATAAAGGAATCATATGTATTTGGATATATGAACACTATTCTCAAGATTAGTGTAGCCTAGCGGTTATATTCCTGGTACTCCTATAAGGGAGGCTAGGGTTCAAGCATCGGTAGAGATGATTGGGGTTTAGGGTTGTGAACAGTTTCTGGATTTTCGTTAGACTAACTTATTAGTTCGTTTGTTAATCCCCACCGGTGTATACAGTACAATATTGGCAAAGAAAAATAAAAAATAAAAATCTCAAGATGATGGACAAAAGGGGAATGGGGAGCATGTAGGCCCATGTCTTTATGCATCGGTGCATCCTAATCCTTCTTCCCTCCTCTCTTGTTACAAATGTAAAGTGATTCTAGCTACCAACAAAATTGTTTGATACAAATTCAAATTAATAAGGTATCAAATGCCAAAAGGGTACCCTGCCCATAGTGGACACATGGTTTGCACTTGCTGGGGGCAATAGGGAAGGATTTTTATTTACTTATTTATTGCAAAGCTATATTAGAAAATTTAACTTTGGTTCTTCTGATCTTTTTAGAATCTAATGCGTTATGATCATAATGCAACATTAAATCAACATTTACGTAGATATAACTCTGCAAAACTTAATCTACTAATAATATAACTAATCCATACATTTTCTTTATGGTCAAATTTCTTCGCATTTTTCCAAGCACGTGACAAAAAAAATTGTTTGTTATGCAAATCCAAACCCAAAATGATGAAAAACATATGATAGATACTACCACTGAGTCATTTGCCTCTTGAAAATATCTACTCCGAGGGATAGATATACATGGGGTCACGTGCCCTCTCTCAAAACTAAAAAATTATGATAATACTCTTATGTATTTAGCATAACTATATGAGTTTTCAATTATATTTAGCACGCACTTGTATACATCTCGCTCATAGAGACACAAGATTAAGGGGCTGTTTGATAAAACTGAAAACTGAAACTGAAAGCTGAAAAATTAAGTACTGAAAACTGAATGCTGAAATTTTTAAGCTAAAAAATTGTTTGATAAATATATTAAGTACTAAATTAAAAAAAATGAATTAATTTTGTTCCAATTCTCTATTAATTTACTAACGGTCACAATATACTTCTGGTAATGGTGGAGGAGTGATGGAGGTGGTGGTGGTGGTGGTGGAGGTGGTAGGAGTGGTGGTGTAGTGGTGGCAGTGGTGGTGGTGGTAGTAGTGGTGGTGGTGGTGATGTGGCGGTGGTGGTGATGGTTGTGATGATGGTGGTGGAGTGGTGTTAGGAGCGGTGGTGGTGGTGTAATGATGGTGGTGGAGTGGTGTTAGGAGCGGTGGTGGTGGTGGTGGTGGTGGTGGTGGTGGTGGTGGTGGAGTGGTGGTGGTAGTAGTGGTGGTGGAGTGGCGGTGGTGGTGAAGTGGTGGTGAACTGGTGGTGATGGTTGTGATGATGGTGGTGGAATGGTGGAGGTGGTGAAGTGGTGGTAGGAGCGGTGGTGGTGGTGTGGTGGTGGTGGTGGTGGTGGTGGAGCTGGTGGTAGTGATGTTGTGGTGGTGGAGGTGATAGGAGTGGTGGTAGTGGTAATGGTGGTGGTGGAGTGGCGGTGGTGGTGAAGTGGTGGTGATGTTGGTGGTGGAGTGGTGGAGCTGGTTGTGGTGGTGGTAGTGGAGGAAGTGGTGGTGGTGGTGGTGGAGTGGTGGAAGTGGTGGTGGAGGTGGTAGGAGTGGTGGTGGTGGTAGTGGTGGTGGAGTGGCGGTGGTGGTGATGGTTGTGATGGTGATGGTGGTGGTGGTGGTGGTGGTGAAGTGGTAGTGGTGGTGTAGTGACGGTGGTGGTGGTGTAGTGATGGTAGTGGTGGTGGTGATGTGGTGGTGGTAGAGTGGTGGAGCTGGTGGTAGTGGTGGTGGTGGAGGAAGTGATGGTGATGATGGAGTGGTGGAGCTGGTGGTAGTGGAGGTGGTGGTGAAGTGGTGGAGGTGTTGGTGGGAGTGGTTGTGGTGGTGGTATGATGGTTGAATATAAGTACATAAAAATTCAGCCAGAATTAAGTAACTCAAAACTACTTAATTTTTTTTCAACTTTTTGGCCTATATTTTAAGTGGTACTTAATTTGTTAAGCAATGTAAAATGTGGTTATCAAACCTACTGAATTACTTATTACTTAATTGATTCAGTTTTAAGTGTTGAATTTAAGTTATCAAACAAGCCCTAATTCTATGATTTAATTTTGGTTGTGCGGTTGATTTATGATAATTGGTTTATAAGGTGCTTGTCTTTTGGAACACTACTTTATTAAATCTCTTTATTTTTAACCATTGTGGAGAATATTATAAAATTAAAAAAAAACATCAATAAAACTTTTGTCATTCTAAAAATATGTCGATGTCAATATAAAACATACTCTAAAAATTGTCTAAGATTTTATGCTTATTTTTAAATACTTAATAAAATGCATGCACCATAAACTTTTGTAGTGATTAGTGCATATATTTTCTTTTATTGGTAATGCAGAGTGTCCTTGGCCAGTTATTGCGCACCTCGGACCAATCCCTACAGCCCTTCCCACAGTCGTTTACCACACTTACGTGTGAGGGTGAGCTGATCCCAAGAGTTACTGGCAAGAAAAAAACAAACATGAGACTTTAAGAGAGAGCAAGATCCTGAGTAACAAGCCAAGACCACTAAACCAACCCATTGGCCGGGGTTAGTAATGCACATTTTAAGTTAGTGTACGTGATCTTAGTTTTGTTGACTAGAAAAATAAAATTTAACGATTATGATTGACAAATTGCTCCACTATGCTAGATTTCTGAATCCGTCCGACTACTCCTACCCCACACTGCAACATGTAATGGTTTTAGGGACCAAATATTTTGGTTGCTAAAGACATTTCGGGACAATATTCCAATGTCACAAGGTTTGTGCTTAAAAAGTGGTCTAGAAGAGTCAAAAACTCAGTTTAGGGGACCATATAATAGTTTTGTTGCTAAAAGGGATGAATTAGCAACCAAACCTACAAAAAGTCTCCAATGGTTTCATTTTCTTGACCAAAAAAAAAAATGATCCCAAAAGACCATCTAAATTTTGTCCTTAATAAACATTTTGTTGCTAAAAACTTATGTCAACTACCAATAAATATGGTATTCAAATGCCTTTTACTTTTAGGAACCAAATTACTAGAATTCAATAACCTCATAATTTTGTCAAAAAAAAAAATGCATTTGGTTGCTAAAACATTACTAGAGTTTGAAAGCCTTTTTGTTTTCTTATACTTATTGTTATCATTTCTCCGTCAAAAACTGATTTACAATCTGAAATCTCGAACTTAACACAAACACATCAAACAACAACAATTACTATATTCATTCGAAATGACATAGAACCTCACAAAGTCATTGTACAGATGAAATGTAATTTCCAAAATAAACAGAAAAAAATTTACCAATAATGTGTATTATGACAATGAATTGGGCAGTTAGTATGTCACGCCCACAATTTCAACATAAATATAAGGGGATTTTCATAAATAAAACCTCACCTTAGTCCATACAATACCCCAAAATAATTTGACATTTCCACTTTCACAATTATACTTCCAAGTCCAAAGGATTTCCAAATAATACATCATCGACTCAACAGCCCCAAAATCAATAAAAGTATCTAGCGTTCAAGGGTTAAGATTTACAATATCCTCATATCAAATAATAACAAATGGAGTTACAAGTACATCTTCCAAAAAGTGATTTACAAAGATGACAAAGTAACTTCTTTGAGATAGCTTTCAAAACCATGTCCACGCCCAAGCACTCCAAGCATGCAACTATTGCCCTGGGTTAGTACCTGAAAATGATGTAAGGTTTGAGCTACACTAGTCCAGTAGAGAGTTCTAATCTAACAATGTATGCATATGAGATGTAGGAACAATCACAGGATGAGCAATGGCAACCAAAACCAATGGAAAGAGTAACAACAATGATCCAATTCCAATCTTTCATTTCCAAAACCAATCATGTTTTTCAACGTATAACCTTTGAAAACACCATATGTCATAACGTGTCTCGTGCATGTGTCATGAGCCGAAGCTCTTATTGGGCCAATTAAAGGACCCCAATGTCCTCTGTCAGGCGCTTTACCCATTCGGGATATCCTGAAGTATCAATTACGAGCATACAGCTCATGTCGGGCCAATTAAAGGACCATGATGTCCTCTGCCAGGCTCTTTACCCATTTGGGATGTCCTAATATGTTCTCTTTGTGTTCGTAAGTTTCAAAATCACTTTCCAACAAGTCCGTACCATTCAAACCGCACGTTGAAACGTAAAGTATTTTGTGAAATCGCGTCCAAACGAGCATTAAAGTTATGCTAAACGTCTGATGAAATCATTAAACACGAGTAATCAAGTTAAGGGTCATTTGGGAGGAATTTGGATGAGTTGGAAGGGATCGGAATCAAAATGGTGAAAAATGGAGCAAAACAGTGAAAACTGGAGATAAACAATATGTATCGATACCAAGAAAATGGTATCGATACCATTTGGTCCAAAGACATTCCATACGCAAGGATATCGATAACAAAGGCTGAAGGTATCGATAACGAGTGAATTTTTAGCTTTTGGAACACTGAGGTATCGATAACAATACTAAGGGTATCGATAACAATGGATTTTCTAGGCTTTGGAACACAGTGCTATCGATAACAAGGAAAATGTTATCAATAACAATGGCCTTCGAGTAGATTTTTGACAGATTCTCATAGGTTTCTCAGCAGTGACGCCATCAACTACAAAAACAACGATCACAAACAAGAATCAAGCTACAAGAAACATGTCATAAACATATATTGCAAGTTAAAACTCCCTACCTCAAGATTAACGAATGAAGTCAAAGGATCCTACAAGCCCTAGCGTCAAATCTCGGAATCAAATGGGATACGCTTCCACTGAGCTCAAACCAATGAGATACGGACCACAATACACGAAGGAATGACGAATTGAAAGCTGTTTTTGTATGGGTTTTGAGGTGGTTTGGCGGAAAATGGGTGAGAGTGAGAAAGAGAGGGAGAGACCGAGAGACAGAGAGATGGACGAGAGAGAGGGAGTGAGGGGTGTGAGTGTGTTTCTCACGCTCCTCCCTATATATACTCATACAAATGCAAATTACACATTTATCCAAGTCTTCTAAACCCTTGCACATCAAACCCTCAAACATATTTTCCGTTTTCCTCAATTTTAAACATTGAAATTTAAATAAATTAAACATGGATCTCTACATAATAGCTCAAATGCTTTAGAAAAAAGAACTGCAAAATTACAAAATAGAACACCTAACAAATCATCCATCTGTCTTAGCTAGAAACAAATTTGCCTCGTTCCAATATCAGCATATACTGCATTAAACAAATTTGAAAAAAAACCATTACAATTAACCTCCTATCATGAAATAACTCATAGTATTTGACCAAAATATAGAAAGAACTTGGATTGCCTGATATTCACTAGCTGCCTTACTTCCATGAAAAGGAGCTTCTCATTGTAGCAGTTCAAGCACAAACAACAGCAGCCGTGACAATTTGCCCAGACTTCGAAATCAACTTCCTTCTACGAATGCATGCGCAACCATTTTGACAAAGTTTAGTAACCACATAAGACACAACATAATGCAAACAGGGAGAACATCAGAGTTTGCCTTATCAAAGATTGCACCCGCAATAAGATCTATGTACCCAAAGACCTTAAGTTTCTTACTAATTAATCCAAACCCCTCTTAAACCCAAAGGATAAACACAGATAGTTATTTACGAAACATCAAAACAGATGAAAATATTTACAGACATAGTGTGAGGCCCAACCCTTAGGACCTTTGTCGTAGAGACATTAGTCAAATTTCACTCCATCCAATGAAGGAACAGGGAGTTAATTACTTGTCCAAATAGAAAAAAGAAAACCAGAACTGGAGAATAGCGCAGTAGGTTGTTCAACTCCACAAAGCTTTGTTTGCCATTTCTAATAATCTTTGCCTTTTCTTTGACCTTCGACAGATCCTGTTGGAACTTAGGTGTGTATTTGTAAAACATTGTATTTTTCTCTAGTCCCACATTGGCTAGTCACAAAACTTCTATCTATTTTAAATGACTTTGCACACAAGTTGGTTTGTGAATGAGGACCCAAAGAGAGGTCTCGCGCGCTCAGGAAAATGGGCGGCAATTTGGAAAACTGAATCGGAAACTAGTTAATCGGGTACGCGTCACGGGTTATTCGAGTGCAGGGGGGTACAAATTCGAGATTTGAGCCTCACGCACGCCCACGTTTTTACTAAAAATTCTGAAACTCGTTTTTTGTTACAGAATACTCAGTCAACCAAAATTCTTTTCCAAATGGAAAGTTCTTGCTGATTAAGAAAAACGTAAAAATGTGTGCATAATCAGCAAGATCTAATTTGTTGCTGATTAAGAAATGATTTCAGATTGATTAAAAAAACGTGTGCTAAATCAAAGCAATTTGATTTGATTTGATTTTTGCTTCCAAAAATCAAGCCCAGCCTGCACCTATAAATTTAGAGTTTCGGAATTGGTTTTAACACAGAAAAAAAGCAATTCTCTCTTCCACCCCAAAAATGTTTTCTAAGTTCGAGCAATAGGTCGATTGTGTGTTTTATTTTCAATTTTCTTCCGTGCAGAGAAGGCCGAGCAGAGGTGGTGAATTGCAGAGGTGGTGAATTCTAGGCTGATTTATCCTGGGGACGGCAGGGCACTGACGAACTTCTTACACAATCTGGGTAGAGCCACGAAACATCTTCAAGAAAGTGACCTAGTCCACGACTCAACCCAGACGTCATTTTACAATTTGGTATTCTGTTTTTCAATAGCAGAATTTCGAGGTAATCCGTTCTTGTTTTGTAGCTGTTAATCCAACAATTTTAAGACGATTTCAATATGTCATGGATTCTGAAAACAAGATCTCTGTTACCACCGCTGATATCAAAAAACCTTTCCGCTTTGAAGGGCTTCATTTTAAACGTTGAAAGCAAAAGATGTTTTTCTTTCTAACCACTCAAAAACTTGCTGCATACTGTGATTCGACTAAACCTGTTCCTGCAAATCCCCCTACTACTGAAAACACTAAAGAGATTTCAAAATGGACCAATGATAATTTTTTGTGCAAGAACAACATTCTGAATGTTTTGACTGATGAGCTTTACGATTACTATTCCAGCTTTGATACTGCTAAAGAACTTTGGGATGCCCTCTAGAAAAAGTATGATACCGAAGAGACTGGGACTAAGAAATATCCTGTTAGTCGTTAGTTGAGGTTTTCTATGGTTGACGAAAAATCCGTGGTTTCCCAGGCACACGATTTACAGAAAATTGACCATGAAATTCTTACTGAGGGCATGTTTATATGTGAACAATTTCAGGTTGTTGTTCTTATAGATAAACTGCCTTCTGGTTGGAAAGACTTTAAAAAGGATTTCGTCACAAGTCAAAAGATTTTTCTATGGAAAGCTTGATTGTTCGGCTCCGTATTGAGGAAGAGGCTCGGAAACAGGATCAGGAGGATGAGGTTCTTTTTGTTACAAACAAAAGGAACCATAGTTCGGCTGTGCTCAAGCCGAAAGGAGGAATTAGGAAGCCAAATCAGAACCAGAACCGGAACGAAAAACCGAATCAGAACAAGAAGTTACCCCCTTTTAGAGGCCAGGCTCGAAACACGAATTCTGTCCAATTTGTGTTTTACAATTGTAACAAGCATGGCCATAGGGCAAGAAATTGCAAGAACCCCAGGCGTCGCGCTCCATAGGCGAACCTGGTGGATAGTGAACCACTAATGGCTAGTGGCTCTGATATCACAGGTTAATCTGATAAGTGGTTCAGAAGGGTGGTGGATAGACACTGGTGCTTCTCGCCATGTTGATAGGCGCGTAAATGTTCACATACACGCTCCCTAATTTATCTTTGCTAAGTCCGTTTTTATTGTTATTCCAACACTTAATGCTTGATTTTTGTATTGTAGGTATTTTGAAGAATATATTAAAATACATTCCTAATCATGGTTAGAGCTATAAGGATTGGGTTTAAAAAATGTTCTTACTATGCACGTGATCGTGGAGGTGTTATTGGTAGCAGAACAATACAAGTTATACATGCTTTCGAACGGCCCAAAGGGCTAATATTCATTACTTTATATTTTAACGTAGACTTTAACCTTGCAAGAGTATGAGGCCTAATGGGCATGGCCCATGGCTCTGACGAAAAGTTGAGGAATAGGGTTTTATTTATATTATAAGGGTGACATCAGCATAAATATAAAAGGGAGAGACGAAGGAAAAAAGGACGACTGGATTTCGACGGATAAAACGAAGAAAGGGGCTGCCGTGATATCTTCTTGGAATCACGCGGAACAGGAAAAAAAGAAATCAAGCGATACAGTAAAAAAGAGACAGAGGGCTACGCCGAGAGCACTAGATCAGTTTTGATGGTAGCAGTTTTTTTTTTACTTACATTGTTTTTCTTAAGAATTCTTTTCTCTTCAAGTTGTGAAGCTTTGTTTAATTACTTGCACTTCGATAACTCATTTTAATTTTCGTTCCTTATCAAAATTGTTGGTTGGTTCTTGTTTAACTTAGATCTTTTATTTATTTTCTATCCCATATTTAGAAGCATGTTTCAAGTTAGGGTTTCTTTTATTTTATGCGCAATGATTAGTGAGTAGTCATATAGGTAGGGTCGCGGGGTGATTAGCACACCGTGGCTAGTTCAGGCACTACTCCTTTTATCAAACAATTAAAAAACGATTTTAGATTGAAAAATACTTCCCGCGGACGAACCCGGGCATCGTCGGAGCCCATGTGAATGGGGGAATGGGGGTCAAAAACTCATTCTTCGTTGTGCATGGGTATACAGCAACCATAGGGTCTCGCATCTTGCGGGGTATCTTTTTTAATTTAAAATTAAACGTTTTTTAAAAACTCCAAACAGAGCATGTTAATCTGGACTGATTGCAAGTGCTATGAACCCTACGACTGTACCTTTTTTTAATTTTCTAAAAAGTGCAATCAATTTCTTGTTTTAGTTAATCTCTCAATCAAACCGGAAAGGGGTGGCTACCTAAGAGCCCGTTAAACTAGTTAAGCTTGAATTTTTAGTTAGCACACATCACCATCTCTGTGGATTTGACTCCGGACTTACCGGATATTATGCTACGTCGGTCTCCGCCCTACGCTTGGGGCAACCCATTAATTTAGGACTAGAAATCGGTCAAGCATTTTTTACGCCGTTACCGGGGACGGTAACGTGTGTTAAGAATTTGGGTAGGTATTTTTATTTTATTTTATTTTTAGTTTCTGTAGTTGTTTCGAGTCAACATAGGTAGAGGTAAGCAATCCTTCATCGTAGGAAAGCAATCACCTCTAAAGCCTAAGTACTATCGAGACAATACCAGATGTCTCGTAGCCATTGAGAGAGTTCCAAGAGTAACCGTGGAGGAAGAGTCTTTTAGTGGTGACTCGTTTGATATCGGCGGCCTTTTCATTGATTTAATAATCGAGCCACCAATGTCGATGCGTGCACACATGCATCCTGAGAGGACCACTCCTCTTGGTCCAATAGTTCTACCAACCGAGATGGTGGAAACTCGTAATGCTTTCACCATAAAGCCCGATACGCACAAGGCCCTTCCCCTGTTTTATGGGAAGGAGAATGAGGATCCGTATGAGCATGCCCGTTATTTCGAGGGGTTGGTGCGCACCCTTGCCACCACTCCTCAGTGGGAGAATACTTGCCTTAAGCTTTTCCCAGCCTCGCTCAAGGACAATGCGGATAAGTGGCTGCGGATGTAGAAGTCACAGTCTCTTAGGACATGGGCTGCTGTCTGAGATTTATTTTACGAGAAATATTTCTCGAAAAGTAAATCGAAGTACCTGACTCGCCAAATCCAATCTTATAAGCAGAAAGAGGGCGAGTCATTTTTGAGGTGCTGAGAGAAGTTCAAGGACTTGCTTTTATCCTTGCCACACCACGGGTTTGTCAAACCCCAATTGGTGCCATTTTTCTACTTGGGTCTGAATGTTGCGACGACCCAACAACTTAAGTACCTTTGTAAGGAGGAGGACTTCCTAGACAAGACCTTAGACGATGCATGAGACTTTCTAAATAAGTTAGCCGAGAAACACCGAAGTTGGGGACCTTCCGACCTCGGTTATAGGGTCATGGTTGCACAGGGACCCAGTGGGTCTGGCATTTTTCTATCGAGCGTGAGAGAGCATAATGTCCAGTCTCAACTGGACAGAATGGCCAGGCAATTAGAAGACTTAAAGCTTAAACAAGTCGATCAGGCGAATGAAGTGAGAGTTGAGGAGGTTTATGCCTTATGTGAGTGTCCGGGGCATCTAGTTACCGCTTGCCCATCTTTTCCTATGGTGAAAGAGGCCTACCAAAGCAATCAAGCTGAGGTGAATGCAATTAACCAGCGTTGGGACCGTATTCAAATACCTACAATCCAGGGTGGGCCCAAAACCCACTTTTGAGTTGGAGGGATCAAAAAGCCCCGGTGCAACCCTAGGCACCATCTCAGTCAGTCCAGCAGTTTCTGCTTCCTCAAGACCTAATGACCCAATTTCGTTACCCGCCTCAGTATCAGCAGGGGTTCGGTCCTTCATCTTTTGGACCACCCCCCGACATCAAGCATCTCCCGCGGATAAGCAGACTGATGAGATGATGAAGGCTCTCATGTAGTCTTGAATTAGCTTTACTGAGTAAACCAAGCAGGTAATTGGTGACATTAGGACCCAATTGACCCAGTTGACAGTAGCAGTTGGACAAGTCCAACAAGAGAAGGGAAAGTTTCCTTCTCAACCTTAGCCAATGCCGCCGATACTCATTATGTGGGCGATTCTTCTGGCCCAAGTAATCTGAATCTCAGTCTGGAAGAGGCTAAGGCAATCACCGCTCTCAGAAGTGGGAAGGTGATCGACAAGGACTTACCTCTAAAGCAGAAATCGGTGCCACTCTCGGTGTTGCTAGCTACACAAGCAGTCGTCCCAGACTTGGGAAGTGTTCCTGAGCAGGAGAAAGAGGCGGAGTCTCCTGAAGTGGTGGTGTCTGCTCATGCAGCCCCTACGACTCCAACGGCACCCGTTGCTCCATATCCAAATCGCTTGGTGGCGAAACCTAAGGTCAATGTGAACTTTCAAATGCTTAAATTGTTTAAAAAAGTTCAGTTTCCTATCTCTTTGATGGAAGCCATTGACGCAATTCCTCAATTTGCGAAGGTCTTGAAGGATCTGTGTACGTCGAAGCGAAGAACTAAGAGTCTGGACATCGTGCTTCTGACTGAGCAAATGAGCTCCATTCTCCAGGCTAAGATCCCTACCAAGTGTAAGGACCCTGGTTGTCCCACCATCTCTATTGCTATCGCGGGTCAAAAATTTGATAAGGCTTTGCTGGATTTAGGATCAAGTGTCAACTTGCTCCCCTATTCGGTATACTTGAAGCTGGGCCTAGGCGATTTGAAAGCCACACCAGTCACGCTACAGTTGGCTGATCGGAGTGTGAGAATTCCCAAGGGAATGGTGGAGGATGTTTTAATTCAAGTGGGCGAATTCCTGTTTCCAGTCGATTTCATCGTCCTGGATACTTGCCCGATACCGGAGGTCTTTGAGAAGATTCCTATCATCCTTGGCCGTCCATTTCTAGCTACCTCCAGTGCTATCATGGATTGCAAAACTGGACAAGTCCAATTGTCGTTTGGGGACTTGAAAATAGAGGTGAATGTTTTAAATGTGGATAGTTGGGTCGAGGATGAGGAGGAGGTTTATGAGGTGAGTTTGATCGATACGCTGGTGTAAGAGCATGTCGATAGTGTGTTGAACAAGGATCCTCTGGAGATAGCCTTAACTGCCGAGGAGGCGTCATTTTTAGATTCTCCAGAGATAGGAAGTTTAATGGAGATGCTTGCTGTGGAAGATGTGTGTGGTGCCGCTAGGAACCCAGTTCTTAAGCTGCTGGACGCCCCACTTCCAAAAGCTCTCCCATCGTCTGTCCAACCATCGAAACCAGAGTTAAAGCCTCTACCGGACACTCTTAAGTATGCATTCCTTAAAGGCGATGATACTTTTCCGCTTGTGATCTCCTCATCCCTTGAAGCGGATCCAGAGGCTAAGTTGCTTGCTTTGTTGAGAGAGCACATGAGCTCGATAGGCTGGACAATAGTAGATTTGCAGGGTATTAGTCCAACGGTGCGTACACACCGCATTTTTTTAGATGAGGACGTGGAGCTTTCTAGGCAACCTTAGCGTCGTCTGAACCCCAATATGAAGGAGGTGGTTCGGGCTGAGGTGTTGAAGCTCTTTGATGCGGGTATTATTTACCCGATAACCCATAGTGAGTGGCTGAGCCCGGTGCAGGTAGTGCCTAAGAAGGCTAGAGTGACCGTCGTAAGGAATGGCGAGGGCGAGTTAGTGCCGACCCGTGTTCAAATCGGGTGGTGAGTTTGCATCGATTACCGGAAGCTTAATGCGAGCACCAGGAAAGACCACTTCCCTCTCCCATTCATTGATCAAATTCTGGAGAGAGTGGCTGGCCGGGCATTTTATTGCTTCTTGGATGGGTACTCTGGCTATAATCAAATAGAGGTAGGTATGGAAGATCAAGAGAAGTCCACGTTCACGTGCCCTTACGGAACGTTTGCCTACCGTCGTATTTCGTTTGGCTTATGCAACGCTCCCGGAACCTTTTCAAGGTGCATGATGGGAATATTTAGCGACATGGTAGAAAAGATAGTGGAAGTGTTTATGGATGACTTTTCAATTTTCGGGGGTCGTTTGACAAATGCCTCGAGAACTTAGGAAAGGTCTTGCAATGGTGCGAGGAGAAGCAACTTGTGCTTAATTGGGAGAAGTGCAACTTCATGGTGACCCAAGGGATTGTATTGGGACACATTGTCTCATCCAAGGGTATTGAGGTAGACAAGGCGAAGATCAATTTGATTGCGAATCTTCCTTCTCCTAAGACTATCAAGGATATCCGGTCTTTCTTAGGTCATGCCGATTTTTTCCGGCGTTTTATTAAGGATTTCAGTGCCATCTCCCGACCGTTGTGTCAATTGTTGTCGAAGGATACCTCCTTTGTGTAGTCCGACGGGTGTGAGGAGGCATTCAATACATTAAAGCAGAGTCTCACTATTCCGCCGATTGTTCAGCCTCCGAATTGGAGTTTGCCCTTTGAGTTGATGTGTAATGCCTCCGACTATGCGGCCGGGGCGGTTTTAGGGCAACGGCGAGGGAAGGATGCTTGTGTTGTGTACTACGCGAGCAAGACTTTGAACGAAGCACAAATAAACTACACCACTACCAAGAAGGAATTGTTCGCGGTGGTGTTTGCCTTAGACAAATTCCGGTCCTACTTGGTGGGTTCACAGATTGTGGTGTATACCGATCATGCGGCCTTAAAGTATCTGATGACCAAGCAGGATGCGAAGGCTCGCCTTATCCGGTGGATTCTTTTACTGCAAGAATTCCACCTCATCATTAAGGATAAGAAAAGGGTTGAGAATGTAGTGGCCGACCACCTATCTCGTTTGGAGTTTGAGGATCCCACCTCTCATCTCCCCATTATGGATACTTTCCCTGATGAGCAATTGTTCGTTGCTAATACGTGCCCATGGTTTGCAGATATCGCCAATTATTTGGTAACTGGGCAGATTCCACCTCATTGGTCCACAGCTAAGAAGTAGCAGTTTTTAAGAGAGGTCCGGCAATATATCTACGATGATCCATATGTGTTCAAGTATTGTGCGGACCAAATTTTGCGCCGGTGTGTCCCCGAAGCTGATCAAAGGGGAATTTTAGAGTTTTGTCACACCGAGGTGTGCGGAGGTCATTTCTCCGCAAAGAAGATCGCCGCCAAGGTCAATGAGTGTGGTTTCTTTTGGCCAAGTCTTTTTAAGGATGTGTACGTCTTTTGTAAGTCATGTGACCGGTGTCAGAAATTAGGGAAGGTTGGCCCACGGAATATGATGCCCCTACAGAACATTTTTGTGATAGAGGTTTTCGATTGTTGGGGCATTGATTTCATGGGCCCGTTTCCGATGTGCATACGGTTATGAGTACATCCTCTTGGTGGTGGATTATGTTTCAAAGTGGGTTGATGCAATTCCCACTAAGACCAGAGATTCTAAGGTCGTGCTAGAGTTCTTACGAACTAACATTTTGTCGAGGTTTGGCATGCCACATGCCATTATCTCTAATCAGGGCACATACTTTTGTAATAGGTCTTTTAGGGCTTTAATGATCAAGTATGGCATCTCTCACAAGGTGTCTATTACTTATCACCCTCAAACCAACGGTCAGGCTGAGCTAGCGAATCGTGAGATTAAGGGGATTCTCGAGAAAACCGAGAACCCGAATAGGAAGGATTGGTCACTTCGGTTGACCGATACCTTGTGGGCCTACCGCACTGCTTACAAGACCGTGTTGGGTGCTTCACCGTACCGGCTTATTTATAGTAAGGCCTGCCACTTGCCCGTTGAGATGGAGTATAAGGCCTATTGGGCCATTAAGTCGCTTAACGCCGTTTGCCAGAGGCAGGTGCCCATAGGAAGCTCCAGTTGTGTGAGCTCGAAGAGATTAGGAATGACGCGTGTGAGAGTGCTAGTATAAGGCTAAGGTTAAGGCGTATCATGATAGGAATATTCACCGCAAAACCTTTAGTGTTGGTCAAAAAGTATTACTGTATAACTCACGCCTCCATCTGTTTCCTGGTAAGTTGAGGTCCCGGTGGGACGATCCCTACGTTGTGAATAAGGTTTATCCAAATGGTTCGGTGGATATTTGTGATCCCAAGAATAACAATGTTTCCAAGGTTAATAGGCAGCGTCTTAAGCCATTTTTGGAATATGTGGAAGTAGGTGAACCGAATGGGGTTTTGGTCGATCCTGTTTATTCAGACGACCCTGTTGTGTAGCCGTTGGGCTACGTTCCAACGGGTAGCTTTCGCGTACCACTTTCTTCACTAAGAAGTGGACCCAGCTCCTAGCAATAGAGGTACCCATCATTGACTTAGGTTTTTAGCACAATATTTGTATATTTGTTCTTTTATTTCTTGTTAAGCAATAAAATCCACACAAAAAAAGGGAAATTGAAAAAAAGAAAAAAAAATTAGAATAATGGTCTGGTATAGCCACCTGGTTGAAGCTATGTATGTAATACTTAGGAGGTTGGGTCTGACGGCAGACGCGTAGTTAGCAGCGAGAATTCTGTCTGAACCATCTGACTTTAATGTCACAACTCTGTGGAGATTGCTTCACAAACGGAGTGGTGGGTAAGGAATCTGGCAGACCCAGAGGGAGTGACAGCCTATTAGATGATGACACCACTTCTCAAGATATCGTTGAATCCTATGCATACTATCCTTCTAACAAATAGGGAAACACAGTCTTTGTTCAGAGAGAAAAGTAGTACCTGTGTCTTTCGCATGAAGAAAATTGATGATTTTTTTTTGTATTTCATTTTATTTCTGGCCTCATTTATTTCTTTTAGTTATTTTCTTGTTGTCTTGAAGGCTAATATTTTGTAGGTTGTTCGATCCAAGTTGGGAGGTTTCCCACTCTCTATAGTTTACTCTGCTTAGCCCCTCTTTTTTTAGGTGATATCTCTCGTCTCTTTTACGTTTCTGTCTTATCGTTATTTTTCTTGCTTTAAATGAGGACATTGAATAGTTCAAGTTGGAGGGAGGAATCACTTTATTCTTTATTTTGTTAGATTCAAAAACAAGAATTTGAAAACATAGTGGGATTCTTTTTGCATGAGACTTGAAAGATGTTGAGATTGGCTCATGATTGATCGAGTTTGAGATATGATAGTCATTCTTTTAATATTGTAGTGGCATTGTAATTCTTCTTGCTAGCTTGTCATGAAGAATTTTTTATGGCATTTATTTTTAGCACATTTGCACTTCACGTCTGTTTGAGCTTTGGTTACTTGTGAGCTGTGACTTGATTATTCTCGATGTATAGTTTAGTGGAGACTTATATCTATGTGAGTTTAGAGCCTTATCTTTTCTTGGAGTGGTGTCAAATAAACTCTTCTTGTCACAAAAGAGTAAATTTGTTGTGGATCTCATTATTTTTGTTGTCAAGTGTTGGGAATATTTTGAATTACCTACTTATCTCTTGGGTTTGAAAAATTGCATGATTGTATTGCCTCTTGGAGAGGATTATAGGCCATCTTTGCT
Source organism: Rhododendron mucronatum var. ripense (assembly GCA_019656295.1). Lineage (NCBI taxonomy): Eukaryota > Viridiplantae > Streptophyta > Magnoliopsida > Ericales > Ericaceae > Rhododendron > Rhododendron mucronatum. The sequence continues at coordinate 3,566,886 of BPLT01000007.1, forward strand.
ATTTTGAGCCGGTTCATTTTTTTTCATTCATACATTTTTCTCTTATGAGCCTATTTGAAACTCATGCATACAGTCTTTTCTTGTTAAGCTCCACCATCTATATTGTGTCTTGAGAAGGCTTAGTAATTATGTAGAGGTGAACTATTCAGAAGAGAGAGGGTAAACGTTGTGAGAATTGAGCTTTGATTGCTGGTGATCTTTTCCATTCAAAAACAAAAACAAAAAAAACAAAAGAGAAAAAAAGAAAAAAGAAAAAAGAAAAAAGGGAAGACACCAAATTATTGTGGAAAAATGAAATATTTGTTCTAAATGTGGGAAAGAAGGTATGAAAGAGAGATGAGGCAGAGTTGAAAAAAAAAAAGAAGAAAAAGAGGACACGCATTGTTATAGTTGCCTATGTGAGTTATTGTTGGCCTATTCTCGACACTTGAATGTTTACCCTAACCTTGAAAAACTTTCCCTTACCTAACGTTAGGGGTGTGCAAAAAATCCGCAACCCGACCAACCCGACTCTACCCGAAGGGTCTCGGGCGGCTCCGAACATAGGCTTCGGTCGGGTACGAGTTGGGTTCTGTTTAAAAAAAATGAGTTTCGGTTCGGATTTCGAGTCTATACGTTTTTTACCCGCGGGGAGTAGGACCCGACCTGACCTGACCAACTTCAAACCGACCAACCCAACCCGACAAAAAAAAAAAATCGGGCTCGCGAAAGGGCCTATACCATCAGTCGGTTCGGTTGCGGGCCTGTATTTTTCGTACCCGACATGGTCGGGTTGGGGTCAGGTTGCGGGCCATACCCGACCCGCCCTACTCGTGCACACCCCTACCTAACGTTATAACGTAAATGAAAGTTCTATTTGATCCTAGGGGCAATGGGCTGTGAATTGGTGGATAAAAAGAGTTTTCAATACTTGGCATTCCGTTCATGAGATCGTGTATCCACTTTGTAGAGCTTTCTTTTTGTGTCAACTTGTGCATGGTACTTTGCTTTCATTTATATAATCTCCGCCTGCCCATATTGAGAGTAATATGCACCTTATTTCTAGTGAATTCATTTGTTGAGTGCATGACACGGTGAGATTTGAAGTCAAGACTTGGTCCGGAGAGAACTTTTGGTTATTTTTCACTTATGACCGAAGTCCTTGTTCACACACGTTGGCTTTAGGTGCCATGACTCGTTTTTATGACTAGATAGTATCTAGAATTGCTTATGCCCATTATCTCATTGTGATGGCTTCATATTCTTTTCTTGAGATATCATTGAGCTGTCTTACAGGTTTTCGGGTTTCGTGTGAAAAGAATTCACAGTGTTTGTGGTATTCATTGCTGTAAACCCTCACGAGACTCCACTCGTCCTCTGGGGATCGCCTAGGGGTTTAAAAGGTTTGTTGCACGGGCTAAGTGCAATCGTGAGTCCTACAAAAGTGGCGTAATTACTCCCTCCGTCCCATAATGGATGTCATTTTTTACGCTTTTTCCCGTCCCAAAATGGATGTCCATTTTCAAAAGTAAAAGCATGAAAACACTTGATCTTCCCATTTTGCCCTTGTCTCTAACTATTCAAATTATTCTTAAAAAAAGGCAGAAAGAAACTTCAGTTCAATTCATTCACAAAAGCCAACTTCATCACGTGTTCACTTAAGTGCACATTTACATCAGTAGATCAATTACAAAAAACAAAATGAGGAAGATCACAACACGTGCATCTACACTTTCTTTACATACACTGCCTTTCAACATTAATTCCCAAAACTACATTGCTTGAACAATGCCAATCAAGCAACTCTCCAACTGAAGAAGTTTGCAAAACATTTACCGAAGCTTTGCGGAGATTGACCTGAAAAAGAAAGAAAAAAGAAGTAGACTTACTGCTCAATCAATAATGAGTTATGTTTCCAAGTCCAAACCGAAAAATAAAAGAACGAAGAAAAAAAGCAAAAAAAAAAGAAAAGAAAAGAATTTTATGGAGGAAACCATACCTGACTTTCATAGAAACTTATCCTTGTGGATGAACTAGTGCATTTTCTACAATAGTTTGATCGCATTGAAGTTGAGAAGGAAGAGTGCCATCTTCTCTCAAGAGACGGAGTTTTCCCATTTGTGGCAATTTGTAATTGTTACATCCAAAAACCTTCATTACCTCAATCATGCAAGTTTGCAAGGTCAAAAACACCCGATTGAGCTTTTCGGATGGATATTTGTCAAATGATTTCTCCACGGCATGAACAAGCGCATCAATGGTTGTCGGGGCTTCTTGATATTGCAATGATTGGATCGCCCTAAAAAATCCTAGATCCAAAACATTCATGTCCGGGCTTTGGGGACGTTGAAACGATAAGCGAATGTCAAATCCTTCTTGGCTTGCAGCTTCGAGAAATTCGGCATCAAATACTTGAATGTGTAGTTTTGCATTATCTTGTTGAATATATATGGTCTTTATTGCACTACAACGTGGCCATTTAGAACAAATAGCGGGCAAAACCTTTTTAATCAAACATGAGCGAATAACATCCTTCGTCACCGATGTAACCACCCTTGTCTCCAATGTACCAGCAGCACGATTTTTGCTATTCCTTTTGGCTGGTTCTTTGTACGTGAACGAAAAAATCCCAATCTTTCCTGAAAATTCTTCATTTCCATCTGCATCAAAACGTGACCGAGCTACTGCTGCCATAAACATGACTTTCGTAATGAACCGTTTGCGCTTGCAAGTACGATACGGCTCTTCTTCTTCGGGAAGCAAGTAATATTTCTCTGATTCTTTGGTCATGTAGAACCATTTTTCATCAATATGAACACAATCGTACATAATCCCGAAAATTCTTCATTTCCATCTGCATCAAAACGTGACCGAGCTACTGCTGCCATAAACATGACTTTCGTAATGAACCGTTTGCTCTTGCAAGTACGATACGGCTCTTCTTCTTCGGGAAACAAGTAATATTTCTCTGATTCTTTGGTCATGTAGAACCATTTTTCATCAATATGAACACAATCATACATACTTTTAAATATCGGTTCGGTATCAAGAGTGCTTGGCTCAAGCATTGACAAGCAAAATCGTAACCTTGCTCTTTTAATTTTTTCTAATAGATGAGGCTTCAATGGGTTGGAATGTGGCCTTAATGCACCTTCTTTGATCCGCCTATGAAGTGTAGACTTTGAAACCTTTATGGCATTTGACAGCGAGCGGACATTTGTTCTTTGACTCTTACGAACTTCAGCGACTTTGTTGAAGCTAATTTCAACTCGCTTGCGGCCGACTCTGCCCGACAAATTAGAAGACACATCAACTACCATTCTGTTGTGAATGCAAGCTGTTCCTTGCTCCCAAATCCTACGAATCGTTCTTTCACTGACAGAATATCGCGCAGCAACTCCCCTTACAAAATCACCTTTCAATTTTCCCCTCTCACTTTGCAACCAGAGAGCTTGAAAAATTTCCTGACGATGGTGTTTGGCTAGGTGGTTTTTTTTTTCTACTGAGGGTAGAAGACGTTGCAAAAAGTGAATCCATATTTTCCTTGAATAGAGGAGACAAAATAAGAGAGAAATTTTGAACAAGTGACTGAATTGGTAGGTAGAATAACCTTGGAAGTAGGAGAGAATTGGAGTAGGAGGAGGAGAATTAGTAGGAGTAGATTATGCAGTTGGAGTAGAAAAGGGAAGGATAATTATCCGTATTGGAAAGAGTTTGAGTTTGGGGGAAGTGGACTTCTTTTTGATAAGGGAAATTTTGAATTGAGAAGGAAAGTTTAAAACTGACTCCAGAATATTCTTTTAGGCGCCCTATTTAGAACATTTCAAAATTGGTAATCAATCAAATTGGCGCCTACATTTTCGAGATTACTCCTTGGTTTTTGTTTGTGGTTTCTAGAGTATACTACTCCTCGGTTTAGTTGCCAATTTTTGTGGGAATATTAGTACTCCAAATTGATTTTAAAAATGGAAGGGTAGTTTGGGAAAGTTTTATTAGAAATGGTGCAATGATTGTGTCAAGATAAATTTTGATTTTCCCAAAAATTGCCATCCATTACGGGACGGAGGGAGTAGAATTTATATTATTTATTTTCTTTTCTTGGGACTAACAAAGTGTAAGTTGAGGGGTGTGATAGGCGCTTAAATGTTCACATACGCGCTCTCTAATTTATCTTTGCTAAGTCCGTTTTTATTGTTATTCCAACACTTAATGCTTGATTTTTGTATTGTAGGTATATTGAAGAATATATTGAAATACATTCCTAATCATGGTTAGAGCTACAAGGATTGGGTTTAAAAAATGTTCTTACTGTGCACGTGATCGTGGAGGCGTTATTGGTAGGAGAACAATACAAGTTATACATGCTTTCGATGGGCCCAAAGGGCTAATATTCGTTACTTTATATTTTAACTTAGTCTTTAACCTCGCAAGAGTATGAGGCCTAATGGGCATGGCCCACGGCTCTGACGAAAAGCTGAGAAATAGGGTTTTATTTACATTATAAGGGGGACCTCAGCATATATATGAAAGGAAGAGACGAATGAAAAAAGGACGACTGGATTTTGACGGACAAAACGAAGAAAGGGGCTGCCGTGATATCTTCTTGGAATCACGCGGAACAAGAAAAAAAGAAATCAAGCGATACAGTAAAAAAGAGACAGAGGGCTACGCCGAGAGCACTAGATCAGTTTTGATGGTAGTAGTTTTTTTTTACTTACATTGTTTTTCTTAAGAATTCTTTTCTCTTCAAGTTGTGAAGCTTTGTTTAATTACTTGCGCTTCGATAACTCATTTTAATTTTCGTTCCTTATCAAAATTGTTGGTTGGTTCTTGTTTAACTTAGATCTTTTATTTATTTTCTATCCCGTATTTAGAAGCATGTTTCAAGTTAGGGTTTCTTTTATTTTATGCGCAATGATTAGTGAGTAGTCATATAGGTAGGATCGTGGGGTGATTAGCACACCGTGGCTAGTTCAGGCACTACTCCTTTTATCAAACAATAAAAAAATGATTTTAGATTGAAAAATACTTCCCGCGGACGAACCCGGGTATCGTCGGAGCCCATGTGAACGGGGGAATGGGGGTCAAAAACTCATTCTTCGCTGCTGATGGGTATACAGCGACCATAGGGTCTCGCATCTTGCAGGGTATCTTTTTTAATTTAAAATTAAATGTTTTTAAGAACTCCAAACAGAGCAGGTTAATCCGGACTGATTGCAAGTGCTATGAATCCTACGACTGTACATTCTTTTAATTTTCTGAAAAAGTACAATCAATTTCTTGTTTTAGTTAATCTCTCAATCAAACCAGAAAGGGGTGGCTACCTAAGAGCTCGTTAAACTAGTTAAGCCCGAATTTTTAGTCAGCACACATCACCTTATCTGTGGATTCGACTCTGGACTTATCGGATATTGTGCTACGTCGGTTTTCGCCTACGCTTAGGGCAACCCATTAATTTAGGATTAGGAATCGGTCGGTCAAGCACATGTCTGTTATGATCGCTACTTGTTCAAAAAGTATTCTGAGACTGATGATAAGAAAGTGTTGTTGGGAGACTCCCACACCACTAAGGTTCTTGGTTCTGGTGAGGTTGATCTCAAATTCACTTCTGGAAGGACTGTCACTCTAAAGGAAGTCCTGCACACTCCAAAAATGAGGAAGAATCTTGTATCCGTCTACCTCCTCAATAAGGCCGGATTTACCCAGACTATAGGAGTGGATCAGTATGCTCTTATTAAAAATGGCATGTTTGTTAGGAAGGGTTATGCATCTGATGGCATGTTTAAGCTTACTATTGATATGAATAAAAGTGCATCTTCTTCTTGCATTGTTTGTTCTGTTAATATGTGGCGTGCTAGACTTTGTCATGTTAACAAGAAACTAATTAAGAATATGAGCAACTTAGGTTTTATTCCGAATATCTCCTTAAATAATTTTAAAAAATGTGAATCATGTAGCAAAGCTAAGATCACAAAGAAGCCTCATAAATCAACTTTTAAAGAGATAGAATTGTTAGATTTGATCCATTCTGATATGTGTGAATTAGATGGAGCTCTCACTAGAAATGCACACCGATATTTTATCACGTTTATTGATGATCACTCAAACTACACCTCTGTTTATTTGATGAAACATAAAAGTGAAGCATTTGATATGTTTAAAATCTTTCTTAATGAGGTTGAAAACCAGTTTGATAGAAAGATTAAGAGACTCCGTAGTGATAGTGGCACTGAGTATGATTCAAATGAGTTCATTGCTTTTTACAACTCTATTGGTATAATACATGAGAAAACTGCTCCATACTCACCCGAAATGAATGGAAAGGCAGAACGCAAGAATCGAACTTTATGTGAACTTGTAGTTGCGATCATGCTTAGTTCGAGTGCAGCTTCATATTGGTGGGGTGAAATTTTATTGACTTTATGTTATGTGCTGAATAGAATTCCTAATTCTAAGTCTTTGATTTCACCTTATGAATTGTGGAAAAACAAGAAGCCCAATGTATCATATTTTAAAGTTTGGGGCTGTTTAGTATATGTTCATATTTCTGACCCGAAAAGGTCAAAACTTGCGAGTAGAGCTTATGAATTCGTTTTTATAGGTTATGCGGTGAATAGTAGAGCATATAAATTCTTCAATATTAACAATAAGGTGATCGTAGAATCTGTAGATGCTGATTTTTACGACGAAAAATTTCCTTTTAAATCCAGAAATAGTGGGGGCGCTGAATCTAGTAGTAGTGTGCCTAGATTAGAAGTATCTAGAAACAAGAACTCTAGGGACACTGAGATTGAACCAAAGAGGAGCAAGAGAGCCCGAATTCGCTAAGGACTTTGGTCCTGACTTTGCATTCTCTTTAGAAGAGGACCTCACTACTGTTAATGAGGCCTTGACTTCCCCAGACGCTGATTTTTGGCAAGAAGCCATAAATGATGAAATGGACTCGTTGGAGTCCAATAGAACTTGGGAATTAGTAGTCCTACCACAAGGCTGCAAAGCAAAAGGTTACAAATGGGTGCTTAAAAAGAAATTGAAACCTGATGATTCTGTTTATAAATATAAAGCTAGACTCGTAGCTAAGAGATATAGGCAAATGGAGAACATAGACTTTTTCAATACCTACTCTCATGTGACAAGGATCACTTCTATCCGAGTCTTGATTGCCATAGCTGTTGTTCATGACTTAGTTGTACATCAAATGGATGTTAAAACTGCTTTTTTAAATGGAGACTTAGAAGAAGAGATTTATATAGATCAACCCGAGGGTTTTGTTGTCCATGGTCAAGAACAAAAGGTGTGTAGATTAGTTAAATCTCTTTATGGCCTAAAACAAGCTCCAAAGCAGTGGCATGAAAAGTTTGACAGTCTAGTTGTTTCAAATGGTTTTAAAGTCAATGAGAGTGATAAATGCATATATCACAAGTCTGATAATCATGCATGCACTATTATCTGTTTGTACATCGATGACCTTCTGATATTTGGTTCAAGCTTATCTGCCGTGAATGAAACCAAATTATTGCTTAACCAAAATTTTGACATGAAGGATTTGAGTGAGGCTAGTGTAATCCTCGGAATTAAAGTTACTAAATCTGCAAATGAAATTTCTTTTGATCAGTCACATTATATTGAAAAGATTTTGAAGAATATAATTACTTTGACTATAAACCCGCATGCACTCCTTTTGATCCTAGTATTAAATTGTTTAAGAATACTGGAGACAGTGTTAGACAATCTGAGTATGCTAACATTATTGGTAGTCTTCGTTATGCTTATGATTGCACGAGACCAGATATTGCTTATGCAGTGGGGGTATTATGCAGGTTTACTAGCAGGCCAGGAATGGAGCATTGGTTTGCTATTGAGAGGCTCATGCGGTATCTGAAAAGAACCATGAACCTTGGAGTACACTATCAAAGGTTTCCCGCTGTTCTAGAGGGATATAGTGATGCCGATTGGAACACCCTTTCGGATGACTCCAAAGCAACTAGTGGGTATGTGTTCAACATAGCAGGAGGTGCAGTCTTTTGGAAGTCCAAGAAACAAACAATTTTGGCACAATCCACTTTGGAGTCTAAGATGATAGAGCTAGTTGTGGCTAGTGAGGAGGCAACTTGGTTGAGAAACCTCCTGTCAGAGATTCCCTAATGGGAAAAACCGATACCGGCCATACTAATCCATTGTGATAGTACCATGGCTATTGCAAAAGTTCATAACTGATTTTTCAACGGTAAGAAATGACAAATACGTCGTAAACACAGCACAGTTAGAGATTTGCATTCTAATGGGGCTGTTAGAGTGGATTATGTACGGTCGGCTGAGAACCTGGTTGATTCTTTGACGAAAGGATTAGCTCAGGAGAAGGTGTGGAACACCTCGAAAGGGATGGGACTGAAGCCCATTGAGAAATGAGTCACTTGTGATGGATACCCAACCTATAGACTCGAGATCCCAAGAAATAGGTTCAAAGGGAAAAACGAGTCATATGGTGATATGGTAAGAGTCATGCTGTAAGGAGTTACACTCCAAGTCCATCCTTAAGAAGCATGACATCCTGTAGCGAAAGAGGTTGTATTATTTTTTAACACTTAATGAGTTTTATAGCTCTATGTGGAGTGGAGTACCTAGACTACAGGAGTACTCTTGATAGACTCACCTATATGAATGTTGAAGTGTGGCCGCTTCTTAGGAGAATTTGGGCAAATTCTCTAGGTCATTCATGAAACTGGGATATAAGCACATGACCGTATAGTGCTGGCTTTAAACATTACATATTAGTAGAGTTGTGTGTGTGTGCTCTCAGACTTAGAGTTCAACATCACAAGTCACTCTAGTTACTATCTGAAGCATTATCACTATGCAATGGTTCAAGTCGAAAGACACCTTTACTTATGCACAGCTTTATACCTTTGCTCGAATATTTTGTTTTAAAAATACAAGTGGGGGTTGTTGGAACTTAGGTGTGTATTTGTAAAACATTATATTTTTCTCTAGTCCCACATTGGCTAGTCACAAAACTTCTATCTACTTTAAATGACTTTGCACACAAGTGGGTTTGTGAATGAGGACCCAAGGAGAGGTCTCGTGCGCTCAGGAAAATAGGCTGCAATTTGGAAAATTGATTCGGAAACTAGTTAACCCAGTGCGCGTCACGGGTTATTCGTGCGCAGGGGGGGTGCAAATCTGGGATTTGAGCCTCACGCACATACTAGTTAAGCCCACATTTTTGCTAAAAATTTTGAAACACTTTTTTTTTGTTACAGAATATTCAGTCAATCAAAATCCTTTTCCAAATGGAAAGTTCTTGCTGATTAAGAAAAACGTAAAAACATGTGCATAATCAGCAGGATTTGATTTGTTGCTGATTAAGAAATGATTTCGAATTGATTAAAAAAACGTGTGCTAAATCAAAGCAATTTGATTTGATTTGATTTTTGCTTCCAAAAATCAAGCCCAGCCTGCACCTATAAATTCAGAGTTTCGGAATTTGTTTTAACACAGAAAAAAAACAACTCTCTCTTCCACCCCAAAAATGTTTTCTGAGTTCGAGCAATAGGTCGATTATGTGTTTTGTTTTCTATTTTCTTCCATGCAGAGAAGGCCGAGCAGAAGTGGTGAATTCTGGGCTGATTTATCCTGGGGACGACGGGGCACTAACGAACTGCTAGCACAATCTGGGCAGAGCAGCGAAACATCTTAAAGAAAGCGACCTAGTCCGCGACTCAACCCAGACGTCGTTCTACAATTTGATATTCTGTTTTTCGATAGCAAAATTTCGAAGTAATCCGTTCTTGTTTTACAACAGTTAATCCAACAAATCCAAAAAGAAGAAAAGGAAAACAATTAAAATGACAAGGACAAGGACAAGGACAATAATAACCACAAGAATAAGAACAAGGCCAACGAATTTGAGCACCGAAAACAACCCCAACAACAGGCATATCTTTTACATATCATGAAAGACAGATCAAAAATACTTTTGTCCTTGTTTGTTTAGTTGTACTTCTAAACATCAAGCAATACAATGATCGTACTGTCAACTAACATGTCGCCTAATCACACTATAAGCTAGCACACTTATAGAATAAATTAACTTAGAACTTTCATTAGTAGTTACAGCTAATCTGTCATCACATTCACAATATTAACTTTACTAATTAATAACTACTTCCTCCACAGGATTTGCAATCGAATAATTGGACCAAAATGGTTTTAGAAAAGATGTAACCAATGGTTGTGTAAAAACTTTATATCCATCTCAAAACCAATTGGTAATGAGTGGAGAGGTCTCAAATGTTATTAAGTGATCACCCATTCCACACCCAAGCAATGTGGGACTCCATTCTCTTAACATCCCCCCTCACGTGCAGCCACGTTTGAGGTCTGTCACGTGTGGCCACTTTTGGGTCCTATCATCGTGCAGCCTGTTTGTTGGTCTGTCATCGTGGGGGTGTGGATTGTAAATTTTTAAAATGTGGGGTGGAATGGGCCCCGCTCTGATACCATGTAGAAACTTTATATCCATCTCAAAACCAATTGGCAATGAGTGGAGAGGTCCCAAATGTTATTAAGTGATCACTCATTCCACACCCAAGCAATGTGGAACTCTATTCTCTTAACAGGTTGAGCAATATACTACCGTCAATGTTAATGTTGGCTGTGATAAAAATTACACCAACTTATGAAAAAAATAGAGAAGGAAAGGCAATAATTGCAAAGGGAGACCATAGAATTGATAAACCAGCGCATTAAATGAAATAGCAACAAGTCTTAATAAATAAGCTGCCACCTAGTATCAACAAATCTTCAAAATTAATTAAAGCAGAGAGCCCCAACCTCTCGCGGTTCATGGTGAACATATTAAGCATATAATCTACAAAATAAGAAAGGTTTCAACAAAAAGCACGACCAAATACATGGCTTTTTTGAATCCCGGATTGAAAGAACCACAGAAATCACAAAAACGAATGAACCACGTGAGATCTAATAAAATTCAAATAGCATACACGCAATGCAACTGAATCAGCGTAGCGATTTCAAGAGTTAGGAATTAGGATGATACAAAAATGAATGGTGATATACTGATATGTTTCTTTCCTTTATTAGGTACAGTTAGGATGATGACAATAGAAAATAAACAGATTCTCACATTAATATCAATATAGTAAAAATGGATGGCAAACTTAAAATATATAACATCACCTACGATAAACAATGTACTCCAGTATTTTTCATAACAACAAAATGACTGATGATAGATTCTCACATTTATTCGGTACAATTACAAAGATGAAAAATAAAATGGTGCAAACATAAGTCCAAAAAGGCATGTCCAATTAAAGTAGTATTACGTATTTAATTAAAATTAATGTAAAAACTTAAAAGGGGTCACTTGGGTATAGGGATGACAATCGGGCCAAATATTTGAGTACCCATCCCAGTCGTCTCTAACAAGATGATGTGCTTCGGCCCGTTTTGGCTTAATAATCTTGCACGATTATTATTATTTTATTTTTATTTTTTTGAATTTTTTTGTCTTTGTTTGTTTTTTTGTTAAATTTTTGTGACTAATGGTACATCTTGGCGAGAGAACTCTAAAAGGTAAAAGATTATGATCAAAATCTTAAGAAAGTTCATTAAAGACAATACAAAAGGTAAATTCTATGGTGTATACCCTTACGGTGTCTCTGTTATGCCGCTTGTGATTTTCAATTATGCCTTTTGTAGTTTCGGTTATACCTCTTGTGATTTTCAGTTATGTCATATGTGGGTCCATGTTATGCCATGTGTGGATCTGTGTGTAGTATAACATGGAACCACGATAGGCATAACCCAAAACCACGCATAACTGAAAATCACAGAAGACATAACCGAGACAGACACCATAGCATTATCCAAAGACAAAAATAATTTAAAATAGACAAACTTTTTTGAATTATTTATGTCGTTATTCAAAAAGCATAGTTTGGTTCGTATTTTTTTAATTATGATTCTTTTCATCAAGACGAATCAATAATCCATAAAAAAAAATTGACCCAAAACTAACAAACATTCTTTTGAGCAAAAGAAAATAATCCAACTTAAATATTGTTAATTCAAAACACCCCGAAGTACAATATGTGAGTGGGGTTCGAGTCTGAGGGAGACACATGTAACCTATTAGAGTATCTATTTTGATCAAGATTCTATACTGCGAATCCGCGTTCTGACGACAGAAAATTTGTTTTGCCTAATTAAATCGTGTTTGTCTCCATCAATATCACGTACAAATGTTCATGATCCCACTCGTTTTGGGAATTTGGATTTGGATTTGGAGGTAATGAGTGTAGAGAGAAGAAATTTTTAGGTGCCGGGTGGGTATATCCGACGTGGTATCCGCTTGGCACATACAGGCCGTCCAATACACTCTTGGACAGCTCGGATTGAAATCCTCTCTCTCTAAGTCTCCAACACTTTCTCTCCTTCCAAATCTGAGCCGTCCAAAAACTCAATGGACGGCTCGGATGCACCGAACGGACACCACTTGGTACCCGCTTGGCACTGGAATTTTTTCCGTGTATAGAGAAATAGAGTAATAATTGAAAATATGGGTAATAATTAGAGAGATATAAAGAAAAATGAGAGTATTAATTGAAGAGAAATAAGAGCATCTCATTTACATAAATTTATTAGTGTTCGACCTTATACTAAAAGGCTGGAGTTGTGTGCTTGGAGCGTTATTGGAACATTCAAAAATGTAAAATATTGGTAATCCAAAATCCGGTGAGATGCTCATTTTTGGTTTTAATACCAAAAAAACCAACACATGAGGACAGACGGTGTAGTATTTTATTCAATGAATACACATATGATTGGATTTTGATGGGAAAAAAACTTTTCTTTATTAAGCTAAAACAAATAACCGAGATGAAAAAAAAAAGGGGGGAGGGGGCGAACAAAGTGTAAATTCCAATGACATCCTTAACGAATGAAAATAACAATAAATCACCTGTATTTTAATTTTTATTTCAATGACACCCCAATCAACAATGGTTCGACCAAACACACAGTGGAATCAATCAAATGTCCAAAAGCAGCTTATATTGACAGAAAGCAATACGAAAAAAAACTGTCAAAATGGAAGTAACCACTATCAACTCTCGATTTTTTTTATTCAAAATGATATTGTTTTACCCACTGAAAGATCTGTGATTTTGACTGATTCCATTACGTGTTTGGTCGAACCATTATTATTTGGGATGTAGGTGAAATGAACATTGAAACCACATGGATTTATTATTATTTCTCATGCATGAAGGGGTATTACAAGCTTACACAATGCATACAATTTTGAATTTGTCTCATCATAAAAGGCATTGTAATCTTTCACCTGACCTATTTAGATAATCAGAATCATTTTTATATCATAAAAGGCATTGTTATTTTTTTGAATTAAATGTGATATATTATGAAAGAATGACCTGTCTCGTAAAACGAAAAATAAGAATTTAAAAAATAAAAATCTTAGTGGAAAGGAGCTTGAATCTATTCATAGAATCAAACAAAAAAAAGTCATAAAAAAAATTACTGTCGTTAAAGAAAACCTCAAGGGTTGTCAGTGAAATTAGGACCAACGTGCTGCACACCAAACGACCTCGTTTGGGCGTTGTGTTTTGGCTGCCCAGATTTCTGCCGTTTCAGATTATAGCCACAAAACAGAGTATTCCAAATTGCAAAGTGCACTAGGCAACAAATCAAAGACAAAAAAATTTCAAATGTAGCTATTGAAATTTGTCCCAATCTTCTCTAAATACCAAATGTAATCCACCGGGTACAAATCAAAACAGAGTACTCCAAGTGTATCCCAAGGTTTTAATCAACTGGGCAACCAAAGTTTTAATCCTCCACAAATCCTCACAACCAAAACAATTTCGCATGCTACCTCCCCAAAAAAGTATTCCAAAAATGAACGTCTAATGTTTATCCTTGCGCATTCAAGTCAAAGATCGATGGTCTTGGTGGGAGTAGCAAGAGTCGATGAGGGATTAGGGAGAGACGTTAGGGGTTTTTTCTACTGATTAAGACGTTGTCGTTTTGTTTTGAGGCTATAATCTGAAATGGCAAAAATCTAGGCAGTCAAACGGGGCCCTTGTTGGATGAAACACTTGTCACAACAACATCGTTTTGGCGCGCAGCACGTGCTATGCAACAGGGTCCCCGGGTTCGTGAAATTGAACCTAAACCAAATAAACAAGAATAGTAGTAGTCTCAAACCTTTGGAGTAAGTTTATCAGTCATTAGGTAAAAAAAAAATGGTGAACAGTACATATTTTTCATTTTACATATCCACATTTCTTTCAACACTATACCAATACTATTTATTTAACTTATTCTCTATTAAAATATTAGTATTACTTTTATTTCCTTTTTCCTTTTATTTTATGTTTTTTTCATCTTCCCCATTCCAGATTTGTGTTTGAAGGCCTAATTCCCTGACACCCAAACTCGACCCAATTCTCTTACACCCAGATTCGAGACTTTCACTAGGACACAAATCCTTCATCCAATTCTATGTTTTGAAGTCTTTGTAAGAACTCGGAATCTCACAAAAATTTCAAACCTCTAAAAGTTTTCTAAACTCCTCCCATTAACAAGAACTAGATTTCATTCTCAGACTCGCCCTAGATTTTTACACCCCTAATGTTCTGCTCCAGAATAGAAGAAGAGAGGATTAAACCTGTTATTGAATGGAAGGTAAATGGCGACGGAAGAAACCAAGAAGCTCCGATTCAGAGATGGTACTGAAGGGTGGAGCTTTGTTCTTGCAGAAGAAGAAGAAGAAAACGAAGGGGGAGAGAGAGAGAGAGAGAGAACAATCAGTTCTGAAACGATAACGGAAAACGGGGTCGATCATCAAAGTGAAGCCGGAGAGTGCCTAAAGTTAGCTGGAACAGGAGGACCCAAAAACCCGAATTGATATCTGCCCTGACATCCACCAGTACGTACGCTCCATCAAAGGCTTCCGATTGGCGGACACCACTCCCCCCTTTCCAATCCACTTTAATCTACCCACGCTTCCGCTTCTCCCACCTCTTTAACCGGTCACCACACCCTCTCTCCCCTCACCTACTCGGCTACTCCCAGGCTTTTCGACATTAGCGGACACCGCTCCTAATGTTCTTGCTCTCAATTCTCGCTTTGAACTTGCGCTCTTGCACCCATGAATTTCAATTATTTGGGAGGCTTTTGATGGATGATTTAATGCTCGCACGCACGGACTTATACTTTGTTTCCACTAAACGAAGCGGGTGTTTACGATAAATTATTTTTTTTGATTTTGAAAATTTTAGCTTTATAAAATCAATTTTGGAGTGTTCACAAAAAATGTTAGATAATAGATTCTCGAATTCTACAGATTTCGGAAACCTAGAAAAAGAATGAAATTTCTAAAAATTCGAAAACTGAGTGTAGGTAACCAAGTTTGGCTTTGAAATTTTGGAGGCCTAAGACGATTTTCGAAAATAAGACTAATTATTGTAAACGAAAATCAAATGTAAAGTCTATAAATAAACTTTTCAAAACCAAATACATGTATTCAACGTGGAAAACTCCACAAAAATACAATATACCACAATATTTCAAAAGCATCATTATCTTTACTTAAACATTACTGTTCTTCTTCTCGGTTTTTTCTTTGGCCGTAGTTTGTAATGAGAATTACTGGAGTAGCGTTTAAGGGAAAAAGATGCATCCATATAGTCACCATACTGAATAATTTTGAAGGGCCCTAAAGATCTACAGCGATCCCGTGACTTTTTATTCCTCCTTTTTTTTTTTTGGGAAATTTTTAGGCCGGCCCCGTTTTCTAGGTTCGAATTTCAAATAGTCCTGACAAAAATATTTCTTCTTTATTTTAGTCATTTCTCTTGATTTTTCATGCATTTTTACTATTTTACCCCTTCTTAATTTTTTGTCTATGTGTCCATTTTTAGTAAATTTTATATTTTTAGAATCAATTTTTGACTCATTATTTCAGACAAAAATACCATTGGCTCTGTGAATTGGACTGCCAATTTTCATAGTCAATTCTATGAGAACTATGTGAAATGACTATGTGAACTAAAAAATACACAGTTCAAATAGCCTCACCATACACTAAAATTTATAGTTCTTATAAAAAATACATAATTCTCATAGAAAAATACACAGTCCTCATAGACAATTATCATGGACAATAACAGTTCTCATATAAAAAACACAGTTTTCATAAAAAAAAAAAAAAAATAGAGTTCTCATAGACAGTTCTTATGTGAAATGACTATGTGAACTGGAAATTACGCAGTTCAAGTAGCCTCACCACACATTAAAATAGACAGTTCTCATAGAAATACATAGTTCTTATAGAAAATTACATAATTCTCATAGACAATCATCATGGACAATAACAGTTTTCATAAAAAAAAACACAGTTCTCATAGAAAATATACAGTTCTTATATAAAATACACAGTTCTCATAGAGAGTTTTCACAAAAAATATACAATTCTCATAGAAGATACATAGTTCTCATAGACAGTTCTTATGAACAACACACAGTTCTCATAGAAAAAAACGCAATTCTCATAGAAAAATACACTGTTCTCATGAACAACACACAATTCTCATAAAAAATACACAGTTCTTATAAAAAAATATACAGTTCTCATAGAAAATACACACACGAACAAAAATTGAACAAAAATAAAAATGGTAATCAAAATCAAATATAGTTATAAGTGTTCTCACTACCATGTCTTAAAAAAGTAATCAAAGTAAAAAAAGTAATAGTTCACATAGGTAATAAATTGATTTAGAATTGAATTTTTAGTTAGCTTTACGTGCGCCAAAGCCTTGCTATACACTGATTACAATTCAATTGCTCAAATAACTTTTGGAAAAAATACACTTGGCTACGTGAACTGGCTATGAGATTTGTCAATTCTCATAGTCAGTTCTATAAGAACTACTCGGCTATGTGAATTGAACTATGAGAACTGGAAAATACACAGTTCAAATAGCCTCACCATACATTAAAATACACAGTTCTCTAAGAAAATACACAGTTCTCATAGACAATACACATATCTCCTAAAAAATATACAGTTTCCATAGAAAAAACGCAGTTCTCATAAAAAATTCTCATGGACAATACAAGTTCTCATAGGAAAAACACAGTTCTCATAGACAGTCCTCACAGAAAAAACACAATTCTCATAGAAAAAATACAGTTCTCATAGACAATTCGCATAGAAAAATACATAGTTCTCATAGAAATTACACAATTTTCATAGAAAAATATACAGTTCTCACAGCATTCTATATAGTCCATACACAATTCACATAATCCATTACGCAATTCTCATAGTCCGTTCATATGAATGGACTGTGTATTTTCATTTATGTGAACAGATCAAGATGTTCATTAGAAAATCAGTGTGCATGTTGGGCTTCCTAATAATTGGGGCTATGTGAAAATCACTGTTCACATATTGTTGATATCAAAAAAAGAAAAGAGCATACGTGGCTTGCTCATATTAGAAAATCACTTTCATTCACTGTGTTACATACATTGTTCTTCTTCATGACGGTGGGAACCGGATCGACCTTTGAGTAGAAATTTTAGATCATTGTCCAAGCTGAGCTTTTTGACAGAGTCGAAAAGCACTGCCCAGGCCTTGGAGACGAGGCGGAAGGCATCATCGGAGATGCCGAAGCGATTCTTGTCGTGGTGGAGGAGGAATCAAGGCGAGACGGTGTTGTGCTTCTTGACGAGCTCGGGGTCGAAGCGTTGGGCAGTGCGAGGGTCGATCTAGAGGAGGGAGTAGCTAGTAGTTGTGGTGGTGGTTGTTGATGTGCTTCTCGGAGGCGATGATGACGTCAACGATGGCGGGGATCTGGTTGGGGCCGTCGAGCATGGGGTCGGTTTCTTGGGCGAGGACAGCGAAGTCTCACGTCGCTGCCGTCGAGCTAGAGGTGGTTGCCTTGTCGGAGAATCACACTATTCAGCCACGTTTGGAGCTGCATCTGCCATGGATGGCTGTTTTCCGGCGTTCGTTGAAGTGAACGTAGCAGGACTGGTCGAGGTCGACAACGAAGTATCCATCAGAGAAAAAGGTTGGCATTGGAGAGGGAGAGAGAGAGAGAGAGAGAGATTGGCATCGGTGGGATTCGTGTGAAGATCGTGGCTCTGGTTTTGAAGGAACATGGTTGGATTGAGGGTATAAAAGTCAGGATGCAAATAACTGAGCCTGTGCAGGTTCAGGAAAATATTTCAGGATTGGGTTCAAACCGAACCTAAAAAACAGGGGCGGCCTATAATAACACATATATACTAGGTACTAAAAAAAAGTGGAGGTCTTAGGGCTTATTTGATAACCTAAATTCAGCACTTAAAACTGAATCAATTAAGTAATAAGTGATTCAGTCGGTTTGATAACAACATTATATATTGCTTAACAAATTAAGTGCTACTTAAAATGTAGGCTAAAAAGTTAAAAAAAAATTAAGTAATTTTGAGCTACTTAATTCTGGCTGAATTTTTGTGTACTTGCATTTAATCATCATACCATCACCACAACCACTCCCACCACCACCACCACTCCTACAATCACTTCACCACCACCACCATTTCGCCACCATCACCATCACTTCGCCATCATCACTACCACTTCACCACCATCAACACCACTCCACCACCACAACTACACCATCACCACTACCACCACTCCTCCACCACCACCGCCACTCCCCTATCACTCCATCACCACCATCATTACCACACTGCCATCACCACTACCACATTGTTGACGCCGCCGCCACTACCATAATGCCACCATTACACATCTATCACTCCACTGCCATCACTCACTGTCACCATTACATTATCACTATACCACCGCCACCACCGCCACTACTCACTACCACCGTTACATCACCATCACTCCACCACTATCATTACAACACTATCGCCAGCACTCTAATACCACCGCCACCACCTCCGCCACTCCATCACCACCACTACAATTACCATTCCACCATTATTATAAGTACATTATGACCATTAGTAAATTAAGAGAGAATCAGAACTAAAATTAATTTATCATTTTTTTTAATTCAATACTTAATATGTTTACCAAACAGCATTTTAGCTTTAAAAATTCAGTATTTAGCTTTCAGTATTTAATTTTTTAGCATTCAATTTGAGTTTTATCAAACAGACCCTTACTTTTTAGACATTTTTTGAGGGCTTAAGACCCATGTCTCTTGGGCCTTAGCCCAGAGCCAGCCATGTAGGTATCCTCCGGAGCTTTTCGAATAAGATTTTAGGGTTTGAGTTTTACAAAAGCTAATTTTCAGCTTTTTGAAGTAAACAGTACCAATTTTTACCGTAACTTAATCATAATTTCAAAACAATGGTAAACATGTATATCTGCTTCTTCTAAAATCTAAAATATAGAATTTGCAACTAAATTTGAAGTTAGAATGTAAGGGTATCCACAATACTATAATAAAAAATTGATAACCAAAAATTGTCACATCCGCTTTTAATTATTCATTTAAGAGATTGCTAAGGTTAGCAATATAGATGTCTACAATGACATAATCAAAATTAGATAACCAAAACTTGTCACGTCATCTTTCAAACTACAAAAAAATAAAAACTATGACTAGTAGAAAATAGTTTTTTTCTAAAAATAGTTTTGAAACTAATAAAAACTATCTACTAGAAATAGTAAATAGTTTTTGAAACTTTTTTTTGGGAAAAAACTATTTTTGAAAAAACTGTTTTCTAAAAAGATAATTTTTTTCCGAAAATATTGTTCAAAAAGAGAGAGAGAGAGAGAGAGAGAGAGAGAGAGAAATAGAACATTTATGTACAATGATTTGTGAATTTGATTGAGAATATGTAGGATCTATTAAATTTGGTTATTGTCAAAAGGTTGCTGGTTTTGGTTATCCAAAGTCCAAAATTTGATTGTTTCTAAAGAGATTATTAAGTTTGATTATAGTATTATGAGCCATTTTTGTACCAACATTGTTAACTTTAAAAACCTTTTTACTTTTGATTATAGTATTGTAGATACTCTAAGATGTATCCATAGTTATCGTAAACGCGCTCTAAAAGTTGTAGTATTTGTCTTCATTCACAAAAAATTTGTATGTTAGTTTTGTGCTAAATTTTTACTACTATAAAAATTATTGGTTCGTCTCGACGAAAGAAATAAAAAAAGTAAAGAATTATGACATTTACCTAATTTTTTTAAAATATTCAAAAAAAAATTGAAAAAAACGACGAATTAATAATCTATAAAAATTTGACTCAAAACTAATGTTAATTTTTTTAAATAAAGGTCGTAAAACAGAGTCAAATATTAGTAGTATAGTAGTTTGGTAGAAACAGGCATTTGCTTTCAATGCCTCAGCCGGTTCCCGGTCACCCCCTCCGAAAGGCTTTTTTAACATGTCGAGTGAATTCCGGGTGAATTCCCATACCATCTCTCTCTCTCTCTCTCTCTCTCTCCTATAGTGCGTGTTAGTATTAAAAATACAACAAATCCCCCTCAAATTAAACCCACTGCTTTTTCATTTCATTTCATCTGAATTTCGAACAGAACTCCTTCTCTCGCTCTCTCTCTCTCTCTCTAGCGCATGCACTTGGAGTGCTCCCCCGTTGATGGAGTCGTCGCAGTCGCCGTGGACTGGTTTCTGCCGCCGTTCCGAGGCCGCGCTTCCACTCTGTTCGTGCTTCGCTAACCGTTGAATAAGATACATGTATACAGGAGCTCAGGGCATGATCTTTGGATTTTGATTGGTCTTGCTTGATTTTCTCTTCGCCATTTCAGGCTCTGGAAATCAGTAAGTACGTTTTATATGTGTGTGTGCGCGGGCGCAGTTATACGGATTTTGTTGAATGCTTGATGTTATTTGATCTTATGAGTTGAATTGTCGTCTCCACTGTGGCCGTGCGCTCGTGCTTTTAATATTCGCGCTCGTAAATTTTAGTATTATACGAGATATTCTTAAAATACGCTTTCATATTCTTAAATTTTAGTATTATACGAGATATTCTTAATATTCGTGCCTGTGCCTGGAGTAGTTTATTTCTCATCGATTTTCACGTTAAGCTGTGCAGTCAATACCTCGATCAAAGCTGTTGATGTTTCTTTCTGTTCTTTTCAGACACGATATTTTTGTCCTATGCTGTGTCCGAAACGAGATTTTGAACTCAATCAAAGTTGTTTTGCTCCTCAGAACATGTCCAATGACATTGGGGAGGCTTACTTTTCTATTTTATACTATATCAACTTCTAGTATTTTTTTCCGTGCTTACTTTTCCATTCTTGAATTTTAAATTACAAATTTTCCTTATCTGGGTACTAGTCCAGCATGGTATGAGTGAATTACTGCCTGCTATTTTTTTTATCCGAATATGGGAAATGGTGGTTTTTATGGGGAGTCCGTGTGGTGATTTTTTTTTTCTTACCATTTTCGTGTGTTTTCTAGTTTTTGTTTTATGTTGATTTAAATACCCCTTGAGATGAGACACGTTACTAATGGGTATTGCCGCCCCTCGTCTTCCTCATCTTTTGGTTCCTTTTTGCTTTTGGAAGAGTTTCCTACAACTTGTTTGTGAGCTTCTTCTCATTCCCTCTATTGGTAAACGGTAAATGGTAAATGTTGTTTTTGATAGTTTATAATGTTTTTTCTTTTATTTTGCTCTGTTCTTTGTCAAATGGGTTATAACCTTAGATTAAGTTCTACTATTATTTTTCAAATCCAACATAAGATTATCATTTAATTACATGTCAAACACAAATTAATATTCGTATTTTTATCAACAGCTATGCAGGTGATGGGTTTATGAATACTTGCTGTGTTTCTGTATCTTTATGTATTGATTTGTTAGGAATCATTGCTTGAGATGCTTTTGTTATCTCCTTTTATATATTTGTTAGCGTGTATGATTAGCATAAGTATTCTCTATTTTATTACTATCTGATTGGAGAATTGATGCTGGAGAATCATTATTTGTATCTTTATTCCTCCCAGAGATAATATGATTCTGCTAGATTAGAATATTCGGGTTCGAGATTGGATATATGGTGGTTGATATGGATTTTCTGTAGGTGACATCTTTTTTTGTTAACAATTTCTGACAATGGGTTTGTTTATTTTTGGTTCAGATTGATTTCCAGTTAACTGAAGCATGTGTAGTGGTCCGGAGACGTTAAATCCTGAGACTCCGGTACCTTCTTCTTCCCCCAAGGGTGCAAACTTAACAACAGATATGAGTAACCTAACCAAAGCAGCAAAGGCAGAAACATCTTTCTCAAGTCTGCTTGAACTTGCTGCAGACAATGACATTGAGGGATTCAAGCAATCAATTTTTCGCATTGCTTCAGAAATCAATGACATGGGACTCTGGTACGGTCGTCAGAGAGCATCAAGACAGATGTTACTAGAGCATCGAACTCCATTAATGGTTGCTTCCACATACGGTAGCGTTGATGTTGTGAAACTAATACTCTCTTTTTCCGAGGCGGATGTAAATCTTTCCTGCGGCCCGGATAAGAGCACTGCCCTTCACTGTGCTGCATCCAGTGGGTCTGTAAATGCAGTTGATGTTGTAAAGTTGTTATTACTTGCTGGTGCAGATCGCAATTCCACTGATGCCACTGGTCATCACCCAATTGATGTTATTGTTTCTCCCCCAGAACTTCCAGAACTAAAGCATGCCCTTCAATTGCTCCTCAGAAGTGATGATTATGATCATCTAGAGGACCCAAAGATCTCCTTTGCTGGCGAAAAATCTAATTCACCACCCCTTTCATCATCCCCGGAGAATGGTCCCTTGTCCTTTGCTGTGGACTCAACATCATCTATCACCCTAGAACAAAACCATTCTAGGTTTAGTGATATTCATGCATCTTCTGTTGCTCCGGAGAAGAAAGAATACCCAATTGACCCTTCTCTTCCGGACATCAAGAATAGTGTGTATTCCACCGACGAATTCCGGATGTTCTCATTCAAAATCCGTCCTTGTTCGCGAGCCTACTCTCACGATTGGACCGAATGCCCTTTTGTTCATCCTGGCGAAAATGCCCGAAGAAGGGACCCACGGAAGTTTCACTACAGTTGTGTGCCTTGTCCAGATTTTCGCAAGGGTCAATGCAGGCGTGGCGACCTGTGCGAATATGCTCATGGGGTTTTTGAGTGCTGGTTACACCCAGCGCAGTATAGGACCCGCCTGTGCAAAGACGGCACAGGTTGCTCACGCCGTGTCTGTTTCTTTGCTCACACATCTGAGGAACTCCGCCCTTTATATATGTCCACTGGATCTGCCATTCCATCCCCTCGATCATCCACTTCTGCTGCTTCTGTCATGGATATGGCTGTGGCATTGAGCCTTTTGCCTGGTTCTCCCTCAGCTGTATCCCCTTCTGGGAATTCTATGATGCACCCATCTGTTGCTTGGCCTCAGCCAAATATTCCTACTTTGCATCTTCCAGGAAGCAATTTCCAATCAAGCCGTCTGAGATCATCCTTTAATGCTAGGGACATCCCATCGGAGGAGCTCAATATGCTGCTAGATTTTGAAGCTCAGCAACAGCAGCAGCTCTTCAATGATATGTCATACTTCAATACTTCCTCCGCCAAGCTACCCATTCGCACAAAAAACCTTAGTCCTTCAAACCTTGATGAGCTTTTTTCCTCGGAGGTCTCATCTCCTCGATATTCCGATCAGGTTGCTGCTGGTTCGACTGTGTTCTCTCCATCGCATAAATCTATGGTTCTGAATCCCTTTCAGCAACAACAGAACGTTTTATCTCCTATGAGCGTGAATGCATACTCTGCAAACAATCTGGATCATCAACCCTTTGGTCATTCACCATACCATGTTCCATCATCGTCTGGGAGGATGTCACCTAGAGGCATTGAGCCACAATCCCCTTTTAGCCCTCGGCTATCTACTCTTGGAACCTGTCTTCCTCGTAATCTTGGGTCGGATCTTGGATCAAATGGTGGAGGGGTTGTTGGATCTCCTGTGAGTTCTTTGTCCAATTGGGATTCCCCGAGTGGGAAGTTGGATTGGTCTGTTAATGGAGATGAACTGGCTCGAGTACGTAGATCATTTTCTAGCGGGCATAATGGGGAGGAGCCTGACCTGTCATGGGTTCAGTCATTGGTGAAAGAATCACCACCTGACAACAAAGAAACTCCGAGTGTACCGGTCTCATCGGTCGCCACATCATCGGGTGAGGGTTCTGAACTGAACTCTAATGAAAATCTTGATCATGCAGTTTTGGGAGCATGGCTAGAGCAGATGCAGCTTGATCAAATTGTTGCTTAATAAGGGTGTAATGATGTTACTGGGGAAGATCAGCAGAGTTTGGCTGCATAACCAGTTGGTGACTCTGTGAAGGTTAAGAAGCTTACCTTAGGATTAAGAGGAATGGAAAATTCATCTTAACTATTTATTATTGTTATTGTTCCAGCAATCAGGAAAGGATAAGAAAGCTTATCTGGGTCGATTGCAAACATCTGGCTCAGTTTAGGTACTTTTTCCTTCCCCGGATTTTGAAATTTACATCTGCAATTTTTTTAAAATAACTTTAAAATGTTTCATTGGAACTTGAAATCCTGGGGGCCTTCTGCATATTTTTAGCTTGATATTAACCTACTATTGTCATCTCAGATGAATTTCTTATTGAGGGTTGAATAGCATTCAAGGGGTTTTTATCTTGTCTTTTTGTTCTCTCCACTGGTCCTTTTGACTATGTCTCTCATAACCCACGGATGAGGGAAGAAATTGGGTTGCTGATGTGTTCCACTTGTGAATGAATTATGGTTGGGGCAGAAAGTGACTTGGGTTGTGGGGGCATTTGGTTCTTTGATGATGTAAACATTGAACTAAAAGTTTACTAGTATTGTGAATTGTTCAATTGTCCATATCTCTTGTCAATTTTTGGCTGTCTTCTCATTTACTTTACTTTTTCTCCTTTTCCATGTGTTTGTTTCTCCATCCTTGTTTCTTTTAAGCATGTGGAAAGATGGAATAGGTGGGATCCCTATAGTGGGGATAGTGGGTGGGAGGGAGGATTTTGGATTTAGGATTTGGGGTAGTGGTGGTGGAAAAGGGGATTTCATTTGGATTCTTTCTCAGTCTTTCTTGAAGGGATAAATGTAGGGAATGAAGTTCCTTCAACATATGGTATCAGATGAGGAACAAACTTTTTCAGAGATCAGACACTTTAAGGTATCCTGTACGAAACATTTTTTTATGCCATTCCCACTTTTCCCTCGAGTAGTTGGGTCTTTATTGGAGTAGGTGATTCTTCATTTCAATTTCGCTTTGTGGGCCAGCTTACTGTGCTTTTTTAGCGAGGGTTGGTCATGATATGTTTTCTTATAGCTCATGTTATCTAGTCAGTTTGCGCCGACGTCGACTAATATCTACTAGATATTTGAGAATCACCTCTTCCGTCAGCTGGCATGGGCTTATTTTGAAGTCGAAGTAAACCTCTAAGTCCCAAATTCAATCCCTTTCGGGTTGGTTGGTCATGATTGTTACCTAAGCTTCTTTTGAGGTTGAGCTTCCTTTTTTTTGTGATCATTTTTGAGGTTGAGCTTCGAAATATATAATCAAATTCTCTCTTCAATGGAAAAAGAGAGTGAACTAGGCAATTTGTAGTAACTGTGTTTTTTAATGCCGTTAAAATTTTGTTTTTTGTTTTTTAATAGAAGAAAATTGTTGCTTTAAAACAAAAAATGAATGGTCTGTGATGGTCTGATGGGTATTTTCGTTTTAAAGACCTTATTAGTTATTATCGTTTAATCATTTAATCTTTCGCATCAAAACAACTATTCCATCCGCCCTTATTCCCCCCCCCCCCCCCCCCCCCCAACACACATTTTCAGAAGCTCTGCCATTGATTTGATCATACAAGAAAGCATCTTTTGCGTATAATTAGTTACTTTTTTTAACGTCATCCAAATCAAACGAATCAATTAAGTTCGTTCAATTAGAGAGAGATTTCAGAAGCTGTGCCATTGATTTGATCATACAAGAAAGCATCTTTCGCGTATAATTAGTTACTTTTTTTACATCGTTCAAATCAAACGAATCAATTAAATTCGTTCAATTAGAGAGAGAGAGAGAGAGAGAGAGAGAGAGATTTTCAGAAGCTGTGCCATTGATTTGATCATACAAGAAAGCATCTTTCGCATATAATTAGTTACTTTTTTTTACATCGTTCAAATCAAACGAATCAATTAAGTTCGTTAAGTTCGTTCAATTAGAAAGAGAGAGAGAGAGATTTATTTTTGAAAGCTCATGCTAGCTGTGTTGAAAGTCAGTTTTGAAGTTTGGCTGAAGTAAAAAGGGGAAAGGTTCTTTTAGC
Organism: Rhododendron mucronatum var. ripense; assembly: GCA_019656295.1. Classification (NCBI taxonomy): domain Eukaryota; kingdom Viridiplantae; phylum Streptophyta; class Magnoliopsida; order Ericales; family Ericaceae; genus Rhododendron; species Rhododendron mucronatum. Next base: position 3,593,281 of record BPLT01000007.1, read on the forward strand.
CTATGACAGGCACAAGGCTACGACATATGCAAGACTTTTACATGGCCTGCCTTTTATTTTGTTTGATTTATTATTCCTTTTGAATTATGTTGGCTATTCAATTCCTATGAATGCTATTATTAGTCAAATGACTAATTTATGGGATCATGTGTCATAATAAAATTTTCCAGTAAAATATTTTTGTGAAAGAAAAATTCTCTCAGGTTGTGGGCCTACCACATGGCTTCTTGGTAATCCGGGTACGCATATTTAATTTATATAGAAAATTTTATTGATTTGTTAATTATAGGTTCTTGATCTTATCAAATTTTTATAGAAAAGAAAGATAGATAACACCTATGATTTTAGTAGATACTATAGATCAATGCACCGAAAATGTGGCTACACGGAGACTAGGAGTGTGTAAATTCGATTTTTCATGTCATCGATGTTCTGCTTATATGAAACTAGACGATGAACATATAATAAACAAAATGGGGGCTACGGTGAACCCAAAAACTTTGAGTGGATTGTCCAGTCAGAATGTCTAGCCATAAACAATCCAGCACTTGTTCTGAAGTGGTTAGACAAATTAAAAGTATAATTACCGTCAATTCTGTAATAATAATTTAAATTTGGCTCCTTAGTCCTCACTTTTCTCCGCCGAGCATCTTCCTTACTCTTGGAAAAAGGAGATAAGCTTGGGGTGAAGGGGAGCAACGCAATCCCCGTGGATCGTGGCAACAAGGCTACTTTACCACTTACAAAATGAGGTGCGTAAAATGACACATTGGAAAGGAAAACTCGTTAGCAAAACAAGTAAAAAAGATGACCTCAACAAGAAGCGAAAAAGATGATAAGTTGATCCAACTTTCTTCCCACCTAATCTACAGAGAAAATATTAGTAGTATAGAGTTTGATCACGACATGAAAAGAAAACAAATGCCAAGGAGGAAGATCTAATGAAGGCAGATTGTGATGTTTCATAATTTTTCATAACACTGATTTCACCTTGATCAAAACCTGGCAATTAACAAGAACCATTGGATTCACCCAAAGATGAAAAACAAGAGACAGAGAACAGAACTCGATCTTTCGTGGGATTTAGTCGTGATAGCGGATGATGTCAAAGATTTTAGAAGTCAAGAGTGTTCAGTCGAGCACCTAACATGACGTATGAAGATGGACTCTCATACTATCAAAATATAATTAATCGACAAAATATATGGAAGACAAAATATTACCAGACAAGGATACCACAAAAATAGAGAACGGTCCATTCTTAATCACCGCAAGATGCTACGAAGAGAATCTCAATCACGCAAGTCATGACGTTACGAGGCAGACTTTGAAATATATGTTATTTCACATCTGAACCTACGTAGAATAGTATACTTATGTAAAGAGAGTTGTAAATGCAAAGAGAGTTGCCAGACCATAATATTTAGTACTCTCAGGCAGAATTCATGATGTATATATTCCACACCATCTGAAGTTGTAAAATGCAAAAGTTCCTAACTTTCTAGTTGCTCCATTTGGCATTTGTGAATGTTTCCTTCTTGTTTCAGAATTGACCGATTGAACCATTGAGGTATCTTGTTTCCTAAAAATGGATGATCAATAGCTGTGAAAATCGTATCCTGAAGATTTTAAGTTAAAGTGTTAAACGCAAATTAAACCGGTAAAAAGGTCTTTGAAACTCGAATAAGTGCACTTATCAAAAAAAAAAAAAAAAAAACTCATATAAGTGCACGAGGTCACAAAATTTAAAAATGTTTTCTCCAATAGTATTTTCCAAATTTTCATTGTTTGGGTGAACAAAAAGTTCAGGAAATTCTTGTACAAAGAAAAGTATTTTGCAACAAATGACTTGAAAATTGACCGGAAGTCATTTTATGGGCTCTGATCCGCCACTCATGCGGACAGTTTATCCACTATGCTTGCAAGGGTCTCTCTCTCTCTCTCTCTCTCTCTCTCTCTCTGGAATGGCAATGGCGTTGTTCGGTGCGAGGCCAAAACAAAAACCGGTACTTAAACTTAAAACCAAAACCAGCGATTTTTCATTAGTTTTATTTGAACCAAAACTAAAATTATAGTTACCTGTTCAGTTCGGTTTTTCACCAAAACCGCAGGTCAACATTTTGAATAAAGTTAACGACAGTAAATATCCAACATTAAAATCTAGAGAAAATTAAATAGGCATCCTATATGAAGATCTTTTTTAGGTGCCTAGCCTAGTGAGTTTAAATATTTATGTTTTCATCCTTAAATTGTCATGTTGCCCTATTATACCCTTATCTATATCTATGTATTAGTAATATATTAATATTAATATATGGAGTATATTTATATGGGATATACCAGAGACTGGACGTAGGTTTTCACTCTCCAAAATTATAGGGATTATGGATATCCCATTTACAACCGTTTCTCATGCTTCACGAGAAAACATAATTGATTTGGTCTTCTTATAGCACATTACTCTCTCTTCCTCTCTACTCTTTTCTCTCTCAATTCTCACACATTACAACACATACATACATGAATCAAATCAACCACAGCCATACATAACACACTTACACCGAACAAAAAAGCTTCTCTTGACCCCATCACCACCACAACACGCACATGTACGTTTCAAATCAAAGCCATGGATCTGTGTTTCGGAGATCCACTCCCGTCGGATCACAACCCACCCATATTCGTCTCACTCCGCACCCCCAACAAGCCACCCCCGTTCGACCCACTTTGGATCTGGGTTCTAAGGTTTAGTCACATCGCTTCCGTCCTCTTAATCGCTGTCGTTACCAGATTTCGTTGCCGGAATTTCAGTTTTAGATATTACTATATTTTTTTATTTTTGTCATGTTTGTGACTTGATGATATTTTGTTCATCTACCTCGATTGAAACCTACATTTCTCAAAACTTGTCATGTTTTCTGATTTTTGTCATGTATTTTATTGATCATGTTTTATGCATTTACCTCGATTGAAACCTACACTTCTCAAAACCTGTCATGTTTTCTGATTTTTGTCATGTTTTTTATTTGATCATGTTTTGTTCATCAACCTTGATCGAAACCTATACTTCTCGAAACTTGCCATGTTTTCCGATTTTGTCATGTTTTTTAATTGATCTTGTCTTTTTTATCTACCTCGATCAGATTTGACATATTTTGTGAATTGATCATGTTTAATTTGTCATGACTTACACATCCGTTTTTGTAAGAGTCATGTTTTCTTTTTAGATTTTAGGGGAATGAAAATATGAGAGAGAAGATTAGAAGAGAGAAAAAATTTAAAAGATTAGGTGAGATTAAGAGGAGAGAGAATTGAGATAATTAGAAAAGATTAAAAAAAAAAAGGAGAAAGATTTGAAAAATTAGGAGAAACAAAGGGTAGTTTAGGATTTAATTGAATTTGAGGATGAAAATATAAGTATTTAAACACATTAGGATTAACACCTAAATAAGTAGGGTAAAAAGGATGGCTAATTAAGTTCCTAAAAATCTATAAATAAATTTAAAAAAAAAGAAGAAGCCAACAAATAATACACTATAGGTTAAAAAACACTAAATATCCATTATCCGACAATAAAATATTCCGTACCATTTTCAACTCTCAGTTTTCAAATCTATCAACTTCAACCAAAAAGCAAAGAGTTTAATTAGTGTTAACAATACATAATGTTAAGATACAACACATGTAAGATGAATTGCAATTGCGTACCACAAGAGTAATGCATAAATCCTCTGACTCTATATTATTATAGGTATGTATATATAGTATGTGCAGTCATTTTCAAATGAGCAGATCCTTATTTTAGTTAAAATGAGAATCTCTCCATTTCTCTCATTTTCCATTCGAATTTCATTGATCCGAGCCGCTCAATGTATTTAGAACGTGATTTTAAGAGTATTTGTAAGGAATCAACAAAAAAAATGACCGGAAAGGGCTTCATCCCAGCAGTTTTTATTTGAACCGTTTAATAAAAACCAAACAAAAACTGCTCGAATGAAGCCTTTCCGGTCATTTTTTTTTTGCTGATTTTTAACGGGTACCCTTAAAATCACGTTCTGAACACATTGAGCGGCTTGGATCATTAAAATTCTATCGGAAAATGAAGGTCCTCATTTTATTAAGTTAAGGTGGTTCTTTGGAGAAGAGGACTCATAGTATGTGAGTGTATTTGCATATTTATGCTACAATTCGGTTACGATTGTGGTTCAATTATTGGTGCGGCTATCACGTGAAATTAAAACCAAACCGATCGGTTTTTCGAAATCAAAAACCAAAACCATGCTTAGTTAAAAAGTGGTTCGGCAGGATTGTCATCCCTACTCTATCTCTCTCATGTATACAACGATCTCCCTCTTTGATCGAAGCCCACATCGGAACTTTTATCATCTAAGAATGTACAAGATACACATTGGTATCAATTCTTACTGTCCCAATAGAAAAAACAGTGTGTTTGCTAGTACAAGATTGACAACTTTAATTGAAACTACTTCATAATGATGTGGCAAGCTTGGAAACCCTTATTCACAAATTATGGATGACTGCCCCAGCTCCTTTCACAATCATGTGGAGTTCGGGACTAATTGCATAAGTTCCAAATTAAAGTGTAGTGGTGGAGATAGTGTTGGGATACCACGTGACAGTACCCAACATGACTAAATAATTAATCTCTATTTTAAATATAGAGAACATGTTGCAAGATTTAGGACAATAAGAGCATCTCCAATGCACCGTCCATTCTCCATTTGAGAGGACCATATTTGGAAGAAATACAATTCCAACCCCTCCTCCATTTGAGAGGATCAAGGTTTTTTTTTTTTTTTTTTGGCCAATCGATAACAGATATAACCGTGAAGAAAATAATTACATCAAGAATGGGACTCGTCCCTAATTAAGGGATCAAGTAACCACGATGGTGGGGAATCAGTCCAAAGACAAGATCCCATACCAAATATACCTCTGCTCGCCAACAGATGAGCAACCATATTGCAAGACAATCTGCCCATTTGAGAGGATCAAGTTTGGTACTCCAAATTTGGGGATGGAAAAAAAATTGGAGGATCTCCTCCATTTCACTATTCACCCTCCCCGAATCCCATTTTGTTCATCAAATTAGTGTTGATACATTTTTTTTTTATATACATATATAGAATTGGCCAATCAAAAGATATTTACAATATCTTCAAAATAAGGCCAATATTGAGTTTTTTTTTTTATGAAATTAGAAAAATGAGAATTTAAATTTTGGAGGAAAGTGGTGAAGTATGAGATTTGGAGTGAGTTTTTAAAGAAATAGAGTATTGGGTTGAAGTTAGATTTCCTCCAAAATTACTTTTGTAATAAAATATATTATTTTGATACTCTCAAATGGAGAAATGGAGGCAAAAATAGAGTTTTGAATTAGAGCATCTCCGATCAAACATTCTCTATTTCTCAATTTTAGAGGATCAAACTAACATTGTTTAATCAAAAAGTGAATATAGACGATTATAATATCCATATAAACTCCAACTACAACCCTCTATATTTCTATATTTACACTCTATTTCAAATACTTCCTCACTCTTCCTCCCATCATTATTCCAACTCACTCAAAATTTAATACTTTTTACATTTTATATTTAAAAAATAGTTTTTGAGGATCCTCTAAAACTTTTTTTCATACTTTATACATGGAGGATGAAACTCAGTCCTCCAAAAATAGAGGAAAATATGGAGGGTGGGTAGGAGTGATGTTTTCCTCCAAAATGGAGGAATAGAAGAAAATTTAGAGTTATGGAGGGTGAGTAGGAGGGACCCGGGGGCTCTGCTGCCTCCATGGTACAGGCTGTACAGCAGCCCCTGCCCACCCCCTAAACCACAGCGTTTTGTAAAGGAAAAATTTTTTGTTATTCTATTTGCAATCCTATAGAGCAGAAACGTGATTATAAGAGCTCTAAAGACAAAATTAAATCATGTCTCTTTAGAATAATATGATCAGAATAATAAGATTTTCGTACCGTTCAAACGGATTGAAAATTGGAGTACTTAATTTTTTAACCATGTTTTTTAATGTATATAAACAATCTCAAAAAAAATTAAGTGCTCGAAATTTTGATTCGTTTGAACCAATGCAAAGATCTTATTATTTTGATCATATTATTCTAAAGGGCTATAATTAATTTTTGTCTTTTAGAGGTCTCATAATTAAATATCTTCTCTTTATTTAGGATCGTATTATTCTAAAGAGACATAATTTTATTTTATTTTATTTTTAAGACTCTCATAATCACGTTTATGCTCTATAAAATCGCAAATAGAATGACATAATTTTTTCCTTCACAAAATGCTGTGGTTTATGGGGGTGGGTAGGGACTGCTGTGCCTTGGAAGGCAGCATAGCCCCCGCGTACGAGTAGGCGATGCTCTTAAGGTGTCAGGCTTTAAAAGATACTACCTTTTTTGGTGGATAAAAATAACAGAGTACTAGTAGTATTTTTTTTGTTCGCAAATACAGTATTTGGGTATCAGTGGTTTAGGAACAACACTCCAGGCCTAACCTAAGAACCAAGCATCCACAGTAATCACTGAGGCAATAAAAATGATTTCAGTGACTTTTTGGTCATCAAAATTAATTAAGGATTTAAAATTTTCTCTCAGTTTTGCTTTTGCAAGGAGTCCCAACCTACTCTCTGAAGCATAGTTATTAATACCGTTCCGTACCGGCCGGTACCGGCCGGTACGTATCGTTTTTGACCAAATCCGGTATCCTACACCTCTAATTTTGTTTCGGCTCAAATACCGGTCGGTACCGGACATACCGGACGGTACTACCGGGCGGTACCGGACTACTTTTAAATTTATTTTTTTATTCAAGTACCGGACAATACCGGCCGGTACCGAGCAAATACCGGCCGGTACTGGGAAAATACCGGACGGTACCGGACAAATACTGGATTTTTTATGTTTTTATTTTAAAAAAGTGTATATTATACTATAAATTATTTTTTAAGTAGGAAAATAATATTAATAGCGATCAATCCGAAACGGTACCCGGTATTTGACCGGTACCGGTACGTACCGTACCAGTAGGAAAACCGGTACCCTGACCGGTACGGTATTCAGAACATTGCTCTGAAGTGGTCTACAATTTAATGGTTCTTGTTTTTAAGTCTTGGTGAGTTTTCAAAAAACAGATAGACTTCTCATAGCCCATCAACCCGAGAGAGAGAGAGAGAGAGAGATGTAACTCCATCTTTATTTTATTCTTCAAGTCAAGATGAATAGATTAGCATCTCTCTCACATAAAAGTCCATTCCCCTCCCCCCAAGTCCCTTAAGATAACATAGATTAGGTTTAACGACACATACAAAAAAGAAGAAGTCAAGATGCATATTTAATCACGGATACTTTGACAAAAAACGCAAACTCATTTAACCCTAAAAACTTTCAGAGTCGTTAAGTGTGTGTGTGTGTGTGTTTTTTTTTTGGCCAAGCGGTAGGATGTTCGTATATTCGTTCAGTTAGATTACTACACAGGAACCGACCGTTGCTTCATCAGCTCGAACCCATGATCTCACCGTTAGGACTCAAACAGTCACACCCAAGTAGAAAGACCACTAGCCACCAAAGCCGAAGGTCAAGTGATTAATTTAGAAAACCTCCATTTCAAAACTCGCCAAGGTTACATCAATAAAGAACCTTGCTACTGACACAGCTTTTGCTGTGCACAAATTGTGTTGTGGATCCATCAAGGATTCCACATAAATGATCCGAACTGTTCATTATGTTTAAAACATTTTTTCAAGTGCTCGTGCAAAAAATCAGCTCAATCCAATACCTATAAGTACTTGATCTAATCGTCTAACTTCTCTCTCTCTCTCTCTCTCAAACTCTTAAAATTTAAGGTCTACTTATGTTCCAAAAAACTACAGGCTAATGGAATTGTATAGCATTGAGATCAACCAAGGCAAAATATGTCGCCAAGAATAAGGGACTGAATTCATGCCACTGCAGGAGCCACGAGAACACATAATAGGGAGTTGAGTTTTGTTCACCCTCCACTTAAGAGGGTGAACATTACCCTCCTTCCTATTGGTTGAAATGATGTGAACCCTACTATAAAGTGATGTCATGCTTACCAAAAAGTATATTACATGATAAGCATGATATCACTTTGTGATGGGATTTCCTGGATTTACAGATGCGTATGTATGAAAGTTCAAAGCATGTGTTTAGGAAATATAACCTAGAGAAAAACGAACTCAAGTTCAAGTTATTTTCTTCAATGGTTAGTCTAGTAGGCGGAGATGTCATTCCATCTCCAAAACCCTAAAATACCAAAACCAGAAGTCCAAACTCCAGGCTTCAGCAGATCATAGAACAAGAACCAAAACCCTACAAGAACCAAAAGCACCAAAACCCTATGATACCAAACCCAGAAGTTCAAACTCCAGGCTTCAGCATAAGCTCCATAATGTGTTCAGAATCTCAAATTGAAGAAACAAAATGACCAACACCAAATGCAATGATTTGAAACCCACATGTCCAACGCATCCTACGAGTACCAGAAATACCGGAACTACCTTTTCCATAATCACACCTCGAACCGACACAGAGAGCTAAATTGCAAATAAATGCTAAATTCATATGCTAACCAAGTGCTCAAATCCTTCTGGATCCTTCAATAATGTTGCTATTCATTGGACACAACTACACAGATCTTAAGGATATACAAAGTGCCCAAAATTCCTGCTTACTTGATAACAATGCCCTCTCCACTTGAAACAATAACAACATCAAACAATGGGGCATCTTAATAGCTCTAGAACAGCTAGAAGTGGATTTGGAAGCAATCCCAACCAAGCGGCGAATATAGCCTCACTTCCAAACTGTAAAGACCCCTGAACCTAACAGATACAGCAACAATAGGAAAGGAAGAAACATCAATATTCCATCTGGTCACTATCATAAATTTCAGCTCTCATTCCATGTCAAAATTTCAAGCGAGTAACAAGGTTCTAATTCTGTGAGTGATAGACCTCATAAGTATACAAGCATTCCCTACACGAGTTTCTACCAATGCACACCAAAATTTATTCCTAGAAAAAAGAATCAAAAGTACAAGTAAATTAACAACCTGCTTAAAAAGCAGATACAAATGAGAAACTGTGCCTTCGGGCAAGCAGAAAGAAGGAAATCATTTTAGTTTGGGTCGGCAAATTAACCAAACCAACCCCCTCTACCACAAACCAAGGAACTTCCACCAAACCCCTCCAACACCAAGCCAAATAATGAGATTGACAATGGAGATGACGAATCCGTAGCCCCACCATTTAGCAAGAGGAACATAGTTTGCGCCATAGAAAACGGGTGCTGATCCGATCCCGTAGTGGGTGAGGCCTCCCATCAAGTTGGAAAGGAAGGCAAGAACCATGGCTCCCAAGTATGGTGGGGTCCCTAAAGCACTAGCAACTGACAAGAAAGCTGTAAACATTGCACCGATATGAGCTGCTCCACTGGCAAAGAAGTAGTGAGAGTAGAAATAGAGAAGAACCAAGATGCCAAAAGATAGCTGCCATGAAAGACCCAATCCGCCAACAAACTGTGAACAAAGGTAAACAAATTGGTTACAAACTTACTATCCACAAACTTAAAACTGGATATACTAGTAAATGAAGAATGTTCGAAATCAGAAATTCGAAGGAAGCCATTATGTGTAATCTCAGCAATCTGCATTCAAACCATAATGAAAAAGGCATGGCATATGTATAGTGAGGGACAACAACCACCGTAAGGGACCTTCATAAAACACTCTTCAGAAAACTTACTAGGATTGAACCATTGTAGAGAACTCTTGTTCTCCAATAATGTAGTACTAATATTAATCAAGGATCATCTAGTTTTATCTCTAGATTCTCTACCTAATTCTACAGATGGACCAATAATGGATGGATTTCCCTGTGAATATTTACGAGTTCTTCTTTAAAGGTACATGATGAATAAGTTTTGCTCTTACTTAATCTAAATATATGTAACAGACAGACATGATGATTTTGCTCCTCCCTGTTAGAATATAGTTTTGCTACTAGTCCCACATTGGTTAATGTAGTCTTATGTTATGATTTCCCATTATATAAATAAGAGTTGATTGTGTTAGGATTAGTGAACACAACACCCTATACACTTTTTCTTCTTTCTCTAACAACATGGTATCAAAGCGGGTTCTTAACCCTAATCCTAAAATCCCACTGAATCCCTAACCCCACGATAGACACCACCACTAGCCGCCATAGTTAGTCACCACCATAGCCAGCCGCCGCCGCCTTATTGACCAACAGCCCTCAAAACCCTAACCCTAACCCTAACCTGAATATCCATCACCATAGTTGTAGTGAACAGTGTTCGTCGACATGAACAGTAGTTGTGAACAGTGCTCACACTCCAAAACCCTAACCCACTTACCAATAGGCCTCCAAACCCTTCATTAGTTCTTTTCCAGCCACTTCGTTTGGGTCTAATGCTGATTTGTTCTTGGATCTAGTTTTGTTTGGTCTACTGTGTTGTTTACCCTCGCGATGGTCTGCTCCCTTGCATGCTATGACTCGCTGGTAACACTACATGTTGGTATTCTGGTTCACTTTGCTGTTTCTAGTCTTGTTCATTGATGGTTGGATTAACTTGGTTGGTGCATTGTTGAGATTGATTTGGAATGGCTTCTAGTTCAGTTCCTGATTCGGGTAGTCCTTTCTCTCGTAGCTTCAGTCATGGTTTTTGGAAGTCCGGAAGAGATGATCATAGTAGGTCTAGCTATGGCAGCCCTAATATTAGCCGTGATTCAGATCGAGGTGGTCATATACTAGGTGAAGTCGGTCGCAGCTGTAGTCGTGGTTGTTGTTCTTCGCAATTGCACTTATTGTAATGGCAACAATCATACAATTGAATATTGTTGGGTATCGTGGTCGGATTTTTTGGCCATGCTTTTGGTGAGCGTGGTAACATATCTTGTTTTGTTGTCTGTTTCGTTGAGGTTGGTGGTTGTTGGTTGGTAATTGAAGTTGGTTGTTATTGGTCGTTGAAGTTGGTAGTTGAAATTGGTTTTATTGGTCGTTGAAATTATTTCGTTGAATTCGTTCGTTGATTCGTTAGTTGTTGAAATTACTTCGTTGAATTTGTTCATTGATTCGTTAATTGTTGAAATTGTTGAAGTTGAAGTCGTTGAAGTTGGTTAGTCGTTAAAGTCGTTCGTTCGTTGAAGTCGTGGTCGTTGCTATTGAAAGTTGTTCCATTGTTTTTAAACAGTTGGTTGTTTTTCGTTATTGTTGTTAGTAGTTGAGGTAATTGTTTCGTTGGTAGATACGTAACAAGTTGGAGAGTCTCCAGCTTGAGGGGGAGTGTTAGAATATAGTATTGCTATTAGTCCCACATTGGTTAATGTAGTCTTTTGTTATGATTTTCCATTATATAAATAAGAGTTGATTGTGTTAGGGTTAGTGAACACAACACCCTATACCCTTTTTCTTCTTTCTCTAACAACACTCCCCAATAGAAGTAATAGACCAAAAAAGGGTATATTAAGGTTTATGCTCCATAGTTCAGCAATTTATACTTAAATTCCTCATACCTCACAAAGTGTGATAGTCAGACCCGTTGCGGTTCTATGTTGCTTTAGACTTTTTTCATAGGAAATGATACTCAATAAACTAGAGTGTGAGAGGCTTTAAGTAAAGAGTGAACATGTTAGTCTTAGGCTCCGTTTGTTTCGATGTAAAATGTTTTACAATGTAAAATGTTTTTTCAGAAAACAAACTTCAAATTTTTATTTTTCGGTGTTTGGTTGGCACTTGAAAATATTTTCAGAAATCAACAAAATAGTGTAGAGAGAGGGAGGGGGACTTAAACGGTGGAGAGATCTGAAAATATTGGAATTGAACGTGGATCAAGAATGACGATCGAGAAAACTGAGCAGTGAGAATTGCAGTATAAGGCAGTAAGTTCATTTCGGAAAATAACTTGCGGAATATTTATGGGTAAGTCATTTTCATCCAATTGATGAAAAATATTTTACATGTAAAATGTTTTCCTAATATTTTACACAACCAAACACCAGAAAATAGGTAAAACATTTTACCGGAAAATATTTTACGCCCAAACAAACGGAGCCTTAGTTTTCTTTCATTTGGGAACTTCAATTTGGTAAGGACTAATTTTTTTTGTTCCATTTTTTTTCCTCCCAAACTTTGATGCCTCTCTCTAGTTTTTCTTTCTTCCTCCTTATTTGATGTTTTAACTTTTAAACTAGAATATAGTTTATCCAAAAACTTAGTTGTCATGTAGCAATTATCTTAAACCAAAAAATTAGCGGCTTCAATTCAGTCTATACCACAAGTTTGCAAGTGTCACATCTTGAAACAAGGGGGTGAAAGTTAAACTAGGTCTAACCAATGGGGACACTAATTAATTTCCCCACGGGGCTCCAATTCCATTGAAAGAGATCCTTGAGACAAGGACATATTCAATTTCTACCATGAATCTCGAGCACCAAAAAAGAAGCTAGGGTTTTCCCATAGTTTAGGCAGACCGAGCTCCAAGAAAGGGGAGAACCTGTTCCAAGTGATAGAAAGGGGAGAACCTGTTCACAAGAAATCACTAACGATAACGGGGAAAGCCCTATCTTTCTCGATTATATTCAGACATGCAAAAGGAGTGAAGACCAAAGAGGTGAAATTGAACAATCAGAACCTTAACAACAGTTTGGCTGAACCATGAGATAAGACCATATTTGTTGAGATAACCAGCCATTGCAATGAGTGCAGCAAACCATGTGAGAGTATCCCAAGCAACCGATTCGGCTAAGCATTCCTTCCAAGTGACAACCCCTGTTATTAGGAGAACAGATAAACCAAGGATGGCAGCAGTAACCGCATCCACATTCAGCACGCCTCCGAATACCCATAGTCCAACCTGATACAAAGGAGAATAGGACAGGTGAGTAAGAACAGAATAAGGAATTCCCTAAGATGTGCATGCATATTAAAAAATGTCACACCAGCAGATGCATGTCCACTCAATTTGACTACACCAGAAGTGACTGGACAGGAGACATTTGGTCCAAAGTCCTAAAACCGCCTCGGCCAACTTATTTGTCAATGTGAGTAAGCAAAATCAATGGAAATAGAAGTGGGTAAGACAACCCAACAGTAGGTGTATTTTCAAGAAACTTCATGGAAACCAAATCTACCAAAAACTAAATGTTTGCAAAACTTTGAAACGAGCGCAAGACTGATTACCACATGCGCAGGTTGTGAGACTTGTGACATGTCAAACACATAAAGTCCTTAGGGACAGGGATCTAGGCAACCAATTCCAAGAATCTGTTAATTAGATATGTCAGATATGTCATCACAAGGTAAATACAAAAGATAAAAGAGGTACCAAAATACAACAGGAAGTTAAACCAAGTAAACACTAAAAGAAAACATTTGCTTAAACCATCCATTCTACAAGGATAACTTGACAGATAACATCTTACACCAGTTCTTTGGAAAACATATTTTCTCAAGTTAGTAGCTTCTGGCGACCTAAAAGATAAACCACTGATGCTTTTCCTGGTGGTCAGCTCCAAATGCTTTCAAAACATTGATTCAAATGGGAAATTGTTGGCACAAAATTTAAAATAAAACCTAAAAATATCTTGAAAAATCTGCAGCCCATGAAAAGAACAAGAAGACAGGCTGAATTGATACTAAATAACAGATCGACCAGAAAAGGCACTATTAAAATTTGCCTCACCACTGTCACTAGGACTGCAGGACTAAGGAAAAAAATTGGGTTAAGATAAAAATGCTGAGTTCCAATAAAAGATGCTCTAACTTGCAAGTTGCAACCACAAAGACATACTTCTGGGCTCCAGCTCATGTGGAAGCATATAAATCAATGAATCAAAATGAACTCTATGAAGCTATCTCTTGGTGCATTCAAGTAGTATTTCTCTACTTATATTTTTGAAATTGTGTACATATAAATATACCGATTTGATATGCATCCAAAGTGCATGAATTACATGTACAACTAATCAATCTCTTTTCAAAAGTGTACTATTTTGTTACAAATTACCTCAAGTTTTAGTAATTCTTAGTCATACATAGTACAGTGGACCTATCTTACTGCATTCTGGCATAACCAACATACTATATTACTATACTACAATCATCCCCGTACACTGGAACAACTACTGCAAATGAATTCAGTGCTATACGCCAATAACTAGTAATGAATTTTCCTGAAACCTCACTGGCCGTGGCCAAGTCGCCATATATCGTATGAGGGTCTTCCCATTTACACATTGCGACATATCTAATCGAGAAGGACTCCATTAAAGAAGTATGACCAAGTAGGAGTATGACACAAAGAGGAAAGAACTGTGATCAACACTTTGCACGGTTCAATCAAATTGATTCTTCACAAAGTTGAATTTTCAAGCCATTGTAGTAGCAAGTTTGAAGGACTTGCAACTAGACCTAAACTGTACTTATCATCTTCCCCGTGTTTCACCAAAAAAAACTTTTTCACTTTTAGAACTCTTGGTAACTTGAAGGGCAGACCTGGCGCAACGGTAAAATTGCTCCATTGTGACCTGGAGGTCACGAGTTCGAGTAGCGGAAATAGCCTCTCTGCTTGCAAGGATAGGGCTACGTAAATCAACCCTTTCCCAGACCCCGTAATGTTGGGAGCCTCGTGTACTGGGTTTGCCAGTTAGAACTCTTGGTAACTTCATATAAATAGCAAGTAGATTGAACAGTTGAGTTTCATGAAATTAATCTCAGTTTCAAGAAATCAACACATAGCGAGTCTTAAATCAGAAAAAGAAAAAAACGAAAGAAAGCATGATTATAATTATTAGAAGTATTTAAACATAGGTCACATAATCCTCCAGTAGGACTCCTCAAACATTGTGATAAATCCTTGCTATTGCGAATTTCAATAGTTTTGAGATATTTTTGAAAGACACGGACACCAATGACTCCAAGATAACACAATACTCGCAGCCTCCCTCATCTAGAGTTCACGCCCTCTGGGAGGTAAATAACACCCGTAAACAAGGTAGAAAATATACATAAAGTAAATCTAGTATAAATGAGTACTCTATATAAATATTCTTATCGCTTCATCTCTCCTTCCAAAGCCACGTAAAGCACTCCATGTAGAGTTTGAATGAGCCACTCTCCAAGTATTAATCTCAAGGAAGTATTTATACCAAAGCAAACCAAACCGAGCCTTACGTCCCAATCACTTGGGGTCGGCTACATGAATCCGTTTCCTCCATTGAGCTCTGTCAAGAGCCACTTGTTCACATAGACCTATTAGACTCATATCTTTGTGTACTACTGCATCTAATGTCAATTTAGGTTTACCCCTCCCCGTAACATTGCTACCTAGAGCTATCCTATCCACTCTCTTAACTACTGCATCTTCCGGTCTACGATAGATATGCCCAAACCACCTTAGCCTATTTTCCCTCAACTTCTCCTCTATAGGTGCTACACCTACCATCTCACGAACTGTTTCATTTCTAATCTTGTCTCGTCTAGTCTTACCACACATCCACCTCTGCATTCTCATTTCCGCTACACTCATTTTGCTCACATGTTGTTTCTTAATAGGCCAACATTCTGTCCCATAAAGCATCGCTGGTCTTATGGCCGTTCCATAGAATTTTCCCTTCAATTTGGTGGGTACCCTCTTATCACATAGTACACCAGTAGCGCTTCTCCACTTGAGCCACCCCACTTGGATCCTATGGGCCACATCATTTCCAATCTCTCCATTGCTACTAATAATTGAGCCTAAATACCTAAAATGATCACTCTTTGGTATCTCCTGGTCTTGGATCATCACCCTTTCTTCAAGCGCACCACTGGTACCACTAAACTTGCACACCATATATTCCGTTTTACTCCTACTTATCCGAAAACCCTTTGACTCTAATGCTTCCCTCCAAATTTCTAGTTTCGTATTAACACCTCCAGCAGTTTCATCTACGAGGACAATATCATCTGCAAACATCATACACCATGGAATATCCTCTTGAAATTGTCTAGTCAATTCATCCATAACTAAGGCAAAGAGGTATGGGCTCAGGGCTGACCCTTGATGCAATCCTACGGTGATTGGAAATTCACTCGTTTCCCCTACTGGTGATCTAATGGTAGTGACGGCACCTTCATACATGTCTCTAATCACCTCGATATACCCTTTGGTCACTCATTTTCTCTCCAAAACCCACCATATGATATCCCTAGGCACCCTATCATAAGCCTTTTCTAAGTCTATGAAAACCATATGGAGATCCTTCTTCTTTGCTCTGTGTTTTTCTACCAATCTCCTTAATAGGTAGATAGCTTCCATGGTGGATCTTCCTGGCATGAACCCAAACTGTTTCTCTGACACCGTAGTCACCATCCTCAAGCGATGCTCAATAACTCTTTCCCACAACTTCATCGTATGGCTCATCAATTTAATACCTCTATAATTGTTGCAGTTTTGAATATCCCCTTTATTCTTATATATAGGTACTAAAGTGCTCCTTCTCCATTCGTCGGGCATAAATTATAGAACAACAGCTTTCATGCTCTTGCTAACGCATTTTGCCCCTTAGATTACAACTGATAAGATGAAAACAAATGCTATCCCTAACTAAGACCAATTTAACTAATTCGGGCTAGCTCAGTTGGACTGGACAGGAATTCGAATCTTCCCACCTATATATGGTGTTCTTCCCTTTCTATTTGTTGGGATTTTTTCTTCCCCTAATGGAGCTTGTAGTTGGGTTGAGCATAGTGATTGCGGTCCCATCGATGGGCTTATTTATGGTGTTGATTGAATTGTTGAACTTGGTAATCTCGTGGACTTTCACACAATTGTTGTAGTGTCCCACTATGCAATTCATTCATACATGATGTAATGATCTATCCTATCCAATATCCGTGGACCCAAAAAAAAAAAAAGCGAGACCAATTTGAAATTAAAGTTCTATATCATACCGTAAGAACCAGAGTTGCAGCCATTATGATCTCATTCCTCGACATGGGTCCCATACTCTTCAAATTCTCCCTCGCCAACTTGGGTGCATCGGGGCTACTCTTCACAGACGGCGGATAAATCACGTACAAAATCAACGGCACCAAAATCAAGGACACCAAACCCGGCACAATCGCCGCCTTGGCCCAATCCATCCACCCGATCGTCTGCCCGATCGCACTAAACGCCAAGTTCGCACTCAACGGGTTTGCCGCCATCGCCGTTAAAAACATCGAGCTCGAAATCACCGACGTCTGGAAGCACGTTAGCATCAGCCACGACCCCAGCTTGTGCTCCGTCCCGTCGCCGACGTTGCTCCCGCAAGCGACGCAGAGGGATTTGACCAATGGGAGGAAGATGCCGCCGGCGCGGGCGGAGACGGAGGGGATGGCTGGGGACAATAGGGCTTCGCTGAATACTAAGCTGTAACCGAGGCCGAGGGAGGAGGAGCCAAAGAGGGAGACGAACTGGTAGGCGACGCGGTTGCCGAGGCCGGTCTTGATGAAGCCGCGGGCGAAGAAGAAGGCGAGGGCGATGAGCCAGGGGATGGGGTCGCCGAAGGCGGAGAAGGCGGCGGCGAAGGGGAGGGTCTTGGTGAGGACGGCGGCGCCGAGGCCGAGGAGGGCCACGGCGCCGAGGGGGAGGGGTTGGGTTATGATTCCGACGATGGTGGCTAAGAATATAGACAGTAATTGCCAGGCGATTTTGGTGACGCCGGCGGGGGGAGGGATGAACCAGAGGATGACGCCCGTGGCGAGGGAGGCGAGGAGGGGCGTCATGGAGGCGCCCTGCCATGGCTGCGGTGGTGGCGGAGCCGGGACGGCGGACGGCGTGGAGGCGGCGGAGGGAATTAAGTGGAAAGAAGACTTCTCGACTGGGAAGTTATTATAATTACTGAGAGAGAATGGTTTGGAGTGGATTTTGAGGTGATGGGGGTTGAATTTGAGGTTTAGAAACGGAGGTGATTTGGCGGCGGGGAAAGAAGACTTCTTGAGAGGGCGGAACCCTAGGTTCAAGGCGGAGGTGAGGGGGAGGGACGCCATCGCTGAGGTGGCGTTTTTTTTAGAGAGAGAGAGAGAAATGGAGGGAAGAGTAGTGAGAGAGAGTGAGATTTGTGGTGCAGAGAGCGATTGGTGGGGGAGATGATGTGAGGGACAATGATTGGGATTCTGAGGTGATGTGAGGGGTGTTTTGGGTATTTGAAGATTTAAGGGGCGGATCTAGGCCGTTGAAGTTTAATCGGACGGGGGGGTGGGAAGTTGGAATATACGATACGTGGGGCCCAGGTTTGCGTTGAAAACTCCGCCGTGATTTGTTGTTATTTCCGCCGGGAGAAATGTTGGTGTGTTGGGAAAAATTATTACGTGCTCCTGACTCCAGAGGGTGCGGCTCTACAATCAAATGCCGAGAGTTACTGACAGAGGCGACTTTCCATGAGAACGCACTAAAAATTCGTATTTCTTTTATAATTGTACTTATTTTTTTTAATATTATCAACACTGAATGTAAAAAATTACGTATATGTTCGGTTTGAATTTTGAGAGTTTTTTTAGAGTATTGAGTGGATATACATATATATAGATAGAAATTTTATTGGAGACCGTGCCCTAAAATAGCTCAAGTAAATAAAATAAACTAGATCTAATAAAATTTCATCCAAATTCTGGAGTTGCCGCTGATAATTGAGCTGCTCACAACTCATAAGCGCCTTGCAGATCGGCTTGTTAATGCTCGATTCGACTCGACTTGGCTCTTCTCTTTCAATAATAAATCCAAGTCCGAGTTTTAGGCTTATTTTATAAATGAGCCAAATTCAACACTCAAAAAGTTCGGCTCGTTGTATAGACTCAGTTCGTTCAAAAAGGCTCGTTAACTAAATTAATTGGACTCGGCTCGTTTATAATCGAATTGAGCTTGAGCTTGAATTTTAGGCTTGTTTAGTAAATGAGTTGAGTTCAAAAATGTAACGATCCGCGCCAGTTGACCTGCTTAACTCTTAGTCTAACTTCATGAACTTCGAGTTAATAATAATTAGTTGACTTTTACTTTATATTTCACATCTTTTTTCACTTTTTTTCCCGACGTGGGACTCTATTCCTAGGTGGGTACTCACATAAAATCACAAAGCTCGGCTCACTTGCTTTGGTTCAACTGGACTTCAAAGTTTCAAAGCCTAAACTGATTTTTTTTTTATGTCGATTTTTTTTTTATCTAATGTAGAATTTAGTTTCTCGTAGATATTTTATGTATCAGATCATTAGTATGAGGTTAAAATTCACTTGAAATGGTGAGTACATAGATGTGTATATAGCTTATAAATTAGGCCCAATAATATTTCTATTAAAATATGAACTTTATTTTTTATAGCGTTTTGTCTCAAAAATGCATGCGTTCTATATTTTTGCGACCGCTTAATTAAAATCTTGAGACTCTTAGAGCATCTCTAGTGGGAGCTATAAAGAGTTCGTTAGTGTAAGAAATTATCAGTTTTTTTTGCAATTAACTAAAGATGTGTATAAAATATACCTTCCAGTGCGTTCAGGGCCGGCCCAATGGGGAGGCCCAAGAGGCCGCCCCCTTGGACCTCCACATTTTGGGCAAAAAATAGGGCACCCCTATCTAGATAAGTATATATATTTTCTGTGTACAAACTCCTTTGGTGGTTCAGTGGTAAAGTCTTCCACATAAAATGTTGTTTGGGTTCAAATCTTGGTAGAGTATTTTTTTGAAGTATCTTTTTGTAGAAAAAAATTTCTTCTATCATGTGAATTAGGACTGCGTCCACTGAATATTATTGCAACGGCACAGGCCACTAAGGCCAAAATATTTACCATGTTGAATAGTATGACTGAAAATTATATATAGATAAGTATTTCTATTTATTGTTTTTCAATTAGAAAATTTGTGTAGAGTACTATTTCACTCCTTGGCCTAGAGCATCTAACTATCTTGGGCCGGCCCTAAGTAGGTTTGGTTAAGCAATACTAACTGTGCGAGAAGCAATACCAAAAATGATACTCACACAACAATCCAAACACAACAACTTACACAACCTCTCACATGCATGTGGACTCCACACACACTGCTATGTGTGGGCCCCACATATATGTGAGAGGTTGTGTAAGTTGTTGTGTTTGAATCGTTTTGTGAGTAGCATTATCCAAGCGTGAAAAAGAGAGATGAGAGAGAGAGACACAAGAAATGGGTGAGAGGGAGAAAAGAGCCAAAGTGAGGAGAGAGAAACAACCGGTTTGTGGTCCACATTACAAATTGTGGTGAGAAAACACTAGTATAAAGCAGCACGAGTCGGTGTTCTCGGAGCATTAGATTTGAACCGGAGAGGACGTGAAGATGAGGTGTACGATGATAGGGAGTAATCTGGGACGTGGCGAACTGTGAATGGATGGGAAGTTGGAAGTCGGCGGTTGGTGGGTGACCAGGAAGAAAAATCAAAAGTGAGAGGAAAATGACGAAAGTGGGGCTTTCGGAGGGAGGGTGACCACTGACTACACAATTAAATTAACATGGGCAACTGAACAGTGTGAGGACGAGGTGGTTCTCATACCAGCCAGAGATTCTCTTACTGACATAGTACATATCGGTACCGGTGAGATACCGGATACTGTTTCAAATTTATCGTTACTAATATTATTTTTTCACATAAAAGAATTGATAGTATAATATATGCATTTATTATAAATAATAATAATTTGGTATTTGTTAAGTATCGTCCAGTACTGACCGATATTATTCGGTATTTGAAAAAAAAAGTAGTTCGGTACCGTTTGGTACTTACTGATATCTCCGATACCGTCTAGTATTAGCTAGTACCTGCCGGTACCGACCAATATTTAAACCATAACAAAATTAGATATGTAAGATAACGAATTTGGACAATACTGTATTGTACCGGCCAGTACAATACAGGATTCATAACCTTTGGTTGAATCCGGCTAAAGTAGTGAAGGATATGGCACCTTGCCCCACAAGTGCCTCTTTTTTATAAGACCATAGGACGTGATAATTATTGGTTGTTTGAGCTAATTTTTAACGAGAATACTAGAAAAACTAAAAAATTAATGAAATATTTGTATGAAAAGCGAATGTGGGTGCCGCATGCCTATCTGTGCACCATCGGTGCAATCCGTTGATACCCATAGAGTTATAATTTTAGAGTGTATTTCTATATTCACTGTTAACTGTGCTATCAATACTCCTTTTTTGGAACAACGGCATCAATACTCTGATACACTTATTAATGGATTCCCACATACTTTGATACCTTTTTTTACATATTTCATTGTACTTCTTCAACCTTATTGGCAGCTTAGTGAACTATTTTTTAGCATTTTTTAAATTTTAAATGCACATGAAAGTATAGTAACCGAAAGAAGTTTTTCTTTTAATCGGTGAAAGTTAGTATTAGTAGAATAGTTTGATTAACATGTTGAAAGATGAGTTAATTTCTGGCTAACCTCCATTGATATATATAATATGGGGAAAAACAAAATAAAATTGAGTTAAACTCCTATCCTCCCAACGTTAAAACCAACCTGGTTTGGATGTGTGATTTGATTTTTTAGCATTTTTAAAATTTTAAATGCACATGAAAGTATAGTAACCGAAAGAAGTTTTTCTTTTAATCGGTGAAAGTTAATATTAGTAGAATAGTTTGATCAACATGTTGAAAGATGAGTTAATTTCCGGCTAACCTCCACTGATATTTATAATATAGGCAAAAACAAAATAAAATTGAGTTGAACTCCTATCATCCCCACGTTAAAACCAACCTGGTTTGGATGTGTGATTTGGTTTGGTGAGTTTGGGCCACCAGTGAATGTACCCAAATAGTGCAGGCCACAAAGGTCCAAGAAATAATTGGTCTGGTCTCGATCCAAATCGCTGTCAACCAGCGATAACAACCTTCAAGATTAGACACAACTATTTAGTTTAAGGGAAATTTATATAAATGGTCATTCTAGTTTCATTCAAGTTTTATTTTTGTCCTTCAAGTATCAATTACAACTCGTTTGACCTTCAAGTTTGGTTTTCTTACCAAATTGGTCCAATTGATAACTTCTATTAGCCAAACTGCATGAAAAAAATCAAATTGATGGCAGTTTGGACGTTGCAATTCATACTAAGTTGGTTTAATTGATGACATCTGTCCTCAATTTGATTTTTTCCTGTCAAGTTTGGCTGACAGACGTTATTAATTGGACCAAATTGGTACGAAACCCAAATTGATACTTGGAAGACGAAAGTGAGACTTGAGTGAAATTAGGAGGGCCATTTCTATAAATTTCCCTTAGTTTAATGGCATGTTGAAACCTAAAGTCTAAATCAGTATTATTGATTAGTAACATTTAACACATAAGCACTAACTACGGGGGATTTTAGACAAAATTAACTACTTCTTTCCTATCCTAACAAGTTAATTACTACTCTCCCTCTGTCTCAATTTGTTGTGTTTATATTGACTTTTCCAAAATGTGAGGAAATCATAATTACATTGATATTTTGTCAATTTTACCATTTACCCCTTTGACAAAATATTATAATTTTGTATAATATAAAAATAATTGAACCCAAATTATGGAATTGGAGCCACATCCACAAGTAGTAGTCTTGTTATATCAAATCAAGTTTAAATTTTGAATATGAGAGGGAGAAAATGAGGGGTAAAATGGTAATATGAACATCATTTTGGGACATCCCAAAAAGAAATAAGGGCATAACAAAGTGGGACGTAGGGAATACTTTTTTAAAATAGAACTTTGCAGCTATGATTGTTCAAGTAATTATGCTTTGTTTGGATGGGATTTTGAAGAAAAAAAATTCAACTCAAAAAACATTAATTACCCATTCTTCCAATCATTACTCTCATTTCTCTCCCTACTCTCAGAGGAACCTTGTTGGCCATCCCTGGATACACTTCTTCTGTTTGGGTAGGTAAAGGTGATGGAAAATTCGGATTAAATGATCTCTTTCAATGGTAGGAACACTGACCATAACTAATTTATATCTTCGAATCTTTCCTATTTTGTTTTCACGTACATGCTCCTCTAGTTGTCTTGAATTACACGATCTTTCTATTCCCACATTGGGTTGGGCCATGTTGCACATTCTGTTCCATGTGGAAAGAATGAATTATGAAATTTTCAAATACAAAGTGAACACAGGAAATTGAATGCTCCGTTTGGAAGGCTGTCATATTTTGTTTTTTGTTTGCCTTAATGCAGGAGTTTCTTTCAGAGAATTTCTAGAGAAGAGACTTATTACTTGATTTTTTTGTACGGTCTCCATTCTTTCATCTTGATATAGTGGACTCAATTAGCTTTTTATGCATTATGAGGAATAAATTGTCAAGATAATTTTTCGTTTTGGCTTGTAATTAGTTAATATCTACCTATGTTCATGCTTTGAGCAATGGGATACACTAGTTCATAAATACTAACGATGGATTGTTCTTTTCTTTTATTTTTTTACAGATCGACGCTTAATGGAGTATCCCACAGTTCTATTTTTGAAGATCAAAGTTGGATTTTGGTTGTCGACGTGCTTGGATGTTTTTAGATTATCCATTTGTCAAGGTTGAACTTTTTAGTATTTTGTAGTCTAGGGGTTTTGATACATTTTTTTAATGAGCTTGGATATTTTTTTTAAATTTTCCCCTTGTGGTTGGACGTGTTGTTATTTTGGGTTTTAAGAATTTGGATACAAGTTGTTTTCTAAGTATTTGATGGACACCTCTATTTATGGAAGTTTGGATTTATTTCTTGGAATTTTATTTTTTATTGAATACATTATGTTGCAATTTCGTGGATGTAATGAAAATGGAGGGGGAAAAAAAATTTATAGGGCCGCTCAAATTTATAGGAAATGAATGGAGAAAAATTTTGTAGGAAATTATGGGATTTTGAACGATTGGTATGGAGAATAGGTACATTCCCCGACTATCTTTTGGTCGCCAATAGGGTATTTATTTGTTGAATTGTTCACACATTTCCCGGCAAATGGTGCACACACATTCCCCGACTAAACCTTAGTCGGCAAATAGGAAACACAATCCCCGACTAAATACTTAGTCGGTAAATAGGTTCCCACATTCCCCGACTACACAATTAGTCGGCAAATAGTCCAATCTTTACCGACTAAATACAAAATGGCGACTAAGTATTAGGTCGGGATATGTTAGTCGGTGAATGTATACTTTGGCCGACTAAACTTTTTTTAGTCGGCAAAAACCTTTGCCGACCCTCTTCCATCGACCAATGGGCTGACCAAATTTTTTAGTCGGGAAAGGTTTTTGCCGACTAAAATTCCTACAATTGCCAACTAAACCGTTAGTCTGGAATGGTGTTTTTTCTTGTAGTGTCTCCAATCATTATTCTCATTTCTTTGTCTATCTCTCTCTAATTATTACTCATATCTCCAATCATTAGTCTATTTCTCTCTCCACTCATTACTCCAAAAATCAAACTCAAAAACTCTCAAAAATCCATCCAAACACAACATAAAAGAACCATGGAGATCTTCTGACTCAAGGGCTATTCGTCTTTCCATAAAATTGCACTTCTATAATTTTGCTTCTCGGTACCGCGATTACTGTAGGTAAAAACAGCTCCCCGAACATCATACCAAAACCTAAACTCTCATCCCTAATTATGCAAGAAGACATATTCAATTCGTTCCGTAGTTCTAGTCCTTCGTTAGGAATCAAATTCTTTAAGAAGACATCTTCGATTCATCATTACATTCAAAAAGTACAAATTTACCATTTCACTACAACACAAAAGGGATATAGCGAGGATTTAATTTCTTTGCCGAAGTACCTGATTTCCTCGCAAAATGTATTAGCGATGAAATTTTTCCTCACTAGTTTTCTTCGCCAAAAGATCGTCGCAAAAGGTATTTGCGAAGAAAAAATATATTTCCTTGCCTATTCTGACACAATTGGTGAGGAAATTTTTCATCGCAAATATCATTCATTGTCAATTCTGCCATTTTATTGCAAAAGGCTACGAATTTTCTAATGGGCGAGGAAATTTTTCCTCGCTAATTATATAGTTTTGGCGACAGAATTATTTTCCTCGCTAAAAAACTTGAAATCCAAAAAGAAGGGCATTTTCTTCGCATCTATTGCGGCTACCAACACTTGGACCTTGGATGTCTGTTATAGGAGGCGAAACATACACTTACCAAGTGCACCACGTTGCACTTCTGATGAAAATGAAGAACTTTTTGGTATATATCATAATTTTAGCATGTCTTTCACCTCTCCAACTTACTTTCTTCAACATTAGTTATTATGATCTTTCGACTTTTTGCAAATTCGTAACACAAGTTTAATTTCTTACTTTCTTCAACATTAATTTTGAACTTTATTTGAATAAGTTTAATTTTTTGCTAACACAATAATTTTTTTGGTTTTTTTTTTTTTTCCCTTTGTTAATCCTAATCGATACTATCCTAGGGGACTTGAGGAAGGGAACGAGGTTTACGGGGATCGAACCCTGCCTAGGTACATTAGAATATGTAAAGAAGGCCAATTGCACTCCACTCCACTTGCATAATTTTTTTGGTTGAAACATGTTATATTAGTAACTAATAGCAACTTTTGAAGAACTAATAATAGGTGTTATTATTCTAATTATTTGATGGGATTATCCTACATTTTATGGAATGAATTTTTTGTCATCATAAGCTCAATATATATTTTAGTACGCTTCACATTATGAATGACAAGAGGCATCGGTGTCGTTAATTTTTAAGAGTGAGTTTGGGCTTCTTCTATTTTGCCAAATACAAAAGGTAATATAGATTCATAGCTTATTTTTTAAAAGCTTTTTTTTCCATCATTGCTATAATAATAATATGAGCAAAATTTGTAAATATTCAGATAAGATCATCCAAAAAGCACTAAAGACAATACATTTAAAAAAAATTAATCTTTAACAAATTTTTTAAAATTTTCAATTGCCTTTATCTCTCAGACACACAATATTAATATGTATATATAAAAATATGCATGATACTTTCAAAATGGCATTTGAAATTAATCTTTAACATACTTATATGTTGCAAAGGAATGCCATTAGAATCACTTAAGTTGGTTTGAATAAAAATCAACAACGGTTTACACAAAAAAAAAAAAAAATTTACTGCATAAATGCGTAATAGATATGAAATTGTATTATTCTTCGATAGCAATAATGTAGATGTTTTGAAAATAAATTTGTGGTGATCTAATTTCGAGATATTTTCAATATGACATCACTTCAAGATGTTTTTAACTTTGTCTTTTATTGAGTTTCTCATTACTATGGGATAAATCATTAATATCTACACTTCAAGATACTCAACTACTATGAGATAACATTTTTTCAGCCCATCTTTAAAAAAAAAAATTATTGAAACAATAAATTTTATGACAATTCGAATAAATTGACATTGTCAACAATTAATTTAAAATTAAAAAATTGAATGCATAAAATTAGTGAAATATATCATTCATTAGTAATTAGAATAAGAAAAGTGACAAAATAATTTTTTCCCATTTATCACCTTTTTATTTTAATAAATTTGATGATGATATTGAATTATGTAGTTTATTATGTCTTTACCATCATGATATTACAAATACATAAAAACATAATTAATAATGACATATATATATCAAAAATTAATGAGTCGCTAGAAAATGCCTTTTGGCGAGGAAATCTGTTTCCTTGCTAGAAAAGGCGACAAAATTGAATTTCCTCACAAATAATGTACTTTTAGCGACGAAATCCATTTTCCTTGCCATAACCCTTTTGTGTTGTAGTGTTTGTTTTTAAAATGTGACCTATTACTCCGCTTTGAAGAGCAAGGACACGCGAATTGAAAACAATGAAAAGAAAATCTATGATATTGAACATCTATTAATTATGGGGCACCAAAAAATGTATTTGTCATCTTAAAAAAAAAAAAAAAGAGGACACAAATCACTCGGCCGTCAAAAACTGTTTTGTGTAAATAAACTTTCAAGATTTTTAATTCATTTCAGATTTCACAAACTTATTCTAATTATCGAACAATTTTCGGGGGTGTTACATTTTGCTCTGGCTCTGTTTGGTTTGGATTTTGTTAGCTAGAGTACACCAAATTTGTTACTTCTTGTTATCTTTTTCTATCTTTCTCTTTATTATTTGTATCTATCTTTTCTCCAACTTATGGGATTAGAGTCTATCCCTCTTGTGTATTTATACCAAACGTTAGTGAATGAAAAACTTATTTCTTCTCTCAACTTTACAGATTTTGAAGGAGAATTTAAAATAATTAGTGGAGAAATATAGATAACAAAATACGAATTATAATTATAGAGAATATTGATTGAGAACTGTCTGCGGGGAGTGGTTGGTTTTGGAGGCCACAAGGGAACACAATTTCTATGTTTGTAATGGAATCGGAGTCTATTCAATAGAGGTTTTCTCCGGCCACCTCCTATTTGCCTTTTTATGGTTCTATCTCATGCCCAAAATAATGATCGAAACTATTAATGTTGTAGATCTCGTCGAGAACTTTAACATCATCAAAAATTACGTTGATCATATATCGATCGATACCCAATTGGCACACGTTTTATAGCGGAAACACCCAAACACATTTGATCGGCATACGTTTATATCGATACCCAATTTAACGTTCGACAAGGGAGTGTATTTTAGCTTGGCACGGAGATTGGAAACAGAAAATTTGAAGCCAAAAACACCCAAACAGAACGCAACCCGACTCCAGTTCTCCACTCAACAATGTTCAGAACAACAATGGCCACCCTCTCTCACCTGTCCACCGCTCTCTCTCTCCAAAACACTAACTCCCTCAAACTCTACCTCCCTCTCTCTCTTCTTCCCAAACCCCTCCGCTTTCGACCCTCCAATTCCAGATTCTTCGAGGCCAGACGTCTCTCTCTACCCCCCGCGGTGCTCGACACCTCACGCACTTCGACCTCCAATGATGACCTCGACCCTCGCTATCTATCCTGTTCGATGCCCGACAAGCGGCTCAAGGTCGCGGTTCTTCTCAGCGGCGGCGTCGATAGCAGCGTCGCACTCCGCCTCCTCCGCGCCGCCGGGCATTCCTGCACAGCTTTCTATCTCAAAATCTGGTTCCAGGTACCTCAAATTCTTCGTTCATAGCAATTATATAAGTTGAAGATTTCATTTTTAGTAACCCCAAGGGGTTTGGCCGGAGGTATCAAATGGGCCGTGCCGGCACGGGCACGGGGTGTCACGGCACGTCACAAGCACGGTCTTGGCCTGGCACGGCACGACACGGCGCGGTTTTAGTGGGGGCGGGGGCACGACACGGGCACGGGATTGGGCGGCACGGCACGAGACGGTCGTAAACGGGGCACGGGCACGGAAAGTGGACCGGAACGACATGGCACGACACGGTTTTAGCCAGGCACGGGCACGACACGGCACACAATTACTTGTATTGATAAATTAACAAAAACTATCATCCTTATATTCTAATCACACAATTTTGAGGGGACCTTTCTTCATAATTTTTACAAACAAAACCTAAAATATATTAGAAATAATGAGATCATTGGGAGGTGTGCAGGGCCCGGCCCCCGCCGCGCCCTGAGTGGAACTGAAGGGCCTGCCTCAAGAGGTCGCATAGTCAAATCACGAAGGCCACGAACCTGCCGGCATCCAAGTTTGTTGTTTTTTTGGGTTTACATTGTGTGTGTGCAGTATGATTGGTGTCAATTTATACCTTGGAATGCAAGGCTAGTTAACTTAAAAAGAGAGAATGCGAAATTGGAGCTACTCGTGTGTAGAGGGGTAAACTGGGCCGCTCCTGTGCGGGCATGACACGTTTAGAAGTCAGCATGACACGTCACGGCATGGTATGGCCCCGCATAGCACGAACAGGTAAATAGGTGGAATTGGGCTGTCATTCTGGAGCACGCAACATGGCAAAGTATGAACACATGCAAGACACGAAAACGGCATGAGCCTGATGTATTCATTTCTATGGTAATTGTTCGTGTAGAATGTATTGGATAACTTGAGGAGTTTTGAACCACCGAGGCACCGATTCTTTTACTTCTTTTATTATTTGCTTTGTTTGAGCCAGTGGTGTTCCTGAATTTTTATGGCTACTGGTCCTGTATTGATGAACTTTATGCACTCTATAGTATGGTGAGTCTCTTCACTGCATTTGAACAATTGGGAAAAAATTTAGACACCCAGCGCAGTTGGTTCTAAACTTTCTTTTTCTTATAGGAAGACTTTGAAAACTTTTGGTCTGAATGCCCATGGGAAGAGGATTTGAAGTATGCAAAAGCTGTCTGCAATCAGGTGCTTTCGTCTTTTTAATGTTCGATATTTTCAGCAGTTAATTTTCTTTGTGAAAAAGGATTGAATTGGATTGAAAATCTGAATTCAAGCTACAAACATCTCTCCGAAGATATCCTTTTAATCTTCCCATTTAGGTGCAGTTTGATACTTTGATCTTTGTGATTTTGTTTTGAATTGACTCCGACCGTTTCTGCTTGTAGTTGTTTAACTTTGTTTACATTCAGTCGATTGCATTATCTGATATATCATTGTTTAGTTACTCGTGCCACTAGGAAAGGTCATTATTCCGGTTGGAGTGTTGCATTTGGCTCTTTAGTTATTATTGGCTTATTGGTGTGTTATGATTATCCTGGGTATTATGGTCATTCTCTTGTTGAATGATGTAATAATAAAAGTGCATGTGCTGTAGATGGGTGAACTATGATCCTACTTTCTTTCACTGTATTCCTTCTTTCCCTCTTCTTTCCTCTTCCTCTTCTTCTCTCGAACTCTAACTTCGTATTTGATAAATAACTCTTCCTGCTAAAGTACACAATGATTTCAGGTGGATGTACCATTGGAAGTTGTGCATTTGACAGATGAATACTGGAACAATGTGGTATGTAAAAGTTTTGCTTCTGCTTTTTACTGCCTCCTACTTCAATTTTAAAAACAGCTTTGTCATTTGTCAACAACGCTTTCTGTTGCAGAAAGATGTTTATGTTTACCACTATGAAATCAAAACTTATGGGTCCATATTTCAGGTTTCCTACATTGTTGAGGAGTATCGGTGTGGCCGTACTCCTAACCCGGATGTTCTTTGCAATACGAGGATTAAGTTCGGTATGTAATGTTGGCTATGAAGCTATATTGATCTCACATTGGTTTCAATTTTTTCTTGAAATTTTATATGGAGACGAACAAGGAAGCTATAAGTCAGATCAAGTATCTTTTTAATTCCCGTGCTAGAAGCTTTGATTTCCAGGTGCATTCATGGATGCTATTAGTGGGATGGCATTTGACTATGTTGCTTCTGGACATTATGCAAACATTATTCACTCGCCTACAGACCAAATGAATAAGCCTTCAGTTTTGGAACTTTCAAATGACATGGTATCTATGTGAGATAATTGTTCTCGGTTCTCTTTGTTTAAGCAATGCTAGCAGTTCTTCATAACTTTCTTTTTTGTTTATGACTCAAAACAATAAATTGTTAGGGGCTGATGTTTTTTACCTTTTTGTGGTAAAAAGGTAAAACTACTGGACAATCCCTCAGGTTTCTTTAGTTTATTTTCGGGAAATTGAGAAATTTATTGAACAAGCAGACGTCTACGATGATGGCTTTATAGATAACCTCTTAGAGTTGTCGGCCAAAGGTTATCATAGAAGTCTGAATTGGGTCAATTCTTTTCAAGTTTTATACAAGAAAAGTACATCATACTTATAAAATAACATATTAGATCTTCTGACAAAAAGAGAGGAAAAACTACAATATTTGACGGTCTGTCTCTCTCCTAGTTTCACGTAGTATTCTCCTTCTTTTTTGACCACTGATGTCCTCTGCTGAAATTCATGGCAATGAAACTTCTTAATCTTAACACCCTTTCAAATCACTTCCTTGGTTTTTCCCTTATCCAATGCTACAATTCTTCCCCAATCCCTCCCATTGTCTTCTCTTTACAATGTTTCACCAATTCCTCTCTCTCTCTCTCTCTCTCTATACAGCAGCCCGCCCCACCCCCCCTCCTTCAAAACCTTAGAATAGAGTTGGAATTATTGGTAAGTTGCTCTTGATGATTAGAGGTATCCGTATCCTCTAATAGCCTCTGCTTTCATTATTGTTGTCATACATCTTGTACAATGTACACCTGTCACTTGAATCTCATATGCTAAGTGGGGCAGTCATTCTTCTTTGCTTTATATCAACAAAGTCTTGTCGTCAACTCACCACCATCTTGTCCTCAATTGGAGTGGCTTCTCAAGTATTCATTTATTGCTGTTTTTCTCATCCACTTCTTTTTGCTGCCCGTACAATTGCCTCAGCCTCCTCATTATGAAGCATTAAACGTGTTTACCTTCACAGCACTGTTACACTATTTTCCCTCCATTTTTTGTGCATGATGCCTTGGGCTGAGTCCCAGTTTATGAAAACTTTTTCATGACATCAGTGCCTCTCTAGTTCTGCTGGTAATATCCTCTTAGTGCTTGTCCCCCTCCTTAGGACATGTCATTCAGTATGACATGAAAGTACTTGGGTGCATTTTGCAATTAATTGTTCCATTGGGCACCTATATTTCATAAAGCTGTATGTTTTGCATTTTGTGGATCTAAAGCCCATTGGCAGTGGGTTCTGAGTTTCTGCTGCAAGGTGCCATGTGGGTAACACGTGCTACGTTACCAGTTGACTACGCTGGGTTGCTTCAAGGAACACTTGTTTGGGTAGCCAAGACAAAACTGCTTAGTTGGTTGATGAAAGGGTCGAAACCTCACATAGGCCACAACTAGGTGCCCTTAGAACATTACAGGCACGGATCTCTAGCATTACAACAACCTAGGGAGCCAGTGGTGAAGTGGGTGGGTATACATGTGATACTTAACGAGGCTGAAGTTCTAGACACCCTTTTACACCCGAAAGCAAGGGTTTAACTCACTCTATGATCAGTATGGAGAAGGGATTACATCCTTTATTCTATTTTTTTTCTGTTTCTCTACCCGCCATCTTTGCATGTTTCTGATTTTTGTACAAAACGCCCCCCTCAGGACACATGGACTCCATAAATTGCAACTGTATTTTAACATAAAATACTCTTTCTTGGTTTACTTATTTAGAGGTAAATGCAACAATGGCTGGAAGACCTCCGTTTTTGACCGCTAAAATGTAACTCAACCAGCTGGATTATTTTTTGGAAACTCTACCTTTTGCCCTTCCAAATTTGTATTACCTTAAGTTCACATCAGATTACAATGAGCTTAGAGCATAGAAATCATGTATTTATTGTCATGTAATGTTGATCTGTATAATATGTTTGCCAGCAGTTTTGGGACTATACCTTGTTATACCTTTGCTTTTCACTTTTCAGGTCAAGGATCAAACATACTTCCTTTCACATCTCTCACAATCTCAACTTAAACGACTGATTTTCCCTCTTGGATGTATTCCAAAGGTTAGTCGATACCAGTTCCATTGGCACGCAAGTATTTTACGTTATGAATGTGGTTTTGTCACATCATAGTATTAAGATGGTATGCATAGTGTTGTATGTATATTTGCTGTTTGTTTTAGTTCTTAAAGGTATACCGGTTGCTTCTTCTTCATTGTTTCTCGACAGTAAATTGAACTTGATTGAGATGATTTATGTATAGGTATCCATATGCTGGAAGAACTCTGACCCGCGTCTTTCCTTTTGATTATTATATTCTGATATTCTCTCTCCCAAATCATCTGCAGGATGAAGTCCGTAAACTTGCCGAAAAACTTGATTTGCCTAACAAAGACAGAAAGGATTCTCAGGGAATATGCTTCCTTGGAAAGGTATGCCTTCTCTAATATTAGGCAGATTTATGCCGGAATTGTGAATTTCTGGGACTTGGTAACCTCCGACATACGTGTGGGTAGAATCCCCTGTATTTAGGAAAATATTTGGTTCTGTCAAATGAATTTACATTTCATTCTGATGTTAGTCTGTGTCAAACATTAGGTTAATCACTCCATTTCCTCTTCATTTTGGTTTCTGTTGTGTTGTTTTATTTCATGAGTTGTAAATTCTCCATCTAAAAAGATAAGTTGCAAGAAATGCTTGCTTCTGTTCCTCAAACATGTTTATGCTGAGCGCTGACAGATCAAGTTCAGTGAATTTGTTGCGAGACACATTGGGGAGATGGAAGGTGTCATGTTGGAAGCGGAGACAGGAGATTTCCTTGGAAAACACCGTGGCTTTTGGTTCTATACAATTGGCCAACGCCAAGGATTACGACTACCTGGCGGGCCCTGGTAAGCCGTTGTGTTGATTACTCGTACAATTGTCAAAGCAAAGACAAATATGAAATAGGCTACTATATGCCATTTTCGTATGGGGCAAATAAATGTGGAACTTATGTTTTTGGTCAAGTGAGGGCCAAGGCTTTTGTTGCATTATTTTGGATACTGGACATTTTGTCCTTGCCCTGATAAATGCATTCTACTATATGAAGTAGGCTACTATATGCCATTTTCGTTTGGGGGTCATAAATGTTGAGCTACTGATTATCATGAACGAACTGTAGTTCTGGGTCAACTGAGGGCTACTGCTTTTCTTTTTCTTTTTTTGTTGATCCTCAAAACTGCTGCAAAAGGCTACAAAGACAAAGAAGAAGAATCAAAAGTTAAGATAGCACAAAGAGCCTCTGGTGGAGAAGAAACCCACTTCTGGGCCAGAATTTGCCTCGAAGCTGAAGCCGCCACTTCATGCACTGCTTTGTTGGCTGACCGCTGGACCATCTCAGCGAGAGATCACCCAACCGAGCTAATTCCCAAATATCGCAAACCAAAGCATCCACCTCCAAGGTGGCACCAACTCAGAAACACAAAGAAGAATAGCTTGCTTATTATCCGATTCAACTTCCACACCTTTAAGCCCCAATGCCCTAGCCATCAAGCAAGCCTCGCAGACTTGAAGAAACTGTAGCTGATTTCACCGCGCCATCAACCAGCTTTGCTTCCCAATCTCTCAAAATTACAGCCAATTTTCCATCTCTAAGGCTTGATGAGGGCTACGGCTTTTGTTGCATTATTTTGGATACAGGATATTTTGTCCTAGCCCTGAGAATGCATTCTGCTGTGATGTTCAGAAGCTAAATTGATGAGCAATAGAACTGTGGTTATCACCGTTGGTGAAGCCATATTTAAAACTTTAAAGAATTCATTTTTTCCATAAATACGCTTCAATGATTGGTTTCATTCCCAATCTGAAATCTTTTCCTTTCATCCATTACATTTTGGCATCTCATGTAGGTATGTTGTTGAGAAGGATGTTAAAAACAACGTTGTCTTCGTATCAAGAAATTACTTCTCATTGGACAAAAGGAGGCGCTTGTTTCGTGTTGGATCCATGAAATGGCTTGATGACTCAATTCCTATCCAGATGCGTCAACTCCGGTGCAAGGTACAGAAATTCAGTTCCTGTACTCTCTCTGCACCCCACCCCCCTTCTCCTCTCTTCTTCTTTCTGACCATTGAGTTTCCTATTTTGTCATATTTGTTTCACGATGAGATACTTTCTACATGTGTTTTTGATGACTAGGAAACATAAGTGGTCATTAACGCATGTGAGAACTAATGAGCGAAACTTTTCAAAGGGTAACTAGAATGTCTATGACAACCTCCCAATGTGGCGTGTCCATGATATCCTGTAAATTGCTTTATACGGCTGAGGTTAGTTCATCGGTTATGACTGACCGAGGTCGAATTATGAAAATATTTCCTTGTCCATGGAAGTCAAAAAATGCTATTGGTTCATTTCTCTGAATAAATGTGTCGACGTGTGACCATGGTTATGGTGAGAATCTGTTACACCATCATATGTCTTGAAAATATTTGGGTTTGTAAGATGCTTTTTGGTAGTTCCTTTTTTGGTAAAGAAGAAAAGGAAAACCATAGAGATGGTGTGGTGTTAGTTGATCGAAACAGTGTAGTGCTTATCCCATATCACATCATAATCTTGCCTGCATCTGCACACAGTGTTTCCCGTTTTGGTGTTTGAGAGCTAAGAGCTTAAGCCTGTTTGCTATCACTTTCATTTTCTGTTTTCAAATTTTGACAATTTGTAGAAGACTTGTTCAGCGAACTGTTTCCGAAAGTGGATTTGGAAAATGTTCTAAAAACAAGGTACGTTGTTTTTTCAGGTTCGACACGGCCCAGGTTTTTACAATTGCAGCTTGGCAATGGAATTTGGCGAAGATGGGAAGGCAGTTGCAGTAGTCCAGATATCTGAGGATGATCAAGGCCTGGCAGCTGGGCAATTTGCAGCCTTCTATGAGGGAAGAACTTGTCTGGGCTCCGGTGTGATCCTTGAGTCCTGGGATAATCAGGGTTTTCCTGTTTGTGCAAAGGCTCTTGAGGTCGCCGCAATGGGGGATAAATCAAAACTGGGGAAACCAGTTAAAATAAAGGCGAAACAAGAGGAGGCTTGTGGTATGGAATCTGAGCAGAAAGTTTGTGTTGTTAAAATAAAGGCGAAACAAGAGGAGGCTTGTGGTATGGAATCTGAGCAGAAAGATTGTGTTGAGCTTGAGGTAAAACTGAGTGGTGTTACCGATCATTGATCAATCAAAATCAGAGCCTCAATGTGAATCAATTTCCAGTATTCCACTCAATTGGTTTCAACGGTGGAGAAAAATGTGGTCGGAGGTGTTCTAGATTTCGTACGCCCCTTTCGTCAAGAAATTACAAGGTAAGGCTGTGCTTGCCGTGTTCGGATCCTGTACTTGTGGAGAGTTGTATACTTGTATAAGATGACAAAAGAGGTTGCTACAGAAGTGGTAAGAAGAAGATGGAACGAAGCGTCCTAAATTTCTTCTTTTGGTTGCTTATCATAACTATTTCTATTCAAATCCATCCAAAGTCTATGATCTGAACACAACAAAAATGTGTTTGAAAGAGAAGACTTGGAGCGTCCGACGAAGGGGAAAAAGTTTGCCGGAAGCTCAGAGTTCGAGAAACAGTTCTGGAATTTGTTTAGGATCATTTTTAAGAACATAGGTTGGTTTTGCCCAACTTCCTGAATTTTTTTTTTTATAACTACACTCATTTTTCTCTACAGGGTTGGTTTGTTTAGTTAGTTTGTTGAGGTTGAATTTCCTGTGCGTATCATGCAAATGGTTTATGTGAAATGAAATTGACCATCGCAAACACATGCACTTGTATAGCTTGTCTTTATTTTATTTTTTTGCCAATATTATAGAGACCGTCTATAGCCTTGAACCTCAAACCATCTCTCGCTGGGCTCAAACCATGCCTCCACTGATGGAGGCATACCAACACAGCAAAGAGCTCATTGGTACTTGTCTTTATTTGACTATAGGCGCATAAGAAATGATGTCTTAATCTAAGAGCATCTTGCTTTTCAAAAGAATATTTAAAAAATAAAAAGAAAAACTAAGAGCATCTTCGACCGTTACATTTTTTTTTTTTAACTAATGACTCATTTTTAAGTAAAATTCCTCTAAATTCCCTTCTGTATTAGTAAATTTTATGTACTTAAATCAAGGGGGACTGAATTTTACTTGAGTTTTGCAAAGTTGTTTTGCCCCTCCCAAGTTTACAGTCATGCCATTAATGAAAGCTTTTATACAAAAATTTTGCTTGGATTGGGGTTTGCGTGTTTTAGATCATCCATAGTGGAATAAACAAAATTAAAAGGTTGTTAAAATTAGCAACTTTTGTTTAAAAAAGTGCTTACAGTGGAATAACCAAACTTAGCAACCTCTTAGCAACTCATCAAATTTTGGTTTTTGAATAATCAAAACTAGCAATCTTTTGTCAATAACCAAATTTAGTGATCCCCACATTTTCTCGATCAAGTACACCCATCATTACACAAAAATCTTCTCTCTCACTCAACACTGTTTTCAAAAAATAATTTTAAAAATATATTTTTTTCAGAAACTTTTTCTAAAAAAAACTCTTTTTATGAACTTTTTTTTATATTTATAAAAACTGTTTCTTCAATTTTTTAAAAACTATTTTTTAAAAAAAAATTATTTAGACAAAACTGTTTTTTTTTGCACAATTTTTTTCATAAACTATTTTTTTATTCAATTGTTTTTAACTTAAACTATTTTTTTCCCAAAAACTGTTTAATAAACTGTTTTTTCCAAGATCATTTTTTAAAATAAAAACTCTTTTAACATAAACTAGTTTTTCAAAAGGTATACGTGAAATGAAGGGAAAAAGTTTTGAGAAAACTCAGGGAATGAAGCAATGGTCTCATTGGTTTTTATTATGAGCAAAAAATAACCATTGTGAGACTTCTACCGGGATAATTATCCAACAAGGGATAGCTTTGGTTTTTAAGTAAAAAAAGACCGAAGATAATTTGCTTCAAAAATTCTCATTGTACATTGATATTGGAGTAGTTTTTATGGAAAATGATAGCTAATGATGTGTTTTGATAATTAATACCCGCTAAGAACATTTTCAGCATTAACAAATGTTCTTAGCATATCATTGACGGATAATAATTATCAAAATACGTCATGAGCCATCATTTTTCCTAGTTTTTAACTAAATAGTGCTTTCGTTGTCCCATTCTATTTCTTCCTAACTTTTTTGTCTAGTAAATTGAAAAATTTACTTTTGTAACTTTGTGTTTAGTTTTTTGTCATAATAATTGGGATTAATCATTCATCTCGACCAAAGAAATCAGAGAAGTATAAAAATGGACCTATATTGACAAAAATTCATGTAAGATAACAAAAAGAAAGCTATTTGGTATTTTTTCGTCTTTAGGGATTTGTTTTTGCTTTTGGTCATAAATATTTATACTTTTTAGATTTTTATCTGAGGCAGTTGATTCATCTGGAAAAATGTTGTGAATCTAAAAAAAATGACAAAAAAAACAAAACCAAAACTAAAAAAAACACAAAGAGGAAGAATAGGGGTAGTTTTTTTTTCTTCTGAAGAAGGTGTATTTAGTGCTTTCAAATTGCATTGGCTGTCTCTCTTTTTCTTTTTTCACACTTCTTTTCTTAATAACTGCATTCACGTTTTCTCCTTCTGTATGTAATTTGACAAGATTAGATTTTCATCTTTGGATTTTTCTCCACATTGAGAGGTAATATCATAAATTCAAATTTCAAAACAACAAAAACTAGGAGTGCAAATATTTTGCCCTTGGGTCCTTTTTAATTTTTTTTAACCAACAAATTTCCTTAAGCCCTTGACTATAGGCCCCGTTATACTAAGGTTTTTATTTTGTAAGTGCTTATTTTCGGTTTTACGAAACATATCATTCAATCACAATCCATCATCTTTAATTCAAAGAAAAATATTTATTTCCCTTAACGGATCCAAATTTCTGTTATACTAGATGCTACTCCTAGTAGTTTTTTAAAAAATGAAATATGGTGAGAATCGGCTCTGTTTAGAACCTGTGGAAAAGAAAATAAAATGGGTTAAAAATCAGAGGAAAAATTTATTATTTTTAGAACTTAAAATTATTAATTATTTTCTTTTCTCTTTTTCATCCAACCGAATAATAAGAGAGAAAATTTTTTAGTTTTCCTTTCCTTTGCAAACAGAGCCGAAATCCCCCCTCTCTTATCTCTCTTGTTCACGAAAAAGGAAGCGCCGTAAAATGGGAGGGAACATTTCCCGCCAATTCTCTCTCTCTGGAACCAGCCCCTTTTCTCTCTCTCAACCATGTGCGGTCCCTCTCTCTCTCCTCCCCCCAACCCTAGCTCCATCGCAGGGTTCTCCTCAACCCCTCCATGGCCGACACCCCCAAAAAACCAACAACCCAATCCACCCCTAAATCCAAGAAAACCCCAATTCAAAACCCTAAACCCTCACCCTCTCCCCAAACCCCTCCCACCCCGCAGCCCCTCCCTCCCCCTCGCCGCTCCTCCCGCCTCGTCTCCTCCCCCGATCCTCCGCCGCCGCCTTCTTCCCTACCCAAAACACCAAGCCGCCAAAGCCCTAATTCTGCTAAGAATGTCAGAAAACGTAAAAATGGCAGTGATTCTGTTGAAGTTTCGTTGTCTTTGTCGAAATCGTTATCTCCTGTGTCGCCTGATCGATATGAAGTGAGAAAGAGAAAGAAATGTGGGGAAGAGAATTTGGGGAAAAGGAGGAAGGCTAGGGTTATAAGAAATGTGAAGAGGGATTCGGGCGTACCGAAGAAGAAGAGGGTGTACTATAGGAAAGTTGTGTATGATGGAGGGGAGTTTTCGGTGGGGGACAACGTGTATGTGAAGAGGAGAGAGGAAGCGAGCTCAGATGAGGAAGACCCCGAGACGGAGGAGTGCAGGGTGTGTTATAAGGCTGGGAGGGCTGTGATGATTGAGTGTGATGATTGCTTGGGTGGGTTTCACTTGAAGTGCTTGAAGCCTCCGTTGAGGGAGGTTCCGGAAGGGGATTGGGTTTGTGGGTATTGCGAGGCGAAGAAGTCGGATAAGGATGTGGAGTTTCCTAGCCCGCCGGAGGGGAAGAAGAGGGTTAGGACCGCAAGAGAGAAGCTTCTTTCGAGCGATTTGTGGGCCGTCCATATTGAGAGGTACAATGTAGTTTAGATGGAGTAAGTAAATGAATAAAATGCTTCCTCATGTTAAGAAAGTTTAGCCATGATGGAATATTTGACATTGTTGTTGTTTATGTAGTATGTGGAAAGAGGTGGATGGGAGCTATTGGTTCAGGGGTCGTTGGTACATAATACCTGAAGAAACTGCTGCTGGAAGACAGCCACATAACTTGAGGAGGGAGATTTATTGGACTAATGATTTTGCCGACATTGAGGTGATATATGCTCTTTCTTGATTTTATTGGGTAGTCTGTGGATGTTCAGGAATTAAATTCAACCATTATGGACAGTAGTCTTACATAAGCAACACTGATATATGCCCTATCTTGTTTTTTTTTTTTTTTTTTGTTGTCTCTTGATGTTCAGGAATTATATTTGACAATTATGGCCAGTCTTTTTTGCACATGCAAAACTTAGATGCTTTGTTCTTTTTGTTAACACTAGGATCTTGCTGTTTGAGAGCATTTCTCCTCAGGCTTCAATTGGGTTTATGGCACTGTAAAATAAGAGATTCATGTTCATTTTGTTGCTTGGTACTTCAAATCTCTAGCAAATTTCGTTCTTCTCTTCATTTTCACTTTCTGCAGAATGAAAAATGCTTTTATTTGATGGTTCATCTCTTCTTTTTAGTCTGTTAATCTGTTTTCATGATGGATAAATACTAGAATATTAGTTCGAAGTAGAGGTGAAATTTGTGTAGACTTTAGAGTTTTGAGTGATTGTGATTGCTTCTTTATAGATGGAATCTGTCCTTCGGCACTGCTACGTCATGAACCCTAAAGAATATGCTGATGCCAAAAACGAAGGTGATGATGTGTTCATTTGTGAGTACGAGTACGATATACATTGGCATAGTTTCAAGCGTCTTGCAGATATTGATCACGGAGAAGAGGTAAATCTCCAATCTTTGAGTAGAATTTTCCCTAGCTGGGGTAATTGAAATAGTTTTGGCATTCTCTTTGAATTTATAGGTTCACTCTATCATTTGATAGGATGGTGGAGAAGCTGATAGTGATGAAGATTGGAATTCTTGTAAGGGTTCAGACTCGGACACAGAAGATGAAATGGAATATGAAGACGAAAAAAAGATTAATTTATCCACTGGACCATCCACAACTCATCAGTTGGCTGCAGTATGACTATTCATCGTTACTAAACATTCTAGTCTATAGTTTGAAGGTGCCTTTTGTGTAGAACTAAATGTTCAAGACTTATTGTAACTAATACAGAATTCACGGAAAGGGAGGATCTTTGGACTTCAAAAAATAGGCATGAAGAGAATTCCTGGACACGTGAGATCCCACAAACAGACTGAGCTTGAAAGAGCAAAAGCAACACTTTTGCTGTCAACTTTGCCCAAGTTTCTACCATGCAGGAACAAGTATGTATGACTCGAGTTACTATTGTTTAAGTTTTCTTGGTGGGATAACTTGAATAAGGGGTTGTGATTCTCTATGTAGAGAAGTTGAAGAGATTACCGCATTTATAAAAGGTGCAATCTGTGATGATCAATGTCTCGGACGTTGCCTGTATATTCATGGTGTTCCTGGAACTGGCAAGGTATTTGTATTGGCTCTAGACCTGTACCATTCCTGCAGTTGGTTTAAACTTGTTAATTTTTATGATTTAGGTGCTGTAATTTAACTTAGGTTGATTTTTGTACTTATTTGTCTTGTTATGTGCACTTAACTACAGACAATGAGTGTACTCACAGTAATGAAGAGTCTGAAGTCTGAAGTCGATGCAGGACGTATAAAGCCTTACTGTTTTGTGGAGATTAATGGTTTGAAATTGGCATCACCGGATAATATTTACAGGGTTTGGATTGCTTAAAATTATCCTTGTCTTATTTTAAACAGCATTCTTTTGTTGCCTGATAAGATCTGATAATCAATTCTACGTCTAGGTTATTTATGAAGCATTAAGTGGTCATAGGGTTAGTTGGAAAAAGGCTCTCCCGTTGCTGAATGAAAGATTTTCAAATGGAATCAAAGGTGGCAAAGAGGACAACCGGCCTTGTATTCTTCTCATTGATGAACTTGATCTTCTTGTAACCAGAAATCAGTCGGTAAACCTTGTGTTTCATGGAGAAAAGTTTACAAGCAGTCATTCAACTGATGCTCAAAAAATTGTACTCATGATTTGCTCTTTCTCTTTGCAGGTTCTCTACAACATTCTTGATTGGCCCACAAAGCCTCATTCCAAATTAATTGTGATAGGTACAAATTTGTTCAAATTTTTTTTTAAACAAGTTATTTTGGCAGCTGAACTAACCCCTTATAACATTGTTATCAACTTTATTTCAGGAATAGCAAATACTATGGATCTTCCGGAGAAGTTGCTTCCCCGTATTTCAAGCCGCATGGGCATACAAAGGCTTTGTTTCGGCCCCTACAATTATCAGCAGCTCCAAGAAATCATTTCAACACGTCTTAAAGGAATCGATGCATTTGAGAAACAAGCCATAGAATTTGCTTCAAGAAAGGTTGGTTTCAGTGCTACTTCTTCCTCAATCGTTGATTGCAATTCTTTGCTTTATATCTATTAGAATGGATGGATAGATGGACACTCAATCTCAAGAGTTGATTCAAGGAGTTCTCATCAATGCCTATGGATCACATTTTCTTTGAATTCAGGTGGCAGCTGTTTCAGGAGATGCACGCCGTGCCCTTGAGATATGTAGGCGTGCGGCAGAACTTACTGACTATCGTACTAAGAAATCGGCATCAGTTCCCAATGCTGCTTCTGCTGGTAGGCTAAGTCTATGACTATTCGTATGTTCTTACATAAATTACCAAGAAAACGAGGAATGGCTCATTTAAGCATTTCTTTCAGCTTTAGTCAGAGATAAATGACCAGGTCTTGTATTCCATGGTCCATTGTGCACAATTTGAGTCACATAACCCTACTGAACTAGTTGTGAATTCTCCCAACCCACCAGTATCGTCCATTTTGTGTTCATGCGGCACCTCTATATGAATAACACAACTTGAT
This sequence comes from Rhododendron mucronatum var. ripense, assembly GCA_019656295.1. NCBI lineage: Eukaryota > Viridiplantae > Streptophyta > Magnoliopsida > Ericales > Ericaceae > Rhododendron > Rhododendron mucronatum. The sequence goes on from BPLT01000007.1 coordinate 3,635,935, forward strand.
TAGTTATTAGCTCGAATGTTTCAGACAAATCCCATGTAGAGTTGCTCGCATACTTGGATCACCACGTGAGTGGACTATCAGGTTTATTCTCATGTTTCCAAGATTACTCAGCGTAATGTCATATACTTCTATTTCACTTAAAATGATGCTTCCAACTCTATTGTGTCATTTTGTGAGTGTTGTTGGAACCGAACTGATACTCCATGTAATTCAATCCCACGTCATAATGCCATTATGAAGCAACTTCCACGCACTAAAATGTTGCAGTCTATTCTACCTCACAAATAGGTCAAGGACCATTTGATTGCAATTTGTTGGGTGGTATCTAACACAGGAAATTAGTAGGTAGTTAGACTCAGGCAGTTAGACCAGGGTTATCCAGTATCCAATAGAGCCTCTTCTTTGGCAGTTAGACCAGGACCATCCATCAATGTCCTGTAGTAATGGCTTTTCCATTTTTCCTTTGAAATGTAGAGTGTCTTGCCTCCCTGGGACTCTTTCATATTTTCTGTTTCATGCTGCCCCAGCTTGTTATGTTTGTATTTGGGCGTATGGAACAGTCTCATCATTAGTGGGGATTACATGGGCACTTGTTATTTTTTTTGACCAGTCTTATCATCATTAGAAGTTGCAAAATAATGCATTTTGTTCACAAAGAAGCATCATGCATTTGCTCCTAAAGTGGACAGCCATTTTGCTGCTTTCCAGGGAAAGCTCTTGTTGGTATGATAGATGTTGAAGCAGCCATACAGGAGATGTTCCAGGCTCCTCATATCCAAGTGAGTTGCGATCCTACTAATGGAGTGCTAAGCGTAGATTCTATTTCTTATTTCAAATTTCTTTTTCTATGATCACAGAATGTGTTAACCAAATGTTAAATGTTGTGAAATTTTATTGTACTTGTAAGCGCACGAATTGTGTCGAAGTATAGTACGGCGAGAGCGAGGTTGAACCCACTGGGACCTGTGATTTTTTATAGGAAAACTAAATAAATTTAAAGTGATTAAACCTTAACCTAATTAACAAAAGTGTGATTGATTTTTATTAAATAAAATTTTTAACTAACAATGATAACAAAGAATTAAACTATCACGGAAGACTTGTGGAGATTACCGATCGGGAATAGTAACTGGAATTTTTGGAATCCACACCCATAAACATTTATCAAACAATCTTATGCAAAGATTTTTCTTTTGATTCCTGCACAATGGTTTAGAGGTCAATCTTAACCACTGTGGATGATGTATCGTTAAACCCTTTTTTAATAACAAAAATATATTCCCCCTCAACTTCAAAGTTTAAGCTAAAATCATCAACTGTATCCAGAAAAGCAAATCACAGTGGATAGTGGATACCCTGTACTTAAATATCAATTTTAACATACCAAGCAATTCAATTAGTATGATGTTATCAAATCATGGAAAAAACCTATCTGAGTTGATTCATAATAATTTGTTGAGCCAAGAACAATAAATACTGAACGCATGGAGGAAAAATCATATGCATAAAATCATTCAATAAAGTTCATGGGGTTTCATACTCAACCCCATTTGAAAGGTTTAGCCACTCATAGAGTCAAAACACATAAACACATAATAATAAAACTCCATTGAATAAAGCTCACAAAAGATGGGAATATTTCTTTTACTCCAAAGCTTTTGTTTCTTCTTGCTCTTTCAGCCGTGAGAGTTCTCTGATCCCAAGGGCAGCCTCACAATCTCCACAGCCGTGGTCTCCCTGAGAAATATTTTTTTCCAAGAGAAATTTACTTTCCAAACTCTCCTCCAAGTCTTGGACCCGCTTCCACCAATTCCATCTTAATTTCCTTGGTAGAATTCTAGTCAAGGTACAGAATTTTAAATCAACCAAATTGCTAATATCTAATCATTAAATTAGCACTTGTACACCTTGAACAATTTCCCCAGCCAAGCCAATACTTGGGCCATGTACAACCTACTATGGTTCTGTACTAAAATCCTGAAATATGCATTGGGGCAAACTTTGGTGCTTCTTTTCTTGATCTAGATCAACTTTGGTCTTTTAATCCGACGGCCGGAATATACTGAGTTATCATCTTTTTCCTGCAATTTCGACAATATAACACAAATCACCAAAAAGATAATAATTACTACCTAATTAATCATGATAAAGGACTATAAAAATGAATATTCAGGACTATAATTTCCAATATTTTGCGCTTATCATTAAACTTCTGCTGTAACTCCAATTGCAACTGAAGAATTCTCATTGGCTTGGTTCTCCAACATATTGAGACTTTTATCCAATCGAGCTCTTGAAAGTCATATTTGTTGGATAGCTCAATTTCTGTTGTTGGGGTCGGTTGGGCTCATTTCATAACAACTTAAGCTTTCATGACAATCATTTATCTAGAATGGTATCAGAGCTTTGGTTTCTGGAAGGTATTGGGTTCATCATTTATATGTTGTTAATATAAAGGATCATTGTGTTGGATGTTGGAGGCCGTCCGTCTTGAAATCTTGTAATTTAGTAGTCCATTGACGCTTTCATAGTTTGTTGTGCTTTTGGCTTGCATGAATGCTTGATTACTTATTAGCTTGAGTTTTTTGCCAATGTTATTGTTTAGCAAAAAAGTTATAATATTCAACTCTTTTATTATTTCTCATCTTCATAGAATGGCTTTGATATTTTAATGTTTAACTCCAATTAATTTTCCCTTTCTCCAGGTAATGAAAACTTGTTCTAAACTGAGTAAAATCTTCTTGACGGCTATGGTGCATGAGCTCTATAAAACTGGAATGGGTGAAACAACGTTTGAGAAGGTCATTTTGTCAAGCTTACTAATTCTTTTTGTTATCTTGCTTTCTACTCTTTGTTTTGTGCGGCATTGGCAATAATGTTTAAAGTTATTTCAGAATCCTTTATTGATTTTTTGGCTCGATGAAGTATGAACTAGAGGCGTAAATCGGGCTCTTTTTTTTGTTTCCGCACTTTTCTTTACCATTTCTTTCCTTTGTTTGTTGTGCCTTTAACTCTGTTGTGGGAGAGGTTTGGTTCTGGGGTTGAAGTATGGCATTCATGGTAACCTAAAGCAAATAATTAGTTGAATTAAGTGGATGTACATACCAATATACCTTCCATGAATAGGTGATAACTGATGCTAGAAGCTTTAATATTTCAAAGTGTCCATGTCCTATGCTGGATGCATTTTCCTTTAGTGGGGCTCCTATGTTTTTTTGTCCTTTTCCTAGTATCTGCTTTAAGATAGAGACCTTCATGGAGAAAATATTTCACATTTCTTGCGTGCTAATGGTCTTTCTATTGATGCCTTTATTTGGCTATATGACAGCATTAGTTTAGATGCTTACTCTCACACTTCCTGTATGCAGCTGGCAATGTCTGTTTCATGTCTTTGTACAAGCAATGGAGAAGAATTTCCTGGGTGGGATACCCTCTTGAAAGTTGGGTAAGATTGCTCTCTTTTTCTTCTCTTGCTATTCACATGTGTAGGATTTTGAAAGGCGTGTGAGACAATTTCCTTTTGTTTTCTTGCTATTAACAATTTAAGGCTATGAGTCTTCCCATTTACATTTTGACTTCTTATAACATTATTTTATAGGGCCACAAATCGAGTTGCGTAGGGTCCAATTTTTGCTTGTACTAGGTAGCAATTTGTCCAAGCTTATTGAGCATCAAGTCGTACATCAAACCCAATTATAGCCCTAGGCCTGCATTTGAATATTTTCAAGGACAATTGTCACTCTTCTCTAGTATTTGTTTAGTTCTTTTTTAGACTTCCGTGATGCTATGAGGATACAAGTAGACCCTTTCTTGTCAATGTTGTAGCAGCTAATTGTAGTGTTCTGATTGATCTTGTCCTCATTTTGGTGATGACTTCCTATGTGCTGGCGTGCAATTCTTTAAACAGTAGATTTGCTGTCTGAGTTCCTCAGGGAAAAAAAAGGTTCTATGATCTAATTTCATCTCAAGTCTTAGCTGCACCTCCAAAAAAAAATTGTGGTCGATGATAGCTGCGGCAGCCTGCGGGCTTTTATTGTATGTTTTAATGATAATTCAATCTTGAGGTGTGGGAGTTTCGAAATTCATCCTACTTTCCCTTCTTTTTTTCCTGGCAGCTGTAAACTTGGTGAATGCAGAATCGTTCTTTGTGAAGCAGGAGCAAGGCACAGGTTGCAGAAGCTGCAGCTCAACTTTCCAAGGTCAGTTCTCGTCTTGACTTTGTTGACCTGGGCAAGTTCCTCAACATGATAAAATTTTATGACTAAACTGCATTAGGAATTCAAAAATTATGTACGTTGTCATTTAAGTCCATAATGGAAAAGGGCCCGAGTTGTTTCCTGTATCTTCGTTTATGAGTTACGGACCTATGGTAGTGTTTGTTCACCTCCACATCAAATAATCTCTGATGGACTGTGTTGTGCTAGTGTGCTACTTTACTCTTATAGCTTGTCAGACATTAGGCAGTATATGTAGGGATGGGGACGGTGCGGTTTGGTTTCGTTATTGGCAAAACCAAAACCGGAACATAAACCTATAACCAAAACCATAACCAAAACCAACGGTTTTCGTTTTATTTAAACCATAACCAAAACTACAGTTACCACTTTGGTTTGGTTTTTCACCGAAATCGGTGGGTTAGTATTTTTAATAGAGTTAAAAACATTATATATCCAACAGCAAAATAATTAAAAGGAAAAGATCTAGATAGACTTATGTTGGATGTAACTTATACCTTCTCATGCCACAAGTTTATTTATGTTGAATGTAACTTCTATTATTTGCTTTGCTGTATTGTTTAAAAGATAAACACATTTATTGTGATTCATTCACACCAAACAATCCCCACAATCCCCACAATCCTAAGATGTGGACTGAAAGTTGTACTGGATGCTTACGCTGTTGCACGTTTATTTTGCCAAAAGGGGGGCACTTTCTATGGTTTTTACTAAACCCTAACTGATTAATTCTAATGTTATAGGTATGTATACACTGTATAAGGGTATTTGCGTAATTATGATGTGTTTTACGTGAACTTGGGTGCAAGTATCGGGTGCGGGTGCAAGTCCAAGCGTCGGACCTTCCTAAACTTAAATCTTAGAAGACGTGGGTATGTGTCCCCAACTTGGGTACGGGTACGGGGACACATCCTAAACTCTTGTTTGTATTATATATTGCATAATTTTGTCAGATTATGTACCGTAAACTATGTTTACAAATGAAATAAACAAGAAAGGGTTAAGAAAAATATGTTCTTGCTATTTCCCTATTTCCTGTCTATGTGAAATACTCGAAACATCGTTTTTCTAGCTAATTGGATATTAATTTTTTGTAAGTATTTTAACAATTAGAGGATCCGAGTGTCCAAAAGGATACGGGTGTCAGACAAATCGACAAAGGTACTTGAGCCAAAACAAAGGATCCATGTAACATTAGGTTACGGTTACTGTTTAATTTTCGGTATGGTTATCATATGAAACCAAAACCACCATCGAACTGGCCGGATTTTCGAAATCAAAACCGAAAACCACGGTAAAAAATTCGGTTAAAGACCTCACCAACTGGTTTGGTAGGGTTCAAGTAACCAGCAGTTCTGGTGAGATTGTCATCCCTAAGTATATGAGCCTTGCAGGCCTTTCCCCTCACTGTCAGGATTCAGATTGGGTTTTTAAAATGGTATCAGGCTCCAGGCCAGGGGAGGCCATAGGGAAGTGGGGATCCCCTGCAATATCTTGAAGACTGTACACTTTCCAAGTTAGGTTTTCATCGTGTGACTTTTAAACAAAATTAACAATCTAACCAGCTAGTTAGTATTTCCTTTCTAATTATTAAGTAACTCTTGTCTTTCAGAGTTGCGCCAAATTTAGAAGTTCCAGGCCAGCTTATATCCTTAAAAATTGATGTCACTTGTGGTATCCTCCCTCTATTTGATCAAATGTAAAAGATTGGTTTTCGTAACTATGTAGTTATTCTTGTTTCTTATCTTGGTTCGAAGTCCATGTGCACGAGTCTTATGAGTCTCATTCAATGTCAATTGGTTTTGAGTTTGTTGCTTTAAGGATTGAAAGTTACATGAGTAGTGTGGAAATCCCCTAGTTCGTCGGAATGGGTTACTTGGGACTACCTGATTTGATATTTCACTTGCCAACTTTGCACCCGTAGGGACTAGAGAAAAATTTCATCCCCTACCATAAAACTTGATACTGATGTTGACAATTACATTTTTAATGCCACCAGGAGTTCTTCGAAGTAATCCTGACACCTTCAGCGTTCATTTCCAGTTCCACTTGCATTTCTCTATCCAAATAGTTTCCATGTACACCCAACCCCTAAAACCATAGGCGTGCATCTGTTCCGTCTGACGTGCGCCTTGTCATTATTTTCTTGCCCCACCTTTATCCACAAGCACTGCATCTTGATGAGCCTCACACCTAGGTTCCCCTTTCCAAACTATGGTGGGGGAGGGCTTCGGGATTTAGGAGGGAGCTTGGTCTCTTGCTAAGTAAAGTTGGCGTGGAATCAACGGTGGAGATTGTGTAATGGTTAAGTGCTTTGATGATGGTTTGATTTTAAGAATTTTTCCAGTGTTCGCTGTTGACTTATAGTGGAGGAGGACAATCTGTTGGGGCAAAAATTGTGGAGGAATTACGTTGGTGGTGGAGCAATTGTGCCTTACTTTCTACCCTTGGCAATATTTCCTTGGTTAGATGGCAATGATAGAGTAGGTGGTGCACCATGTTTAATTCCAATGGGAATTGTGCCTTGTGCCAACGTTACCACGTTTTGGAGCAGGAGGTGCACCATGTTTAATTCCCATACCATGTACCAACATAATCGGACTTTGAGGTGAAATGATATAAACTTTTGAGGATCGTCTTATATGGAAAGTAGTTGTGCCTTGGGCTAATAATTGAATTGGTCTAGGTCAATCAACCTCACAGTCCACAGCCGATAAAAAAAAGAAAAGGAAAGAAAACTCAGTCCACAGCTCTTTGGTGTTTCTTGCCTTTGCTTTTCTGAATCTTAAAGGTGTTTGCATAGTAATCCCTCTGTCCCAATTTGTTTGTCCATTTTTTGATTGTCTCAAAATATTTGTCAATTTTGAAAAGTTAGTGAGTGAAATTCTATGTAATTCCTTTTTTGTCCCTTTTTGAATTTAAAAAGTCGAGGGACCTTTTGTGGTAGAACTTGGTGAACTGGGCATACTTTTTCCCAACCTTCATTGGGCCTTGCTTCTGTTATGATTTTTTTCTACTTTCTTTAATTTAGTGGGGGTTCGAGCTAAGAATAGTACACCTTTTGGGCCTAGTATTTTATGGGAATTTGAAACTTACATGAGTAATGATTTTGTTCCCTTAAAAAGTTGCTTTCCGAAAAATGGACAAACAAGTTGGGAAGGAGGGAGTACCATTTTGGAACAATTTTTTCACTGGCAATGATGACAAAAAGGCCGGACTTACATCTGCCTCCAAATGGTTGGTAGTAGATTGACAGAAACATTTCCTAAGGTATTTGCTGAGCCAGTTGTTTGATTTGGACATGTCTGTAGTTGCTGATCTTATTTTGGGTTTTGATGCAATTATTTTCTTGTTCTTGTAGAGCTCATTAAAAGGTTAATTCTAGCACAAATGAAACAACATAAAAGAAATATACTAACACTAATCAGGGTTTTATTTTTCCATGTTGAAAAAATAAATAAATTTATGATTATTTTTTCTATATATTTGTATAATATAGAATAATATGTTGAAAAAATTCAATATAGTACATATCCCCGTATTTGTATTCTAAAATGGATCCATAATCCATATCCATGTATCCCCAATTTTTATGTTAGGTATTAGGTGCCTAGATATACACCCGCACCCGATACTTGCACCCGAGTACTTGTAACATAGAACTATAGAAGTATTCAAGCCTCGGCGTAGAGTATCGAATAGAATAAAAAGGCAAAAGTTTTAGCAAACACTTTACCAAATATACAGCCCCATGTTAGCCCAATTACCTAAGAAACTAAGAGAGGGCAACCATGGCTAATAAAGACTTTGAAGCTCAATAAAATCATTTGTTTTTAGTTGAACCCAATAAATTAGTAATAGATACATAATCGTATGCATACGAACGTTGTACACACACACACAGTTGATACTAGATTACCAGGCGATTTAAGTCGATGCAACACAAAAACATGGGTGATTTGCGTGCAACATCAAAATCGAAAACAAGTATCTACTTATTTGTGTGATTTGGCTTTGAGGCTTAGTTGAACAGAGATTTGGCCTAATTTCATTTTAGTCCTGTCCCATTGAAAATAGAAGCACTTGACACATTCCGTGTCGTGTCGACATGACATGGGTACTTTACCAAATTTGGGGGATCCATGTAACACAAACAATTGGGTATATTTAGGAAAGGGAATTGTTCGAATTTACCTTCAATTGTGTAAGTGTACTCTACACACTTTCTTTTTTTCACTGCCTAGGATGACAAAAAGGCCGGACTTACAGCTGCTTCCTGATGGCTGGTAGTAGATTGATGAAATATCTCCTAAGGAACTTGCTGAGCCGGTTGTGTGGTTTGGTGTGCGTTTTTGGGCACTGATCTTGTGTTCTAATAAAATTATTTGTTCTCGTTAACTGTAGAGCTTAGCATATAACTTATTCTTGTTCTCGATGTTCTGGTTAGGATCCCTAACTGAACTTACTGTTTGGGACTATTACCTGCTGACTCTAATAGTATCGAAAAATCATTCTAATATTTGTCTTGTCGTTCGCATTTTATTGCAGTGATGATGTTGCTTTTGCGCTGAAAGACAGCAAGGAGCTACCCTGGTTGGCCAAGTATTTGTGACTCAAAATCTGAGAAACTAAATGGAGATTATTTATTTCTCGCTTTTTTCTATTTTTTTCATCAGTTCTTCATTCTCACCATTTTACGGAAACATTCGGATAAACCTTTCCTTTTTCCTCCCTTGTTCCCCCCATCCCCCAGTTTTGAATTTGAGAAACATTGTTTGTGGTTTGAGGCACTCCTCCAGTTTTATCTTATCTGCGAATTCTATTGAGACCAACTCATTGCATTTTATTTTTTTCTTGATTATGTGGATCCATTCTGTTTTTCTGCACAATATGTCAAGAATTGAGCTCTCAGCACTGGCTATTCATTTCAAATGGAGAAAGACTGCATATAGAGTTAGCGTCTCAAGGCCTTCTCCTTCAATAGGATTTGATAGGGACCGATGCGAGTTTTAAATGGTGAATCGAGAAGGGTTGTTCTTGTTCAGGATGCTTATTAGGGTTATGCAGGAGCTTTATTATGCACCATTTTTCATGTTGATAACTCAGCGTGTCTGAGTCAATTTATGCACATATGCACCTTCTCTAAGTTTCAAACTTGAAATCTACAAGGGAACAAGTTTTAAAGTTTCAGGCCTTAAATCACTAGCCAACTCTTGGATTAACCGTTAAGTTGACATATGTACCTTCTTGTAACTTTTGAAGTTGTGTTAAAGCAAAATTCTATTTTACATAGAATTGGGAAGAAAATATAATGAGAATGATGTAGTAATGATCTTTTGTATCTCTATATCTATACTTAATAAACAGCATTCTTTTACATGAACATGATGAGTTTGGATTATAAAGTTCAGCTTACCGAGTTGGACCAATATAGGGAGCAAAGTAGAATGTTTTTACACAAAATCACATTTCATTTTGAAGTTCCTCAGGGAAAATTATTCAATCATCCCGAAGTACAATATGACGTGTCCTATGTGGTACTCCCGTTGATAAATTATCGATATCCACACTAAGTGGGTCAATCCTTGTCCCCTCAGCTACCCAACAAGAGAGGATGACTATGTGCTACCCGTAAAATTTTTCGCTACGTGACTGGAAGAGCTAAATTTGCATTAGCACTCAATCGTGACCGTCTAAAAGTATTTTGGACGGTCAAGATCTTAATAAAATTTGTCCGGAAAAGAACTAATTGTGACCGGTCATAATTGAAAACGAATCTCAACTATTAATTGCGAAAATAGAGGGCTGAGATTACGGACCTCCGTGGAAATCACTCAATTTGCAAATCTTCGTTTCTGAGCAGAAATAACGATAAGCTTAACTCGAGGTAGGTAAAACTCATACCAAACCCCCTAGCTACAAAAGAAAGGAATACCTAGCTGGCTAGCTATGGTCATGCTAGCTACTTAGTAACTCCTACTTTCCCATTTATGAGGTGGTGCCTATCGCGGATCAAAACAAAAAAAAAAAGTGGTGCCTATCATTTATGATTTTTTTAAAATAAAAATGCAATTTATGTTGATAAAATAAGATAAAAATTGCGTGGCCCGCGCCAAGTGTAAAGTATCAGACGAAGCCAAAATTAAGGAGAAACAACAAAACAATGGCTAATAAAAGTAGAATTTCCTATTGCGAAAGCAAGAGATGGTGGTATGTAAAACATAATGAAACATAAAAGATTTTCACGGATTGCAAACATTGCATAATTTCTTATGGCTTTTGTATGACAATTTTCCATTTGGAAGCTTAATTATTTTTGTATTTTGCATTTTGGTTGTGAGTTACTCGAATTTTAGTATATACATGATTGACGTGCGTGAAAATTGGAAAAAAAAAAAAAGAACTGGGTTTTTATTCAGTGTGTTTTTGGATCCAGTTTTGGTTTTCTTTAATTTCCACATGTGCCAATCATGTATTTACTAAAATTCGATGAATACGATTTTTGGTACTCCCTTCGTCCCATAATGAGAGTCCCACTACCTCTCTCTTACCTTTTTTCAAATCAAAAAATCAACTCTTTCGGTGCATTATTTTTAAAATTTTTTCGCACCGTATTAAAGATCTCGATTAGTACTTTAATTTGGTGCTAAAAATTTCAAAAAATTATACACGGAAGTAGTTGATTTTTTGATTTGAAAAATGACACGACTTTTTATGGTGGACTGTCAATTTGGAACGGAGGGAGTATGATTAAAGTTCTCGCCGAATTATACATAATGAACAGAATGGATCATTCAAATGTTATCGAAAAATATCCGAAAAATTAGAAACTCCCCATAAAGGATACCAAATCCTTTTATACCGGGGATACATAAAAGTTTCTCATCATGATATTGCACAACCTGGCTCCCCAAAAGGCCCTTATTTTAACTTCAAAATTTTATCATCTTCTCTTCCATAAGTCATAACTAAGAGTATTTAATCGGAGGGCTATGCAACTCTAGCTCGACTTCTCCTCTGGTGGTTAAAAACTTATGAGAAATACTACAGAGGCAGATTTGTTTGGAGTCGTACGATGTACATAAATTCCATAGGATGCATGTGAGACCGACACATATTGAACAACTCAAAACATATCTATGTCCATATATATATATATATATATATATGTGTGTGTGTGTGTGTGTGTGTGGAGTTCCCTTCTTATAAGGACTACCTTATTTAATAAAATGCGGACCTCCCTTTCCCGATCAAATTTCAATGATCCGAACTATTCAATGTGTTCAGAACGTGATTTTAAGGGTACCGATGTGAAATCAGCAAAAAAAAAAAGACCGGGAAGGGCTTCATCCGAGCAGTTTTTGTTTGTTTTTTATCTAACGGTTCAAATAAAAATTGCTCAAATCAAGCCCTTCCCGGGCATTTTTTTTGCCGATTTCTCGCGGGTACCCTTAAAATCACGTTCTGAACACATTGAGCGGCTCAGATCATCGAAATCCAATTGGAAAAGGTGAGAAATGGGAGGTCCGCATATAAAGTTCTCATTTTAAGGTCTTTACTTGAAGATTTCTGTATATGTGTGTTCCAGTCATTTTACAAAACTTATTTGAGATTAACTCGTTAGGCAGTCAAGCCAAACTTAGACACTTTCGACACTTTATAATTTTTTAGGCACTACTTGATTACCTAACAATAGATGAATAGACCAAGATAATCAAGCGCCAGCTCAGTTCCTTAACTGGCCCTAGTGAAGCTCGTTTGTAATTGACTCTCGTATAATAAACAAGCCGAAGTAATAAATACATTTTAAAGTAATTTTAGTGTTTGTAGCAGCCAGCTTCCATTAAAGCTTCTCGATTGATACTAAAAAATACATCACCAAACGCTACATACATACGTAGGTTAATTTAGGTATCTAGTATAACTAACCCCTAAAACCTAATCTATTAATTTGTAGTTCCAAGCATTCAAACTTTGCTGCCAATAGAGGGGGAAGCCTTCAAGGTTTAAACTAATCCTAGCTCTTGGGCCATGCATGGTAAAGTTATCTTGTGGATCCGGGCTCATTACCAGACCCGGGTTTCAGGAGCCTACAGCAAAGACTAAAAGATGGAGCCTCTTTTTTGTTGGATTATTATAAGGTGTACCAAAGTAGGAGGGGCCCCTAACATTAAAAAAATTTCGGTGGTCTAAAGTGACCACACCTCAAGCTTCAGCTCAGAGCTGGCTCTGCTTCCAAATATTTTGAAATCTATCATCAACTACATGAAACTCGTATTAGGGCTATATAAACGAGCTGAGCTTTGTTGAGTTCAAGCTCGGCTCGCGCCTTAACGAGCCGAGCTTAGTCATTTACCGAACGAGCATCTTTAATCGAGCCGAGCCTCCCTTAATGAGCCGAGTTTTTTTTTTTGAACGAGCTGGGCGGAGCTCGGCTCGTTCACTAAATGAGCTGAAAATTCAAGCTCGAGCTCGGCTCATTTAGTAAACGAACCGAGCCAAGTAGGAGCTTAGCTCGTTTACTAAATGTGTAAAATACTCAAACTCGAGCTCAGCTCATTCAGTAAACGAGTATATAACTGTGGCTATAAACCGACCCGAAATAAAAAAGCCGTACTAATTTCTCAGCGTACGTGCCAGTGAGCATGGACAAAATTTCACCATCACTACTTGTGGCATAAAAAGAACTAGACATCCTTCTAATTCAACTTCTAATCCTACTTCTCATTCATCACTGCAGCTCTCTCTCTCTCTCTCTCTCTCTCTCTCTCTCTCTCATCTGTGGTGCATGTTTGGATATGGGGTTACTATATCCAGCCATACTAGCTTTTCCTTTCGGCTGCTTATACATTTTCACAGGCCTCATCGTTAATGTCATTCAGGTATATTAGTCCAGATGCTAATTGTATTTGTTTGCTATGGAAAAACAGCAAATTTATGTATATATGATCAACAAATTAATTAAACAACCCACGTAATGATTAGTTTTTCGTAAATAAGAGCCATCGTGATCATGGATTTGTTGTTTTTAAAAGGAAGGCAACATTGTGCAGCATCGATCCAAACGTGCTACGGAATTGTCATGCACATCGATAGAGCCTTTCGAGATATCATCGTCAGTTGTCATGATTGAAATTGCTTATTTTGTAGTTAGTGTTCGATAAGTGTGTGTGTGTGTGTGTGTGTGTATATATATATATATATATATATATATATATATGTACAAAGTCTGAGGTTAATCAGACATTTATAACTCCATGATCGAAATTAATTTAGCTTACAATTTATTCCCTGATTCATACTAATCATTTACTCTTATTATTGCTTGGTTTGCCTTATATTCTAAAAACCTATACTAACTTTTACTGATCAATTCATCTTTCAAGGTGTTAATTTAACTATTCTAACAATACTGACTTTGGCTGATAAAAAATGTATTCACCTTGCATTATTTCTCTTTTAGATTTGCATGCATATTATCTTGCGTCGTTATTAATCAGATAGTTTATATTTTCCCATGATATTTTGTCCAGGCAACTTGCTTTGTGTTTATTTGGCCCTTGTCAAGGAGCTTGTTCAGGAGGATAAATGGAGTGGTGGTTCAGATGCTGTGGTTGGAGTTTTTATTTTGCTTGCAATGGTGGGCTGGCATTAAGGTACGCTAGCGCTTGCGGCACACACGATGCGTGCGTACAAGTGGTGAGGAAGAAAAATAAAATTGCTAACACTCTTCGGATTTGACCCAAGCATATTGAAAAATAGAAATTTGAAAACATATACTCCATCTATCCCAATTTAAATGTCTCATGCGATTTTTCGTGCATTTTCAAACCCCCCAAAAATATATTTGTACTTATTATTTTTTTAATTTTCTTACACCAAATTAAAGTACTCACTTACACCAAATTAAAGTGTTCATTGAGTACTTTAATTTGGTGTAAAAAAATAAATTGCAACATTGTGCTGCATCGATCAATGTTGGTGTAAAAAAATATATTTGTACAATTTATTTTTTTACTTTAATTTGAGTATTTTAATTTGGTGTAAAAAAATAAATTGCAAAAGTATTTTTTTAAGAGTTAAAAAATGCACAAAAAATCGTAAGAAACATTTAAATTGAGACGGAGGGAGTATATGTCTATGGAAGGATCATCCAACTAAAGCATGAATCAAATAATCAATTGACCCCATATTACCAACTTTCATTTGTTCGTTTGGGGTCTCAAAATCTCTAGGCACGATTTTCAACAAACTTTCTCTCTTACCTTATTACTCTAAAAAACCTCACTCAAAATCCAAAACAAACAAGGAATTCCACTGAAAACACACAATTGCACCGAAAACAAAATCAAAAGAATAACTTTGCAAACCTTTAGCCCATTTAGTTGCATGGAAAAGACGAAAAAATCAATTTTCCTGTAATTTTTAACTTTTCCACTGAGAAAAGGAAATTCTTGTTTATTTGTTAAAAAAACACGTACAGAAAAATAAATTTCATTTTCTTTTACCTCACCTCACTTTATTTTTCCTAAGAATCAATTTCTCATTCAATATTTTCGACAACTAAACGAAAAAATTTACTATTCACCAAACTTAAAATATTTTTTTCTCTCTTCCTCTTTCAACCGAACAATAGAAGAGAATTTTGTTACTCCATCCGTCTCTTATTTATAGTCCAGTATTCTATTTTGGGCTGTCCCGTCCATTTTGTAAAATTAGTAGGTAAAAGTTGGTGAATTGTCTATTTTGTCCCTAAAAGTAGATTCCTTTTTGAAAAGTAAGTGAGTAAAAGTGTAATGATGATAGGTAAGTAGGAAAAGTGGAAGAAAAAGTTGATGTGAAAGGTATAATGACAATGTCTTTTTAATAATTTTATTAATAAGTTGGAGTTACGAAGCAGGACAATTAAAAAGAGACGGAGGGAGTATAATTCTCCTTTCTTTTCCTTGAATTCCAGCCCGTTATTTTCCCTGGTGTTTTAAACTTCTCTCCGGCTATCAGCTCTCTCTCTCTCTCTCTCTCTCTCTCTCTCTCTTTATACTCTTCTAGTGGAGGAAAAGCAGCTGGGTTTTTCTTCCTTGCCTGTTACTTGCTTGGTAAAATGTTCCAGTGAACAACCCTTTGTCCTTCTCTATTCTTTTATTTTTGCCCTTAGGAATTTTTAGTTTCTCTGAATTTTGTATTTCAATATGATCGTCAGGACTCTAAAGATGAGGTAACAGTTACAATTACTGCTAATACTTCAGTACCTGTTATGTTAATTGCCTCTTTGCATAAGTTTTAGCACGAAATTCGATGGATTTGTTTTTCTTTTTTTGGTTCGACGGACGGTCGTGGAGGTTATGCTCAGCTCAATTAATCCCTTCCCATTCCGCACTCATCCGGCCGAGACTATGAAATTCACAAAAAATTACTTTATTGCACCCATCCCGCCGAGACTATGAAATTTTCAAGAAATTACTTTCTTGCGGTCTAACTTAAACATTAAACAGTTGTGTGGGCAGCAAACCCACCAAAGACTAACACTTGAGCTGAATTCGATGGATTAATTTAGCTTCAATAGTTCTGGACTTCAACCGAAAACCAGAAAATGGGCTTAAACTCGCTTTTATTATTCAAGTAACTACATTAGCAAAAGAGGGTCTTTTCCTTTCTCCTACTTGTCGCATATTTTGAATTACTATAAGTGAACTAGAAATCCTGCAACGTATCCAATACTTCTTACCATTATAGGAATTTATTTATTTATACAGCTTATGGGTACGTTTAGGGATAATAGGATATACTACATCATACATTTCTGCAAGTATTCGAGGATTATGGCTTTTTAGATGTATCCGATGCTCATTGGGTGGAAGTTACACTCTCGAGTTAGAGCCGAGAGTATTGTCTGGTGTCATCTCTGTTTCTCTTTTTGGCTGCAGGTTCAATTGTTCACCGATTCAAAAACTTATAAATTATTAGGTCAGAAAAGTTCATCCTTGGCTTAGTTATTCTTCTTTCTAATTAATTACAACAACGTAGGTGCTTTTTGTTCGCTATGATTTTGACTATTTTCGTTGTAATATGGTTGCTGTTTGATAAATTTTCAGGTAAAGAGCACGCACTTATCATTCCCAATCATAGGCATGATGTTGATTGGCTCGTTGTATGGACATTAGCTCAGGTTATTTCCATTATCATCATTACTTGATAACTATATGGTTGTAACTTTTTTATTTTTTTATTTTTTTGTTATAGACTCTTGAGAGGCCTAAACACAATGACCAACTTAGACTTTGGGTTAAGAGTTCATCTCTTTCATTTAGGTATTGTGATCATATGCAATAAAATCCAATTATTGATTTTAATGCACTTTGACGCTTATTTGCGATGAATAATATTCACGTTATACGACTCGTCATCGTAATATTTTTGTATTCCTTAGACTCTTTCCTCATTTGATAATCTCCTCCTTTCTTCACTTTGTATGAAGTGTAGCTAGCGTCAATCTAGTTGAATTTTCGTGTTCTGATTTAATGATTTCCTTTTTTCACTTTGATTATTCTCAAAGGAGAAGTTTATTCTCTTTAACAAATGTATGCGGCTCATGATTAAACAAAAGACCTTCTTGATTGACATGATTTTTTCCTGAGTCATGTAGCTCCTTGCCTTTAGGTTTAGAGCATTACCAAATTTGAAGGAATGAGCTCGATGGTTGGTCATTTTACCTTTTTCAAGAGAATGTTTTTGGTGGATCTCAAGCGTTTTGGTGGAGAAAGTGTTTCATGAATACCGTGTAGAAGAGTCAAGACTCAAGCCCATGCTCAGTGATATAAAGTTTAAGGGATCTATTTCCCGTTTTGATGTTCTTTCAAAACAAATTTCACTGGGTGGTGAACTCTGTAAATCGTAGTTCAATGTGCTATGCCCCCCCCCAAATCCCTATGGACCAAAGAGTTGCCTGGTGATCCCTAAGCCCGCCAAATTTGAATTCCAAATTTGACATATCTTTAGTCTTCTACGTGGTTGATGATACTCTCATGTCTTGAATAAAGATGCACTTGTCATTTCTTTTGCCATTGCACTTGTGTGGAAGGGTGAAGTTCTTTTCTAGCACTCGTTTGTTTTTTTTGTTTTGTTACTGATCAAGCAATCGGCTTAACAAATTTCAGTATTTCGGTTGCCTTGGTAGTGCACCTGTAATTTCAAAGAATTCTTCAAAATTCTTCCCGGTAAGGTTCCTAACTTGCTAAAATCATCTAGATTTTGTTGATGAGAAGAATCCTGCTTTAATTTTGTAATGCAATCAGATGACCTATTGGTTTAGGAAATTCTTGGTTGTAGATTTCAATTGGTTAGTGATTTAGTGTCCATTTATAAACTTATAAATAAAATATTACAATGTTGTCCTATTGTCAACTAGCCTTCCTTTTTACATAATTAATTAGTCAAAATGTTATATGCAGGTCTTGGGCTGGTCAACATGGTTTTCTGATTTTGTCTACTTGAAAAGGAATTGGAATAAAGATGAAAGCGTATTGAAGGTATGATACTTTGAAATTACTGATTAGCATGCTCTCTATGTTGGGGCATATTGTTGATTAGGCCTTTTTCTTTGGTGTTTACCATCCAGTCAAGCCTCCAAGCATTGAAGGACTTCCCAAGGCCATTTTGGTTAATATTTTTTGTAGAAGGAACGCGCTTAACTCAGAAAAAGCTTTTAGCTGCCCAAGAATATGCTATTTCTACAGGAATTCATGTTCCAAAAAATGTTTTGGTTCCTCGTACCAAGGTATAAGTTCCCCTGGTTGGTGTAGTTAAAGAGATTCATACTTTCTAATCCATTTTCTTCTTGAAGTCTTCAACAAGTTTCTCAACCAACTATCATTTGCGTATGCGTGTGAAGTCATGCTCGGTGAAAATAAGAAGTCAAACACACCAAATCCTGAACGCATTTGATATCCTTTCGTTCCATTACATGTTTTTATTTCATTACTGCTATGTTTTATATTTGGATGTATCTTGGGAAATAAGTGTAATTATGCCTATTTGTATTTTATGGGTGAGAAGAAAATGCTGTTTACATAGTTATAGAATTTCTTTTACTTTCACTTCATTTTCTTTTCCTATGTTTTCCCTTTCTATGTCCTTTGCCTCCACAAATCCTAGATTCTAGATATACTTAACAAACGGCAACAACTGGCAATTCATGTCGAAAATTTGCAGTACTAATATATTTTAACATACCTTTTATTATTGCTTCTAGGGCTTTGTTTCGACGGTGAAATACATTCGTTCATTTGTTCCAGCTGTCTATGATGTTACACTAGCAATCCCAAAGAATGTACCTCCTCCTTCTTTCAAGGGAATGTTCTTGAAGCAACCTTCTTTGGTAAGACACTTTTATTAGCAGAACAAAACATTATCATACAGCATCATGGTTCAGATACATGTATATCTGCACATGCACACACAACTAATAACATGAACCTAAATTACTTAAGATTGGTTTAGAAGAATCTATTTTTTCTATCAACATTCTCTATGTTGTGATTATTAATGAAAACTGTTGCCAATTGGTTTGGGTTGGATATAAAGTTTTCCTATGGTATTTGAGCAGGGCCCATTACAGCCCACATTTAAAAGTTCACAATTCACACCCTATGATGACAGATCAGAAAAAGACTGCACGATAACTGACCCAAAAAGAGGCTACATAACACTAACACTACACACGACAAACCTTAGACATGGCTGCACATAAGGGGAGATGGTAAGAAAATATAGTTCCACATTGCTTGAGAGTGGAATGTGTGATCATGTGATATAGTTGTTGGGACCTCTCCATTGATTGCCAATTGGTTTTGGGTAGGATATAAAGTTTCCACAATTCCACCCCATAGTTTAAAAATTCACAATTTACAACCCACGATGATTGACCTAGCAAAAAGGTTGCATGATGATAGAGCTAAGAGGTTACAGGTGACAGACCTCAAACGCCACTGTACATGAGGGGGATATTTTGCAAATATAATCCCATATTGCTTGGGAGTGGAGTGATGAAATAGAGACATGATCCTTACTAGTTATTGTTGATCTCATTTGCACCCAAATATTAGAGAAGTTTATATTCTCTCGTTCACATGACATATACGCGTTCTTCCTTTGTATGTTGCAACATGCATCCTCTCTTTGGTC
Organism: Rhododendron mucronatum var. ripense; assembly: GCA_019656295.1. NCBI lineage: Eukaryota > Viridiplantae > Streptophyta > Magnoliopsida > Ericales > Ericaceae > Rhododendron > Rhododendron mucronatum. The sequence continues at coordinate 3,655,350 of BPLT01000007.1, forward strand.
ACATTTTCTTATAAACACCAACGAAAGTTTGTCCAGCCTATTGTTATACAATAAATGTTATTTGTATCTAATGATAAACATGGAACATCTAATAAAGCCCGTACGGAATCAATCCATTTTGGTGTGATGAAACTTAATCTATAGTGCAAAAGTCCGGTTAGAAGGTTTCATGCTCTTCAATTGATTGGTGGAGGTAATCATGCATTTGAAATATTTAATTGTCACGGTTCTTCTGTTTCTTTGCAGAGTCAAACTATGTTTACTGCTTACCCCTTTTGAAGAAGTATTGTATGTTTCTGAACTAAGTATTATACGTGACTAGAGTGTTGGAAATGGAAATATCCTGCATATATTAGCACCTCTCAGACTAGAGTGCTATTTGATTTTTGTCTGAAAAGAGAGTTCTATTTGATTTGAATCTGTAAGTTGAATCCTTTGGGGCCTAATCGCAATTAGGCCAACTTAATACCACATAATAACTGCCAATGAAGAGCCCATGGGATCGTCGTTGTTTATGCCTTCCCTCAGTTTGTGTGTGTATGAAGAGTTTTCAAATAGAATGTTTTTTGGTAACACATTTGGCAAGGCATGGATTGAAATGAATATAGGAGCTCGTGTAAGAGAACTGGCTTTGAAGGGAACTTAGAGATATTGCATATGCCAAAATTGGGGCCAACCCTTGTGCTTAGCTTTTCAGACAAACTACTGGCTTGTGTAGTTTCTAACTTCTGCTGGCTTCATTAACTTCCCCATGAACAGAGGGAGGGGTGAAGTTAGGTTCAGTTATATTTTTTGTCACAATTTTTTGTGGGGATAGTTACCAAGTGAATGACCATTCATGGTTTGGTATAGGTAAAGGTGTATATCAAGCGATACCCAGTAGAAGAGTTACCGAAATCAGAAGAAGGCATTGCAGAATGGTGCAGAGACAGATTTGTTGCTAAGGTATGAAATGCTTTAACTTCCAGTTTGAACAAGTGAAAAACTGTTTTGTGGTCATAGTGCAATATAGTGGTCACCAAGTGCCTAGGCTCGCACTTACAATAGGATGGGGAGAGGTATAAGGTATGCAGCCTTAGCCCCAATTGTTTGTGGTGAGGCTGATTCCTGTGATTTTAACTCGCGATGAAGTGCCGGACGAGATAGGACTTACTATCCAGTGGTGTTCGAATCAATGTTTTGTGTATAATAAATCACTGTAGTAAGAACAACATCGGATTGAAGAAGTTTTAAAACTTGTTCAGTCTTTTCTGTCTTTATAAATTTAATCCAAATCAACAATCACAATTAATGATTGGAGTTGAAGGAAACTGAGCTCTATCTTAAATGATTTTTTGTGCGTAACCCAAAGTAGAAGTGTTAGTATTCTTCACATTCCATGCTAAAAGTGACTTGGAATGGAAATTTTCAAGAAAAAAATCTCGAGAACGACGTCTCTTAAAAGAAATGTGAAAGGATTCTGGAATAGCATTGTTTTATGAATAAACATGGATGAATTGCCTCATCTTTTGGCTTTTTGCTAGTTAATACCTGAGACATAGCTAGTTGAATATATTATGGCGTGCCATCAACCCTACCATATTAGCATGACTCTTATAACGCATCATTTCCACATTCCACTCCGGAGTATGTATTCGTGTTGAGGTTGAATAGAGCTTCTTGACTAATCTTTAGTATTTAGTTACCTTGTGATGACAAAAGTTTGTTTTACGCATCCAGGATGCTTTGCTAGACATATTTCTGGCGAGGGGAACATTTGGAGACCAAAAATATTACGATATTCAACCCAAAAAATCTCTCTATGTAAGATAATATGACCTGAAGTTCAGTTTCGTTGTGGTTTTGTTGTTCATTTTGCTCTTCGACTTTCTCATTTGGTTCTTCGACTTTCTCATTTTGTTTTGAACAGGTTGCCATATTCTGGATTGGTGCCTTACTTCTTAGTATTTACAAGCTCTTTCAAACGTGTTCCCCTCTATCATCGTGGAAAGGGATTGGAATTACAGCGGCTACATTGTTCATCGTTGAGATGCTAATGTATGTCTTACTCTTGTCCACTCAACAAGAGCAATCTACACCAGACAAACAAGCAGCTTCTCCAAAGACAGGTCCAAACAAAGAGTGAACTTGAATTTATTTAAATCATCTGTGAAGTGGTTTCTTTTATTTCGTCGTTTCTATTAATTGGACCAAAAAATTGCAATCGTATTGGCCATGATATTGAAAACTCGTAGCACGTATGACAACGGGATTGGGATTGAGACTGGAATTGTGACTGGAGTTGGTAATCCCATTGTTTCCCTCTTTTCAGCCTTCAGATTTCACATTTCTTTATACCATCAATGCATGTAATGAAATCAACACCATTTACCTGGTATTTGAGTATGGAGTAGCAAAATCATACCCTCCTCATACCCGTCGGGTATTCTACTACTACCTCGTTACCTGCTCCTTTCGGGGGAAAATTGGGCAATGCCCTCCGCCAAATGACCAAATCAGATTGGATAAGCCCTGAGTATATATGCATAATATGCCATCTCTATTTTAAGGATTAGCTAAAAGTATTCATTGCCTTGCACAATGACCACATGACTACCTAGAAGCTAAATTTCCATACATAAGGTATTTCCAAGCCTCTGACAGGATCCCAACCATCACAGAGCGTTGAACAAATTTGCGATGTGCGATTGTGAAGTGGCGAATTTGGGATACAGAATGAATACCGTTAGAACTTGTCTCACGTTCGTTAATTATAACCTCGAAAACTAGTCTATACCGTTAGAACTTGTCTCACGTTCGTTAATCATAACCTCGAAAACTAGTCTGAGCTTGACTCTTCTCATTTCTCATTGTCAATTGATTTTGAGTCGGATACTTTAACAAATACAATTCTATTTTCTTATTCTAAATACTTTTTTGGGTACATTTTCTGTCATTTTTATTTTCTAGAAAAAAGAGAATACCCATCGAGCTTTCCAATTTTCAGGGCTGACTTTGAAATTTACGGAGCATAAAGTGAACTTTTTCGAACAGGGCCCTGAAATCTCATTATACTTTGCATAGTTAAAATTAGTTGTGAAATTTAAAAATCCTTCATGACGAAGTCATTAGAAGATGGGTTTTCTGCCACCGCCCATTGTGAACCCTACCAAGCGTTTACTGAAGTAATTTGAACTGTTCATCTTATAAAGCCCGCAAAATAACATATCCACGTAAAAAAATCAGCTTGACTAGACATTAATAAATATATCAAAAGTTGATTTTTTAATTTTTAAAACGGATGGCCAAATTCTATAACTAGTTTTTTTTAGTTAAACTGTTCATGACCGTTTATTTTATAAATCAAAATTTAATTTTTGATATAGATATTGATGTTCGATAAAACTAATTTTTTGTGTGGATATACTATTTTTGTGGAGTTTACAAGATGAACGGTTTAGATTATTACAATGAACGCACAGTAAGGCCCACAATGAGCGGCGAAAACCGTGAGGTTTACACCTCATCCGGAAAGAATTTAAACTCTATTTGATAGGGGCGGCTCTTTAGGGTTTCTTTTTTAATTTTTTTTCTTTTAGGTTCTGAGCTTGGCCTAATAGGTGTTTCTGGACTTGACCCAATAGGTGTGGATTTGTCCCAATGGGTGTTTATTGGTTGGCTTCTTGTCAATCTCAGATTAGGGTCTTGGATTCTTGGATCCTTGCTCCGTTAGTTTTTGTAACAATTTCAAAGATTATTTAAAAAAAAATTCGCCCATAAAAAAAAAAAAAAAAACATCTCAAAAACGATAACAGTACACGTCTCTCATTTTAGCTGCAACTGCAGCTATTAAACTTGCATAATCAAGTTTTCCACCATAGTTTTTTCAATAGACAACCACCAATCTTAATCTCTCTTATAATATGGTTTATCGAAGGTAGGTTTATATCACACTTTAATGTTGAATAGATTCTTTTCCCCAAGTCAATTGTAACCACAATATTTAACAAGAGTGTGTACGCAAACCCATGCATTTGGAAAAACTATCATTTACCTTCCAGTAAGTGAGCACATTGTGAGAACTCTCTTTGGGAGTTCAAGTCCCACATCGGGAAAGTATTGAAAGAGAATTCAATATATAAGTAAAAGCTGAGCAGCTACTATACAGCTTAATGTAAATCTTTTGAGCCATATGCTTAGGCTAAAGATAAATAGGTCAATTGATGCGGATTGTGACAGGTGGTTTCAGAGCTGACACCAATTAGAAGTGTGAAGTGGTTTCTGAAAGTGAGGAGTTTGGGGCGCTTGTCGTGCTTAGGCTGTACTTACTGTTGAATTGTATATAAAGATTTACAAGCAGCTATTGCATAACTTGATATTAACCTTTTAAGTTACGTGTAAAAGTAAGCACGTCAGCTGGTACGGGTCGTGACACACATCAATGTGCTTTCTTAGTTCTTTTGGTGAAACATTTCTCAAGACTTATGTTCAGAACATAAATCCCTCCTGAACAAGCAGCTATTGCATAACTTGATATTAACCTTTTAAGTTACGTGTAAAAGTAAGCACGTCAGCTGGTACGGGTCGTGACACACATCAATGTGCTTTCTTAGTTCTTTTGGTGAAACATTTCTCAAGACTTATGTTCAGAACATAAATCCCTCCTGAGCAAATCTTCCAAAGTTACAGAATAAGACAACTTATGTTTGCTTAAAATTAAAAAAGTTACAGAATAAGACAACTTATGTTTGCTTAAAATTAAAAATGTGAGGTGAGGTGTAGTAATATGTGAGTTATTACCGACTTACCGTTGTGCATGATGCTCCCTTGTGTATCACTAAAGAATTTTTTCTTTTGTATCATTTTTAATGATATGAAAATTATTTCTTTGCTGATAAAAAATAAAATAAAATCTTATGTTTGCACATTTTCACTCCGGCTTTACTTTGAAGTGGCCCTTAAAATGTGTAATCAAGTTAAATTAATTTTAATTTGTGCCTCACTTCTATATGAACCCATACAATTAGGGTCCCAAAAAATATATAGTCAAAATTTGGCAGCCTAAACCCGTGGCTTTACTGGCAAGTAGTTGGCTTCCTTAGTGGTGAGGCCTTATGCCCCCATGCACTTGGATAGGGTTCAATTCCCGTGAGTCTCATTCCCCTCCCCCAAATTCTCTAAGATAGCATAGATTAAGTTTAACAAATGACAAAAAAACAAAAACCGATGACTTTACTGGCTTTAGCCCAAAACCCGCTGTGCCTGTTTCCACCAACTAATCATATGGGACCATTTTAGAAAACACATCTGACCATATCTGAACGACTCACATCTTCAATTTGACAAACAATAGTAGTAACATATATATATAGAGCCGCAAAACAAGCTTAAAAAAAAAATTGCAACCCATTGTCAACCATAGCTTCGCAACAACTCTGAGCTATGTTTATTTTTCTTTGCAATCGATCCCACTATAATGTTATTTTTATTTCTTGGATATGCCTTTCATTCCCCATGGTCGAAGCCATTTTTCTTTCTAGGTAGTACACAATTATTGATGAGAAAAATTGAAAGTTATGTTGATGCGAATGGGAAAATGGATTAGAACATGTACTCAAATAATGTTTTGGATTCTAACCTCTGCCCAAAGGGTGTAGGATAATATGTAAAATGCGTATCGATATCTGAAAAAGATATATTGATATTTGTAAAAGTGTATTAGTATCTGTGAGATATGAATTGATATCCGAACTTTTTAAATTTATTGATATATAATCCTCTGCCTAGTGGGCGAAGGTTAGCAAGACCGATCATTTGAATGCGGTGCGGACTCGTTTCTCCCAAATGGGTAGGACCTTATGTTCACAAGGGTGGATCAATGCGTCGTAGGAACTCCCGACAATTTTTTTAAAGTTCATACCATTTGCATTAAAGTTCAAAACATTAAGGGAAAAAACTCATGACATATATATGCCACGAAATAAAGATTAAATGCTATGAGTTCATGAACAAATATCAATTTAGAATGAAAGCTATGAATTGAAGATTGATGTTATGACTTATGTCCAAACTCTATGAATTTCTACATATATTTGAGGGATGCATATCGTATGCATTTAAATTAATATGATGTGCATCAATTTTATTTCAACACAAATTAGTAATAAAAAAAAAAGCATTTCCTCAAAATTATTTGTTATTGATAAATATCTAAAAATTGAGGTGGCAGTAGTCAAAATTGAGTCATTTGGCTCATATAAATTATATAGTTGCCTTCCACTTGCCAAGTAAGAATGTCAATTTCTTGAATAATGCTATATAGATACCACCTTTAAAATTACAGCTTTCATTATGGAATGGGAGCCTCTCTCAAGTCCCCAAAGTCATGTTCAGCCTATTTGTGATCCCTTTTCGGAGCTCAATTCGAGGATCGGTATAGTTTACTTTTTAGAGCTCTTCTAAAATATGAATCACGTAAAAGGAACTGCGCGCCTTCTGAACAATGCAAGCCGGTAATTGGAGAAATTGAAAACAGAAGTAACTTGCTAGCCAGCATTACTCAAAGTATGATAAGGTATTACATTTGCTTTAGAGACTATGAGTCTCTTCTTAATTAACCTTCAAAACAAATCTTGCTCACAAACAAGATTATACAGATCAGGATCTCTGCTTTTGGACCCTTTTTTATTGAAAAATGAACTTGTTTAAAATTAAAACGTAAAGCCAAAATGTCTTCCCACGCAAAACCGAAAAAGGAATTGTTTATTCTTGTGGCACTTCAAACTATAGCATGCATGCGACAGTATCGATGAGGCCGTCGGCGGTGTGACTAGTAATGGTATGGCGGAGGTGGTGACATATAGTAGTATGATGCAGGAGGTGGAGGCGACTTCATTGGCGGAGGAGGAGATTTGTAGTAGTAAGGAAGTGGCGGCGATGGAGAAGGTGGAGGAGGAGATTTGTAGTAGTAAGGTGGTGGTGGTGGTGACTTAGATGGTGGAGGAGGAGATTTGTAGTAGTAAGGGGGTGGAGGTGATGGAGATGGTGGGGGTGGGGACTTGTAATAATAGGGTGGTGGAGGAGATGGTGATGGTGGGGGCGGTGACTTATAGTAGTATGGGGGAGGAGGGGAGGGAGAAGGTGGTGGAGGAGATTTGTAGTAATATGGTGGAGGGGGTGATGGAGATGGAGGAGGTGGTGACTTATCGATGTATGGTGGTGGCGGACATGGGGATGGAGGAGGTGGAGACTTATAAACGTATGGCGGAGGTGGGGATGGTGATGGTGGAGGTGGTGACTTGTAAATATAAGGAGGTGGAGGAGATGGGGAGGGAGGAGGCGGAGACTTATATACGTAGGGAGGAGGTGGAGATGGTGATGGAGGAGGTGGTGATTTGTAAATATAAGGAGGTGGAGGCGAGGGAGATGGAGGAGGGGGAGACTTGTAAACGTAGGGAGGAGGTGGCGACGGGGACGGGGGAGGTGGCGACTTATAAATGTACGGAGGTGGAGGGGATGGAGATGGAGGAGGTGGAGACTTGTAAATGTAGGGAGGAGGTGGGGAAGGTGACGGTGGAGGTGGTGATTTATAAATATAAGGAGGTCGAGGCAAGGGAGACGGAGGAGGTGGTGACTTGTAGTAATAGGGTGGGGGAGGAGATGGAGACGGCGGTGGTGGAGAGTTGTAGTAGTACGGCGGGGGCGGTGAGCCATAATAATATGACGACGGTGGTGGCGACTTGTAGTAGTGCGGTGGAAACGGCCACCAGTGTTTCGGCATTTCCGGCGTAGGAGGGGTGGGATAGAAATAAGGCTGGTGACCAAAATTAGCAGCCACACTGCTAGCAAGTGCCACTAAGCAAAATACCAAAGCACATAGAAATTGAGGCCATTGCCCCAACATACTTCCCATCTCAAAAACAACAAACCCCCTTAGAACAAATTGGTTTGTGTGTTTTTGCTTATTGATGAGGGAGGGGGACTATCCCTTTATATACTACTCCTACTACTACTCCAAAGGTGTCACTTCTTGACTGTGTGATGCAAAATCTTTGTTTTTTATTTTATTTTATTTTATTTCCAAGGCAAAACAGGCTGGAATTAGAGGATAATTAAACAATCAATGGAAAACCCAAATCTCAAACTTCAGTTTTTTATTTTTTTCAAACAATTGGAGCCTGGAGAGTGTGTAGTTTCCCACTGAGATCTCTCTCTCTCTCTCTCTCTCTCTCTCAAGTTTGTCGTCTGGTGGGCCATGTGACCAAAGTCAAGATCTGTGGTAGGTAATTACTCTGTATAATGTGCATGGCCCCCATATATACATGCATGGCTGTATTATTCAATCTCTTCTGTCACTCAATCATTCACTAAAACCGCGTTTCGTACGTAGGATGGGAGAAACTTTTGGGTGCCGGTAGGGTATTACACACAGGGTATCTTATCGGCGATCCGAATCGTCCAGACGTATTTTAGACGGTTTGGATTTTAAAAAGAGAAAAAGAGGAGAGTGTGGTGACTGGAGATTAGAGGGAATAAAATCTGGGCCGTCCAAAATTTTTTGACGGTCTGGATCGCCGATGGGTATCGCCCGCTCGGCACCCAAAAACTTCCCGGAAAACTTGTTTAAGCAGACTAATTTTACTCAAGCTACAAACTTGTTTCAATAGACTTGTCCCATCCTCGAAATTGGCGGAATTTGATGAAATCGTATTGCTTAATTGTGGAGCTCCCCAATTCCATGTAGTTTAAAAATGTGGGTATTAATGGTATTTCGGTGCATTTTCGATCATTGTATCACGTGAGAATTTTAACGTCACTTTAGATTCTCTCTCCATCTAATGGCCAAAAATACACCGTAAAACTGACATAGACAATTTTAGTACGAGTACAAAAGATTTGAATTTACTTGGAAGACCCGACCCCTTTACTCGAAAAATTATTCAATGTCGGTAGACATGGCCATGTTAGACTCCATTTGTTGTTAGAGAGAGATACTGGCTATGTTCGTTTCGATACTTAATTTAGTTTTAACTTAGTTTTCTAATCATTACCCTATATCTTTCTCCAATTATTACTCTATTTATTCAATTATTACTTTTATTTTTCTCTCTATCTCTCTTTACTCATTACCTATCTCTCCAATCATTACTTTATTTCTCTCTCTACCCACTACCAAGACTAAAATACTCCAAACTCTCAAACGAACAAAGCCACTACCTTTTGCAAGCCTACAAGTTTGAATGCGTTTGAAGCTTATTTAGTTTGGAATTTAGATCGACAACTAATATGCACTCTAAACCACTCAGATTTAGTAGTGTGTTAGCAACGAGTGGTGGATGCGTAATTTCGATGAAGGAGGCCGGGCCAAATTAAAAAATAATTAATCTTGAGTTTTGAGAAATTATTGTAAAAAAAAAAAATAATTTAGAAGAGACAAAAGTATAAGTCCCAAGCGTTTTAAGGGGCTAAAAAACATGAAAGAAAAATGATAACACCGAAACTGTTTATTGTCAAAATTTTAATGTAGAAGAGCCTTGGACCCTGCAAATGGTATAACCATTCTATTCAGTACATTTTTTTTTTTTGAGCAAACCGTATCATCCCAATATTATTAACAAACCCAGCCAAAAACATACACAGTACAAAAAGGGGACACTACTGGTCCCAAAGTACTAAAAAAACTAAAAAGAAAAAGAAAAAACAACAAGAACAAAAAGGAAAGTGCCGCATGGAACCACGACGCCGGAACCGTACCCGTCGAATACATTCGTGAAGAGGGGTTGGAGAGCCCAAAATTGAGAGGCCAGGTATGAACACGAAGCAAATCCTCCTGGATGACCTGCCGCACCAACTCGAACTCGTCCCGCCACAGATTGAAGGCAGAAACTCCTGCAGACGCCGTTTTCATCGTCGTTTCACAACACGACTTGGCCAACTCTCCTGACTCCTCTATGTATTCAGTACAAATTTTGACATTAATTAAAATGTTTTTGGCATTATCAGCTCACAAAATGACATTATGTAATCCAAAAGGGTTGACCAAGTGGTGTTGTGAAACAGTTGTGGGATGGGCTGTCGTGATTAGTCTGAATGCGCGTAAACTAGCCTGGAATACCCTACATAACCAAAAAAAAAAAAAAAAAGGAAAGAAAGAAAATGACACTATGTAAAACTTTAGGATGTCATTGCCCCGGCTCGCGCCTCTCTGCCGCTGGTGACTGGTTGTAACTAGATATCGTTAGAAGCATAGTTGACATATATGGACTCAAATAATTAATTTCTGAAGAAGCCCAAATATTTAAACCACCGGCGCCCTGCTGAAAATAATTTCACTTCCCATATTTTTATACTACAATAATTACAATAATCTATCCAATGATTTCACAATAATTGAGCGACTTAGTAGTTGATAATTAATTAACCTTTATGAGGTGAGTTTGGCCTGGTGGGCATGAGAAAGCAAATAAGTGATTGACCTCTATGGGATCAAATGTATGAATGTCACAGAGGCCAAACATTCCAAATTTGAGGGCTACTGAAGGGTTTGCTGTCATTAATTTCAGGGCCAAATTAGTTGAGATGCACGCAAGCTGGCCGACCCAAGCATCTGGTTAAAAAATACTAAAATAAAAATTGATGATTTGAGTGACTAGTTTTCAGGGAATTCTGGGTAAAACGTTATGGTTGGTGTGAGTACTTTGGTTCTCTCCAGGAACGTGGTAATGATAGTATATAAAATATATATACTCAACGGAATAAGAGATACTCAAAGTAATTACTACTGTAGTAAATAATTAAAGATGGGTCTTTGTCATTTTGAATTACCCGTAAGAAAATATGACATTGATGGAATTCCATTTTAGTGGAGAAACCTAAACAACTCAGTAATCCCTTCTTTTCTCAATGGTTAAGATGTGCTTTATTTTATTTGAGTTTTATTAGTTTTTCCTTCGGTTATTTATTTTATTTCTTTTTGTAGATTTTATGCTCTCTCTTTTTTATATTCTTATTTGAGTCAAGTTTTGTCCTTTTTTTTTTGGAGAGAGCACATTTGGTGAGAAAGAAATCAGAAGAGAAGAAACAAGGAAGTTATAACTCTCTCGCGCATAGTAAATCAGAAAGATCGAAGCCTATCTTGCGAATTAAAAACGAAATGTCTTTTTTTTTTTTTGTGAAACCAACCATAAATCTTGAGACGATCAAAAAACCATAAATCTTGCGATCTCATGTTTAATTTTAGCTAACGCGCCTTTACTTGCCCCAAAAAACGAAAACACAATTTCTCCCATTCCTGCTACAACATTTTTGAAATACAATTTAGGTGTCTGTGCATTGTCTCCAAACTTCTGTGAACATATATTGTTTCAAACCGATAAAACACTGCATTTTAGCTTCTAAATCGAAAAGTCTAGACACAAAATTTTAAAACACAACTACGTCTGGAACCCGTCAGATGTACGTAGATCTATGTGCATCTAACGATTCCGAAGATAGTTTGTGTCCGGAGGCTCCGCTTTTTTGTGTTAAAAAGGTCCTTGTCTTATGGTATGTCTAGGACGCGGACTTCCTAAAAAATCATCACCTTCTCGATCTTATCTTCTGGCATTTTTAATGAATAATAGGAGTACCACAATCAACTTGAAACGTAGTCAAATTAAACGAAGAGATCGAGCCAAAAATACATGTTGGCCCCAGAAGGAAAAACACTCCACCAAATAGAGCAGATCACAACCTAACTCGTGCAAACAAACCTTTACATATTAAGCATCGATCCCAATTAAATCAATGTGTTTTGTAGTCCACGCAATGAGCTATGCGCAAGCAATTGCGACTACCGGTGCTAGGAAACTAATTGACGCTCGAAAGTATGTGACAGAATCATCCCGTATATGTTCTATCTTTCTTTTCATTTTGTCCGGCCCTAAGACACACAATTTCTCAGTATTTGTCGGTAGCAATACGCAAGCATTACAATCCCGCCCAGTAGTTCCTTAAAATGAGAATGTTCGACTTCAAACCCGTAAACAAAACGAAGAACTAGAAAAAAGCTCGTAACCGATTGCCAAAATTTTATCAAGGGAAGCCAAAGAAGCGGGATGATCAAATACGACCCAAATCATGTTTTTTTTTTTTTCATTTTGATGAATATAAAGCATGAATCCTCTCCAGTTGGCCATATAACTTGAAAACAGGATAAGGAGGACACATTAACGCCAAAAATGAAGCCACCAAGGGCATCATGAAAATATACCGTTGAAGAATTATAAATGACAAAGTGTGATACTCCTTCGCTCGCAAAAATATTCATATCCAGCCGGGAAAAATAAACTCTCCAATTACCAAGAATCACAGGAACAAAGTATTTTCTAATGATAAGACATAGTTTGGGAGGTAATCCCTCTAGATTTCGTTATTCAAATGCATAAAAGTTGGCCTGAAATGGTTCTTAAACTCACTGCAAAAAGATTTTCATCTCATCAGCATCAGTCTATTGTTGGAATTTTTGGGGGCAGCGGAAGCAAATAATAAAAGAATAAAAACAAGGATGTTTTTTTGGAGATGTAGGGCAGAGCCCTACAGAGCTCCTGCTCATGAGAACTTCACCAAAGAGGACTGGATAGTAAAGAATATGATTCTGATAGTATTTCCAATTATATTGATATGTCTGATTGTTTTAAACAATAACATAGAGCGTCCTTTTACCGGACTACATGGATGAATATAGAAAACGAATCACTAGTCCATAGAGGACTTTACATATCCCTATGTGATAAAACTAAATATTATCATGTATCTAATCTAACTAGAGATACATGCATCCCCAATTAATAAGAAAATTATGGATTACAAGTTCTAACATCAATATGGCTAGAAAGGGCAAGTAAATGGTCGCTGATGTGTACTTAACCACCGCCAGAACCGTACTTCTTTCCAAACACAATCAGCTGAAGCTTGTCGTAACCAGCAAGCACACCAGCACCGGCAACTGCACGGAGGATATTAGCACCAGCGCCCTTGAACAAGGATTTGGGACCCTCGTTCTTTAGGATTTGAGAGAAGGCATCAAATGAGCTCTTGTACTTGACGGCTTCACCAGAGGTCATCATCATCCTCCTGCGAACAGTATCCAATGGATATGAAGCGAGGCCAGCACCAGTCGTGACGACCCAACCAAGAGCAAAGCTAGCAAAGAAACTATCCTGAAATCATGTCAAATCAAAACGGGTATTGACATGTGAGTCACCAAAAGCAGTATACGAAGTTCCAGATATATCTGTATAAAGTGATCAATTAATCACATCACTTTCAATACTGAAAGTTTTTTTCAAATTGGACAATATAAAATAATTCTTATTCAATAAAGGAAATGCAGAAAGAGTATCACTTTCAATATCAATGACAGATTTTTCCATGAGCAAAAGGAAATGCAGAAAGAGTATTCAGACAGCATATATATGAAATATTAGATAATTCCAAGTAAACAATGCTTAATAATATAAAACTAATGCTATACGTATATGTGGTTATGCACAAAATGTGCATGGTTTTGTCAGTCTTCCAATTTTGGAGACACTATTCTTGTATCAAGCTATCGACAATGGAATCATAAACAGATAAACAATTGGTGGTCCTAAGCTGCAAGCACAAAATATTGCACAAGAGCATTCTTTTTATCATGGTTCATATTAGTATCGTCATATAATAATGGTAAACAAACCATATGGTGCAAATAGGCTGTCTTATTAATGACTTAGATAGTCCGGGTATACTAATCCCTGTGTAGGGGTTTATCCCAAATCGATCTAGTCACAGCTCAGGGTACTTGTTTGTTTAGCCATGGGAATAGGGTATAAATCCCTAACAAGGTGGACCCCGTGTGTCTCTTCCTAATCCAATCCCTTTCCCATGGAAAAGGAATGCGCGCATGGGTCTTCTAATTCTAAGACAAATAGCGAGTCACTGTTAGTCGGATGTGATTGATCACCTCAATACTAGTCCCGTCAAACAAAGGGAGCATAGTGTATGTAAATCTCGAGATCAATAGAGGAACATTGTTTTCGACCTTTAAAGGCTAGTCCTTTCTGGAGCGAAGTTTCTAAGTAATAAAGAACATATTTCAACTTATTGCTATAAATAGACAAAAAATTTAAAACGATGGGTTTTCAAAGACTCAAGTTTAAGGGGTACACAATAATTAAAACTCTAGAAGATCGGAAAGTCACACTCTACATAGATCTGTCAATGGTGGACACAGTAAAACCTTTTGCTAGAACCATGCATTGACCAGATAACAAGAACTGACATCAACTCCATTTCATTTAGAGAAAAAGCACATAAAAAAGAAGAAGGAGGCAAAACCACACTATATAATCTACTAACCTGCAATTTCTCGGTGAGGACTACTGGCTTCAAAGAGTCGTACATTCCAAAGTACAAACCACGGTATACAATGATGCCAGCACATGAAACGTTGAATCCACGGTAAAGACCAGCAATACCATCTGATTGTATGATCTTCCTGTAGACATCAACCAAGCCATTGAACTGCCTCTCTCCTCCCTTCTTTGCAGCCTTGGCATCACTAGTAAGACGAGTTCGAGCAAAATCCAGGGAATAGACAAGGAGTAGGGAAGAAGCACCAGCGGCACTACCAGATGCCAGGTTACCAGCAAACCATTTCCAGTAGCCATCGCGGTCTTTCTTGAAGTTGAAAAGCTTCTTAAAGTAATCCTTGAAGGCAAAGTTGAAGGCCTGCAGAAGAATTCAGTCCGCAATGAGAATGCAATACAGGTCGTTAAAACACTACATAAGCATGTTCCACGTTGGCGTCATACGCAAATATGCAATATCCAGCCGTGAAAAAGAGGAAAAGAATACCCAACCTGAGTGGGGAAATAACGGATGACATTAGTTGTGTTCCCTCTCCACAATGATGCAAACCCTTCGTCCTTAATCGTCCGCGAGAAACACTCTCCAATTCCCTTGTAGGGTTCTGAAAGCCGACCAGACTTCATCATCTCATCCTGGTTTTGGATCAAAAGCTTGACACGCTCAATAGGAGCAGAAGCAGTTTTAGACACAGCAGCTGAAACTCCACCCATAAGAAAATCAATGGCGAAGCCTGCAAGTCCTTTCTCTGAGGGAGCTTGGACAAACACAGGTGAGACATTGGCAGCAACAAATGATAGATCATGGGTAGCTCGGCATGTTTGCGTTGTCGGATATTGCAATGCTGCACAAGAGTAATTCCCATACGAAAACCGTCTCTGGGAAAGAGCAGGGTTCTGATAGGCCCCATAGCACGCTTGAGCACTAGAACTGAGATGTAGCTGGCCAGCTACCTTCTGAATGACGGTTGGGTGCTGTTGCTGATCAGCCATTAGGCCTACAACATAAGAAACAATGGAGAGTTCAACAATAGGGTTAATTCAAGCATTAAGCATCTAACAGGCAAATTTAGAGCCTAAAGCCCTACAGCTATTTTAGGATTTGTACTCCAGACGCGCTGTCAGGTCAAATAGAAAGTAAACAAACTACGCAGATGACCTAAGATCGATCACACAACCTAAGAAGTAGAAGAAATATCGTAATGGCTTGCAAGATTATTGGAGAGCATACGAGCAATAAGAAAGTAGCACTATGACATAGTCATCATCAGTCATGATTGTTGTCCAGAATTAATCTAGCGGCAGACTTGGTGTAAATGGTGTAAGTTACCCAAGCAAATAGATAAAGTTTAAAAGGAAAGTCTACAATATACACCTCTTAAAAGGATGTACCATATGCATTTATTTTATGGTTCATTAATAACATTTTAGTTTGTTTTGTAACTTTTGTTCTAGAATTCATAACATTTCAGCAGTACGATTTGTAATATTTTCATTATGATTCGTAACATTTTGGTGTATTTCGTAACCTTTATACGATTCGTAACTTTTTAGCAATATGGTTCATAAAATTTTCTCTACAATTTATAACATTTTGGGGGTGTATATGATACACACCCAAATAAATAGCATGTATTGAAGTATTTCTCAAGTTTAAAAAGGAATTAGCCACATAAAGAAAAGACGCATAAACTATACAACAAGGCTTGATCCATCAGTCACCAAGTAGTCCTAACAGATTCTACGGAGAAATGATAAATTACCCTAAGAAGACAAATACCGAACAAGTGAAAAAAGACTAAAAAAAGTACAAGAGGAAGACAGATAAGGCTGAAACCAGCAATGTCTAGCCCTACCATCGCATATTTTAAAGAACAGTTCTACACACACAGAAAAATGTGCACAGATTGTGCACAGATTTTTTTGTGGGGCCCACCACGGGTCCCACACAAATCATCCGAGCCGTTCATTAAATGTAAAACATTTTTTCAAGGGCCCCCGTAAAAAATAAGCTCAATCCAATACCTATAGGTGCTTCATCCAACCATCTAACTTTTCATTCAGATTTTCGAATAATGAAAAGTTATATGGTTGGATCGAATACCTATAGGTATCGGATTGAACTTATTTTTTACGGAGACCCTTGAAAAAATGCTTTACATTTAATGAACGGTTCGGATGATTTGTGTGGAACCCTTGGTGGGCCCCACAACAAAATCTGTGCACAATCTGTGCACAGATCTGCTGTGTGGGCAGACTTTCTGTATTTTAAATATCATTTTCCTTCTTGGATATCACAAACAAATGGATGATAAGATCAGATGAATAAACAGACCGAAATACAAAACCCCGATGAGGATGCTATATGCCACTGCCTTTTTGTTAGCTTATATCAACAATTACGAGACAAGATATCGAAAGGAAACTGCTAAAGACAGACCAGGCATTAAGGTTTAAAAAGTGTATAAATTGAAATGCGTGAAAAGTATGTGAAAACATATTAGAAAGTGTAAAAAGTGCGATGGAGTGTGTGTGCGTTTTTGTCTTTTTCTTTGCTTATTGACAGCCCAATGGCCTGTCAATACCATATTTTAATAAATAAACTCCACCATTTCCATAATTATCATTCCATAGCAAAAAAACAAAAACCAATCATTATTACAACACACCGCGATACAAAACGGGGGCGGAAACCAGATGACATATAGTAGCATTTTCAGACCAAAATACAACCAGATCTGATCGATGATGATAGCTTAAATTTGACCTCGCACAAAAGAACGATCCCACCGGTATTTCAACAGACGCAAAAAATTCAAATCAGATTCAGAACCAGTATAACAACTGCTGATTTACATAAAAGTATAAGCTCCTCCGATCTACTTCGCAGAAACTATACATCGTACGTGAATAAGTAGGTATGCAGATAAGGAAAAGACGGGACGAGATGCGTATAACGAAGCGAGAATGAAAAATTATAACGAGATATACGTAGAGTACCGATCTACGATAATTAAAAACAATGCAGAGATCTGAAACTGTGGAAGTGGACTAAATACAAAACAATTCCAAAATTCACAGAGAATTTTGCGACAAAAGACTGTACAATCAGAAAAGGACCTGATCGATTACGCAAACTGAGGTACGAACGAGAACCGAGGCGTAGAATCTATAAATTTATAGAGAGAGAGAGAGAGACTTATCAAAAAAAAAATTTATAGAGAGAAAGAGTACCTGTGTTGTGTTGGAATATGTGGCTCAAATCCTCTCCTTGGTCAAAGATTGGCAGCCTTTGTTGGCGAAAGGAAAAATCTGCCACGTGATGTTGAAGATTGGCAAGATTTGGAAAAATCTCCTCCTCTAGCTAGCACATCAGAAGAGACTTTGTGTGCAAAGCATGCACTTTCCTGGAAAATTAAATTCCCGTCTTTTTCAGCCAGTCAAGGAGTTATTGCCTAAATCTGGAAAATCCCAGGCGTGGGTTTTCCATTGAATGATCCTGCACGGCCATGAACAGTGAAGTTTGCACCGCCTATAAATTGGGAGCTTTGCTCCATGGTTTTGCATCTCTCTTGGGTGAGAGACATGCATCTCTCTTGAGTGAGAGCCCAGAGTGGAGAGTGAGGCAGTGTGGAGAGAGTAGAGCAGTGTGAGGGCTCCTCCTTCGGGAGGGAGCCGAGCTCCTCCTAATGCTCTGTCAAAAACAGAATGAGAGAGCATTTGAAAAACAGAGAGAGTTTGAGAGCAACATATGTATGCATTTGTATTAGTCCGTGAGTGAGTGTGAGTTCGAGTGATTTTGTAATTCTCCTCCTCCTCTATAATAGAAATCTGGCTGCCTCCTCCCGTGGACGTAATCAATTTTAGGGAATTACGTAAATCTCTTGTCTCTGTGTTTGTATGTATGTATGTGTTTGTGTTCTTGGTTGGATCGTTTGTTTCCGCAACATGTTCTCCTCGGATACGAAGGCAAGAGTGGCGTTGGACGGGGCGAATGGAATGGTGGCAGACGAAATACGAAATGTAGGCCCCATCCAATGTGCTGAAAAAGAATTTAGTGCAGCACGTGGCGGTGCTCCTAAATAATCTCTCAATAAAATGGGAGATGAAAATTGAATTGGTGTTAGAGGGATGTGTGAACCTAAATCGCATAATGCGCGTGCAAAAGTGTGAGCGCGAGCGAATAAGCATATTTCAATAACGAGATTATAAATTAGTATTAAAATTCACCAGAGGCGTTCGTGAGCGCCCGTTCGGAATGTTGGTTTTGTTGTTTAACGGAGGAAAGATGAAAAGGTGCCTACGACTGTGTTAAGTTCGTGGAAGTTTCCTCCTCCGTTCTAATTGGGAAGCCGGCATTCGTGTTCTCTTTCCTTAGGTCCACCTGCCCAAGTTTTTTTTTTTTTTTTTGTGGCACATTTTATAGTCAAAGGGAATTAACGAGGTCGTCAGATTAGCACGAAGACAGTTCAGTAGTTTTTCATAGTTCTGGGTTCCAACCGTCCCCAAAGGGGCTCGAACCTCTGCCTCCTGGATGGAGGAGAGGGAAGGTTGCCAAGTGCACGTAGGCAGTGGAACCTCTGCCCAAGTTTCACCAGGTAATCAAATGCTAAAACATCTTCTTTTTTTTGTATTCGTTAATAAAGATATGTTCTACTAACTAAAATAAGTATTTATTTTGTTGAATTAAATGTGATGCATTGTGAAAGAATAACTTATCTGGTAAAGTAAAAAATAAATACTTAAAAAATAAGAGTACAAATCTTGCCAAAATCCATTCTGCGATTCGAAAAGACAGAAAACTTATAATCATATCCATAGTATTGGTTTTATTTTATTTTATTTATACAGCTCAATATGTAGGACTCGCCTCTTTTAACATTTTATTAGGATCAAATATTTTCTCAAAACTTCTCCGGCCACAGGTTATAGATACTGCCAATAAAATACTACTACTAATTTTTTAATCAACTTTTGAGATAGTTAAACTACTTGCTTAGATTTTTATTTTTTGTCTAATAAACACATACAAAAAGAATGCATATTTTTTAATTGGTAACGACACTCTACTTTTTGACAATCACGCTCCAAACTGTCTTTTAGTGTTCAAAATACGAGTATGTGTTTTGAACATTAAAAGACAAAGATGTGGTTATTAATATTTGGAGTGCCACAATCATCTCCCATCATCTTCTTTTAGTTCACTGATATCTTTCAAAAAACGATTTTCTTGCATCAAGTTCATAAAATTTCTTAACAATTAAAGGAAGCTACGATTTGGCATCCTTCAAGCATGGAGTTGCCAATTAACTTTACACTTAAATTTAACATCTCCATAATTGCGAAACGCATATGTTTCCAGTAATTGCAATATGTTCAACCGGCGGAATCTTCAAATAGCAATTTGATATTCTGTAATTATGCTAGAAATTTCTTGTTACATAACAATCGGCTCGGATGGTGCACAACACGGTGTTGTGCACCCCCGGCGAAGCACCATCCCCGTTTCCCATAACAATGTCTTCAAACTAAACAATGCCAAAAGCAGACGATCAACTTGTGCCAAATAATGAACATTAACCCCCAGAATGCAAAGGCTTCTTGTAAAACTGCAAAAGGAGTGAAGAACAAACCACACTAATTGATGAAGCAGCCATACAAGCACCAGCAAGCCAAGGGGGTAGCCGAATACCCGTAAAAGGGAACAAAATCCCAGCAGCAATGGGCATGCCAAGGATGTTGTACCCGAGGGCCCAAACGTAGTTGAGTCGGATTCGGTATATCGTCTTTCGGGACAGATCTATGGCTGTGATCACATCTTCGAGGTTGTTCTTGATGAGGACTATATCAGCTGCTTCTATGGCTACATCAGTGCCTGCACCAATTGCCATGCCGACATCAGCTGCAACTAAGGCCGGTGAGTCGTTGATTCCATCTCCCACCATTGCCACTGTCGCGCCTTTCGACTGCCATAAAGGTTTGTTCAAATGGTAAATAACAAAAAAAACACAAAATGGCACAATCTAACCGGGTGCTTCATGGCAATCACAAACAAGAAGAAGAATTGGAATCCTCTAGTAAAAAGCAATAACCATTCCAAACAAACGAGTCAATTTAATTAACACCATTTGAATTGGCAAGGCGACGGGCTATTCCAAGTCCTAGGGTCAAAATGTAATTACATTACCACCCTTTTCTTCTTTCTTTTGCCTTCAGTTTAGTGACGTGTAACTATTTTGCTATGATTTGGTCACCTAGATTCTAGTATAAAAACCATTGGCTCATGTTGATACCCAGACTTGGCTATGAAATATGGAAAATGAGCATACCTGCAAATCTTTTATTTTATCAGCTTTTCCCAATGGATCCGTCTCAGCAAACACTTTCTGTATCCCAACCTGCTTCGCAATTGCCGTGGCTGTGGCCCAATTATCACCAGTCACCATGATGCTTGAGATGCCCATGGAATGGAGGTAAGATACAACGCGTTCAGCCTCTGGCTTCACTGGATCAGTCACAGCAAAAGCTCCAGCAACTCTCCCGTCGATGGCAACCAGAACACAAGTACGAGCCAGTTGCTCAGTTTCTGATATGCGGTTCTCAATCTCAGGACTCATAGGGACATTGAAAGACCTCATGAGCCTCTTGTTCCCAACCAACACTCTCCTGTCTCCAACTTTTCCACCCACCCCAGCTCCTGGGTGCACCTCAAAGTCCACCACGTCAGGGACATGTTCAGGTGGTGACCCATGCTTCTGACGTAGCTTCTTCGCATGCTCTAACACAGCTTTCGCCATAGGGTGCTCACTGTTAACCTAAAAATGGGTGTGGAAAAATTTGTAAGTTCACATGCATGTTTACTTTTCATGATTGGCTCCTTCTTAGACTGTTGTAAGTCTGTGGGTGAATCTATTTTTGGACAGGATCGATGTTCATCTTATGAAGCATGGTTCACTCACAATTCATGATTCACGTGATTCTGGAAGCTGTCAAGCCCGTTAACTTCCGGACCGCTTCTTACAGATTTGACATACTAACAAGTCATCATATAACTTCTTAGAGAGTGGAGTCTGATATTATCCAATACTCATGCCTACTGGTATCCAAATGTGATAAACTGTAGCTTTACTTGTCATGAATCACCTAAATTCACGAAATTAGATCACAATAGGGTTCCTTTTCATGTATGCATTTCTCAATCCTAGACCATCAATATTTACGTATTTATTTGGTTTCTTACTCCTATTCCACACCTTCTTAACTAGCACCAAAATCCATGTCGTACATCTACGTGCCTTGAATTTCGAATTGAAACTACTTCAAATAAAACAACCTACCTCTGCAGCAACTGTCATGTCACATAGTTCCTCCATGGAAAATTCGGGAAAGAGCATGGCACTTACTACTGCTGGTCTTCCAATGGTCAGTGTCCCTGTTTTATCAAAGACAACTGTATTTACCTGCATCACCAAAATACGTACACATTATGATTTTCAAGTCAAAATGTAAGCTAGATAACGACATGGAAATGTAACACTTATCACCAAGACACTAACCAAGCTGTCATGTCAGTTGATTGCAGAAGCTGGTTCTACAGGACATTCACTACCATTACTAGTGATTATGTGGCAAAAATAAGGCACTAGATCAGATAACTGAGACAAATGAAAGCAATATACTAGACAGTATCATCTACCAAAAATAGAGAGGACAAGTTTCCTGCATAAGGCATGACTATTTTTGATGATTTGCTCTACCATCATTTTGATAGGCCTTTGGGGATCA